>CP045898.1:9656998-9677714 GCA_013387185.1 Caligus rogercresseyi | reverse complement strand
CGGCAACGGCCATATCATGTTGAAAACACCAGTTCTCGTCCGATCACTGAAGTTTAGCAACATTGAGCTCGGTTAGTACTTGGATGGGTGACCGCCTGGGAACACCGAGTGCTGTTGTCATTTTTATTTTAGATGCTTTGACTTTTTGAAAGAAGAAAGGTAGAAAAAAAGATGACTAATATTGACAAACTCTTCAAATGGTTAATAAATAGTCATAGCCAGAATTTCTCGTCATCATCCTCATTTTTGAACAAAGACATTTTTAAATGTATCTATATATATTAGAAAGATGTATTCATTTTTCAAACTATATTCTCAAAAATCTCATTCTAGAGTGTTATATAATTATGATTTCATGATTTTTATTAAAAAGTATGGTTTCTCTTATATTAATTATTTCAATAATAATATACTACTATAATTATGTTCTTAAATAATAATATAATATAATAATAATAATACCGTCCTGGCAATAGTATGTTATATTATAATAGTATTTTTTTTTTTAAATATATTTTATTTAATTATTTTGGAGCTAGATCATCATACTTGATACGGAAATTTAAATTTAAATAAATCACGGATCATAGTGCGGAAGGAACTCGGTTCTGTTTCATTTTTGTATCTTGAAACTCTCAAAACAAATTTTGTTCACTTCTGTTAGATGTCACTCCTCTCGCTCTCAAAGATTTTTTTTAGGAAGGTGTATATTCCATGAGTATATAGACAGGTCATTTTTTCAGAAAAACTTTAAGACTATACTTCACAGGATCATTTCTGTAGTATGCTTGATCGATTTCTCAATTAGAAATCGAAAGTCTTCCCAACCATGATGATGAGGTGAAGAGGCAAATTCTGAGCATGAAAGTTTGCGGCCTGAGTCTTTTCGACTTAATCCGCTTTTGATGATTGCTTGTGTATTACTTAATGTAATGCCAAATGAATTTGACTCAGCCTGAGTGGTTATCCAATTGCTATCAACATTTATAAAATATATATAAATTTAAACATATATATTCTACATATAACTAATATCCTAATCTTAGTCAAACCTAGAATTCAAAACACTGCATAATAATAATAATAATAATAATTAAATGCTACAATTATTATCATCATATACATAATATGACTAATATTCTTAATTCAGCTTGCAATGCAATTCAATATTTCATACTAACATATCCTTACATTCTAACAAACAGTCATAGACATTACATGCTCATATGTGGACATGGATGTTCCATTCAATCATTGCCTCTTTCCCATGGAACTTACGATACAAGTGTTATGAAGAAATTTATCTAACCTTATATACAAGATGGACTCATTTCTCTCTTTTTTGACGATAGATGTCAGGCGTAATGAAAAATATTCCGTGGCGCTCCAAGAGGGTTCAATAGTCTAGGAGTCCGTGAATATTTGATAATTCTGATTCATTCCCTTCGATGATCTTTCTGTCCTTTGGCATTCGTGATGAAGGAAAGGAAAGTATTGAGCTTCCACTGAGGTGCCAAATGTTTATTTGTTTTCCCCTAGAGACTAGATACATCACTTCCCTATAAAATAATTCCTCTGATTCTCACACTTTATCGCTTCTCGGCCTTTTGGCTAAGATCAAAGTGTAGTATCTGTTCTTATCAGCTTAATATCTGATACGAGGACCATGTGTCCTCTTCGATATTAATCTTATTTCTGTTAGGGGATGGATGTTTCGACGCTTGCGTTGACTCCGTCACGGGTCGGCCTGGTATTGCAGTACCTCCAGGAATGGCCCACTTCCCCACAAAAAGCCCAATATATATGTCAACAAATCAATCAAAAATCTAGCTAGAGTATTCAAATTCATGATAAACTCCCATAATTCTCTATCTTCTCTTCTCTCTCTCTCTCTCTCTCTCTCTCTCTCTATATATATATATATATATACGAAATTAAATGTTCGTTTTGTCAACTATTTAGTAAAAAAGGCTCAGAATCATAATAATATCTAGTATTCATTTGTCTAATGATGATGGGTCTCTTATTTTCTAATACTTCTTTATTTATTTATAGGACAAGGTGGTGTACCTACCAGCGTGTCATTGTTATTATATATTTGAGTTTAATAATATAGTTTGTTTGAACTCTCTTCTCTCGGCAACGGCCATATCATGTTGAAAACACCAGTTCTCGTCCGATCACTGAAGTTAAGCAACATTGAGCTCGGTTAGTACTTGGATGGGTGACCGCCTGGGAACACCGAGTGCTGTTGTCATTTTTATTTTAGATGCTTTGACTTTTTGAAAGAAGAAAGGTAGAAAAAAGAGATGACTAATTGACAAACTCTTCAAAATGGTTAATAAATAGTCATAGCCAGAATTTCTCCATCATCCTCATTTTTGAACAAAGACATTTTTAAATGTATCTATATAATAGCAGAAGATGTATTCATTTTTCAAACTATATTCTCAAAAATCTCATTCTAGAGTGTTATATAATTATGATTTCATGATTTATTAAAAGAGTATGGTTTCTCTTATATTAATTATTTCAATAATAATAATACTATAATATTAATAATAATAATAATAATATAATAATAATAATAATAGTATGCAATAGTATGTAATAGTATAGTATTTTTTTAAATATATATTTATTTAATTATTTTGGAGCTAGATCATCATACTTGATACGGAAATTTAAATTTAAAATAAATCACGGATCATAGTGCGGAAGGAACTCGGTTCTGTTTCATTTTTGTATCTTGAAACTCTCAAAACAAATTTTGTTCACTTCTGTTAGATGTCACTCCTCTCGCTCTCAAAGATTTTTTTGAAGGAAGGTGTATATTCCATGAGTATATAGACAGGTCATTTTTTCAGAAAAACTTTAAGACTATACTTCACAGGATCATTTCTGTAGTATGCTTGATCGATTTCTCAATTAGAAATCGAAAGTCTTCCCAACCATGATGATGAGGTGAAGAGGCAAATTCTGAGCATGAAAGTTTGCGGCCTGAGTCTTTTCGACTTAATCCGCTTTTGATGATTGCTTGTGTATTACTTAATGTAATGCCAAATGAATTTGACTCAGCCTGAGTGGTTATCCAATTGCTATCAACATTTATAAAATATATATAAATTTAAACATATATATTCTACATATAACTAATATCCTAATCTTAGTCAAACCTAGAATTCAAAACACTGCATAAAATAATAATAATAATTAATGCTACAATTATTATCAGTCATAATATACATAAATATGACTAATATTCTTAATTCAGCTTGCAATGCAATTCAATATTTCATACTAACATATCCTTACATTCTAACAAACAGTCATAGACATTACATGCTCATATGTGGACATGGATGTTCCATTCAATCATTGCCTCTTTCCCATGGAACTTACGATACAAGTGTTATGAAGAAATTTATCTAACCTTATATACAAGATGGACTCATTTCTCTCTTTTTTGACGATAGATGTCAGGCGTAATGAAAAATATTCCGTGGCGCTCCAAGAGGGTTCAATAGTCTAGGAGTCCGTGAATATTTGATAATTCTGATTCATTCCCTTCGATGATCTTTCTGTCCTTTGGCATTCGTGATGAAGGAAAAACCATTGAGCTTCCACTGAGGTGCCCAAATGTTTATTTGTTTTCCCCTAGAGACTAGATACATCACTTCCCTATAAAATAATTCCTCTGATTCTCACACTTTATCGCTTCTCGGCCTTTTGGCTAAGATCAAAGTGTAGTATCTGTTCTTATCAGCTTAATATCTGATACGAGGACCATGTGTCCTCTTCGATATTAATCTTATTTCTGTTAGGGGATGGATGTTTCGACGCTTGCGTTGACTCCGTCACGGGTCGGCCTGGTATTGCAGTACCTCCAGGAATGGCCCACTTCCCCACAAAAAGCCCAATATATATGTCAACAAATCAATCAAAAATCTAGCTAGAGTATTCAAATTCATGATAAACTCCCACAATTCTTCTTATTTCTCTCTCTCTCTCTCTCTCTCTCTCTCTCTCTATATATATATATATATATATATACGAATTAAATGTTCGTTTTGTCAACTATTTAGTAAAAAAGGCTCAGAATCATAATAATATATAGTATTCATTTGTCTAATGATGATGGGGTCTCTTATTTTCTAATACTTATTTATTTATTTATAGGACAAGGTGGTGTACCTACCAGCGTGTCATTGTTATTATATATTTGAGTTTAATAATATAGTTTGTTTGAACTCTATTCTCTCGGCAACGGCCATATCATGTTGAAAACACCAGTTCTCGTCCGATCACTGAAGTTAAGCAACATTGAGCTCGGTTAGTACTTGGATGGGTGACCGCCTGGGAACACCGAGTGCTGTTGTCATTTTTATTTTAGATGCTTTGACTTTTTGAAAGAAGAAAGGTAGAAAAAAGAGATGACTAATTGACAAACTCTTCAAAATGGTTAATAAATAGTCATAGCCAGAATTTCTCCATCATCCTCATTTTTGAACAAAGACATTTTTAAATGTATCTATATAATAGCAGAAGATGTATTCATTTTTCAAACTATATTCTCAAAAATCTCATTCTAGAGTGTTATATAATTATGATTTCATGATTTATTAAAAGAGTATGGTTTCTCTTATATTAATTATTTCAATAATAATAATACTAATAATAATAATAATAATATATAATAATAATAATAAATAGTCATGGCAATAGTATGTAATATTAATAGTATTTTTTTAAATATATTTTATTTAATTATTTTGGAGCTAGATCATCATACTTGATACGGAAATTTAAATTTAAAATAAATCACGGATCATAGTGCGGAAGGAACTCGGTTCTGTTTCATTTTTGTATCTTGAAACTCTCAAAACAATTTTGTTCACTTCTGTTAGATGTCACTCCTCTCGCTCTCAAAGATTTTTTGAAGGAAGGTGTATATTCCATGAGTATATAGACAGGTCATTTTTTCAGAAAAACTTTAAGACTATACTTCACAGGATCATTTCTGTAGTATGCTTGATCGATTTCTCAATTAGAAATCGAAAGTCTTCCCAACCATGATGATGAGGTGAAGAGGCAAATTCTGAGCATGAAAGTTTGCGGCCTGAGTCTTTTCGACTTAATCCGCTTTTGATGATTGCTTGTGTATTACTTAATGTAATGCCAAATGAATTTGACTCAGCCTGAGTGGTTATCCAATTGCTATCAACATTTATAAAATATATATAAATTTAAACATATATATTCTACATATAACTAATATCCTAATCTTAGTCAAACCTAGAATTCAAAACACTGCATAAAATAATAATAATAATAAATGCTACAATTATTATCAGTCATAATATACATAAATATGACTAATATTCTTAATTCAGCTTGCAATGCAATTCAATATTTCATACTAACATATCCTTACATTCTAACAAACAGTCATAGACATTACATGCTCATATGTGGACATGGATGTTCCATTCAATCATTGCCTCTTTCCCATGGAACTTACGATACAAGTGTTATGAAGAAATTTATCTAACCTTATATACAAGATGGACTCATTTCTCTCTTTTTTGACGATAGATGTCAGGCGTAATGAAAAATATTCCGTGGCGCTCCAAGAGGGTTCAATAGTCTAGGAGTCCGTGAATATTTGATAATTCTGATTCATTCCCTTCGATGATCTTTCTGTCCTTTGGCATTCGTGATGAAGGAAAGTGCATTGAGCTTCCACTGAGGTGCCCAAATGTTTATTTGTTTTCCCCTAGAGACTAGATACATCACTTCCCTATAAAATAATTCCTCTGATTCTCACACTTTATCGCTTCTCGGCCTTTTGGCTAAGATCAAAGTGTAGTATCTGTTCTTATCAGCTTAATATCTGATACGAGGACCATGTGTCCTCTTCGATATTAATCTTATTTCTGTTAGGGGATGGATGTTTCGACGCTTGCGTTGACTCCGTCACGGGTCGGCCTGGTATTGCAGTACCTCCAGGAATGGCCCACTTCCCCACAAAAAGCCCAATATATATGTCAACAAATCAATCAAAAATCTAGCTAGAGTATTCAAATTCATGATAAACTCCCACAATTCTTCTTATTTCTCTCTCTCTCTCTCTCTCTCTCTCTATATATATATATATATACGAAATTAAATGTTCGTTTTGTCAACTATTTAGTAAAAAAGGCTCAGAATCATAATAATATCTAGTATTCATTTGTCTAATGATGGGGTCTCTTATTTTCTAATACTTATTTATTTATTTATAGGACAAGGTGGTGTACCTACCAGCGTGTCATTGTTATTATATATTTGAGTTTAATAATATAGTTTGTTTGAACTCTCTTCTCTCGGCAACGGCCATATCATGTTGAAAACACCAGTTCTCGTCCGATCACTGAAGTTAAGCAACATTGAGCTCGGTTAGTACTTGGATGGGTGACCGCCTGGGAACACCGAGTGCTGTTGTCATTTTTATTTTAGATGCTTTGACTTTTTGAAAGAAGAAAGGTAGAAAAAAGAGATGACTAATTGACAAACTCTTCAAAATGGTTAATAAATAGTCATAGCCAGAATTTCTCCATCATCCTCATTTTTGAACAAAGACATTTTTAAATGTATCTATATAATAGCAGAAGATGTATTCATTTTTCAAACTATATTCTCAAAAATCTCATTCTAGAGTGTTATATAATTATGATTTCATGATTTATTAAAAGAGTATGGTTTCTCTTATATTAATTATTTCAATAATAATAATACTATAATAGTAATAATAATAATAATAATAATAATAAATAATACTCATGGCAATAGTATGTAATATTATAATAGTATTTTTTTTTAAATATATTTTATTTAATTATTTTGGAGCTAGATCATCATACTTGATACGGAAATTTAAATTTAAAATAAATCACGGATCATAGTGCGGAAGGAACTCGGTTCTGTTTCATTTTTGTATCTTGAAACTCTCAAAACAAATTTTGTTCACTTCTGTTAGATGTCACTCCTCTCGCTCTCAAAGATTTTTTTGAAGGAAGGTGTATATTCCATGAGTATATAGACAGGTCATTTTTTCAGAAAAACTTTAAGACTATACTTCACAGGATCATTTCTGTAGTATGCTTGATCGATTTCTCAATTAGAAATCGAAAGTCTTCCCAACCATGATGATGAGGTGAAGAGGCAAATTCTGAGCATGAAAGTTTGCGGCCTGAGTCTTTTCGACTTAATCCGCTTTTGATGATTGCTTGTGTATTACTTAATGTAATGCCAAATGAATTTGACTCAGCCTGAGTGGTTATCCAATTGCTATCAACATTTATAAAATATATATAAATTTAAACATATATATTCTACATATAACTAATATCCTAATCTTAGTCAAACCTAGAATTCAAAACACTGCATAAAATAATAATAATAATAATTAAATGCTACAATTATTATCAGTCATAATATACATAAATATGACTAATATTCTTAATTCAGCTTGCAATGCAATTCAATATTTCATACTAACATATCCTTACATTCTAACAAACAGTCATAGACATTACATGCTCATATGTGGACATGGATGTTCCATTCAATCATTGCCTCTTTCCCATGGAACTTACGATACAAGTGTTATGAAGAAATTTATCTAACCTTATATACAAGATGGACTCATTTCTCTCTTTTTTGACGATAGATGTCAGGCGTAATGAAAAATATTCCGTGGCGCTCCAAGAGGGTTCAATAGTCTAGGAGTCCGTGAATATTTGATAATTCTGATTCATTCCCTTCGATGATCTTTCTGTCCTTTGGCATTCGTGATGAAGGAAAGTGCATTGAGCTTCCACTGAGGTGCCCAAATGTTTATTTGTTTTCCCCTAGAGACTAGATACATCACTTCCCTATAAAATAATTCCTCTGATTCTCACACTTTATCGCTTCTCGGCCTTTTGGCTAAGATCAAAGTGTAGTATCTGTTCTTATCAGCTTAATATCTGATACGAGGACCATGTGTCCTCTTCGATATTAATCTTATTTCTGTTAGGGGATGGATGTTTCGACGCTTGCGTTGACTCCGTCACGGGTCGGCCTGGTATTGCAGTACCTCCAGGAATGGCCCACTTCCCCACAAAAAGCCCAATATATATGTCAACAAATCAATCAAAAATCTAGCTAGAGTATTCAAATTCATGATAAACTCCCACAATTCTTCTTATTTCTCTCTCTCTCTCTCTCTCTCTATATATATATATATATATATACGAAATTAAATGTTCGTTTTGTCAACTATTTAGTAAAAAAGGCTCAGAATCATAATAATATCTAGTATTCATTTGTCTAATGATGATGGGTCTCTTATTTTCTAATACTTATTTATTTATTTATAGGACAAGGTGGTGTACCTACCAGCGTGTCATTGTTATTATATATTTGAGTTTAATAATATAGTTTGTTTGAACTCTCTTCTCTCGGCAACGGCCATATCATGTTGAAAACACCAGTTCTCGTCCGATCACTGAAGTTAAGCAACATTGAGCTCGGTTAGTACTTGGATGGGTGACCGCCTGGGAACACCGAGTGCTGTTGTCATTTTTATTTTAGATGCTTTGACTTTTTGAAAGAAGAAAGGTAGAAAAAAGAGATGACTAATTGACAAACTCTTCAAAATGGTTAATAAATAGTCATAGCCAGAATTTCTCCATCATCCTCATTTTTGAACAAAGACATTTTTAAATGTATCTATATAATAGCAGAAGATGTATTCATTTTTCAAACTATATTCTCAAAAATCTCATTCTAGAGTGTTATATAATTATGATTTCATGATTTATTAAAAGAGTATGGTTTCTCTTATATTAATTATTTCAATAATAATACTAATAAATAATAATAATAATAATAATAATAATAATAATCATGGCAATAGTATGTAATATTATAATAGTATTTTTTTTTAAATATATTTTATTTAATTATTTTGGAGCTAGATCATCATACTTGATACGGAAATTTAAATTTAAAATAAATCACGGATCATAGTGCGGAAGGAACTCGGTTCTGTTTCATTTTTGTATCTTGAAACTCTCAAAACAAATTTTGTTCACTTCTGTTAGATGTCACTCCTCTCGCTCTCAAAGATTTTTTTGAAGGAAGGTGTATATTCCATGAGTATATAGACAGGTCATTTTTTCAGAAAAACTTTAAGACTATACTTCACAGGATCATTTCTGTAGTATGCTTGATCGATTTCTCAATTAGAAATCGAAAGTCTTCCCAACCATGATGATGAGGTGAAGAGGCAAATTCTGAGCATGAAAGTTTGCGGCCTGAGTCTTTTCGACTTAATCCGCTTTTGATGATTGCTTGTGTATTACTTAATGTAATGCCAAATGAATTTGACTCAGCCTGAGTGGTTATCCAATTGCTATCAACATTTATAAAATATATATAAATTTAAACATATATATTCTACATATAACTAATATCCTAATCTTAGTCAAACCTAGAATTCAAAACACTGCATAAAATAATAATAATAATAATAAATGCTACAATTATTATCAGTCATAATATACATAAATATGACTAATATTCTTAATTCAGCTTGCAATGCAATTCAATATTTCATACTAACATATCCTTACATTCTAACAAACAGTCATAGACATTACATGCTCATATGTGGACATGGATGTTCCATTCAATCATTGCCTCTTTCCCATGGAACTTACGATACAAGTGTTATGAAGAAATTTATCTAACCTTATATACAAGATGGACTCATTTCTCTCTTTTTTGACGATAGATGTCAGGCGTAATGAAAAATATTCCGTGGCGCTCCAAGAGGGTTCAATAGTCTAGGAGTCCGTGAATATTTGATAATTCTGATTCATTCCCTTCGATGATCTTTCTGTCCTTTGGCATTCGTGATGAAGGAAAGTGCATTGAGCTTCCACTGAGGTGCCCAAATGTTTATTTGTTTTCCCCTAGAGACTAGATACATCACTTCCCTATAAAATAATTCCTCTGATTCTCACACTTTATCGCTTCTCGGCCTTTTGGCTAAGATCAAAGTGTAGTATCTGTTCTTATCAGCTTAATATCTGATACGAGGACCATGTGTCCTCTTCGATATTAATCTTATTTCTGTTAGGGGATGGATGTTTCGACGCTTGCGTTGACTCCGTCACGGGTCGGCCTGGTATTGCAGTACCTCCAGGAATGGCCCACTTCCCCACAAAAAGCCCAATATATATGTCAACAAATCAATCAAAAATCTAGCTAGAGTATTCAAATTCATGATAAACTCCCACAATTCTTCTTATTTCTCTCTCTCTCTCTCTCTCTCTCTCTATATATATATATATATATACGAAATTAAATGTTCGTTTTGTCAACTATTTAGTAAAAAAGGCTCAGAATCATAATAATATCTAGTATTCATTTGTCTAATGATGATGGGTCTCTTATTTTCTAATACTTATTTATTTATTTATAGGACAAGGTGGTGTACCTACCAGCGTGTCATTGTTATTATATATTTGAGTTTAATAATATAGTTTGTTTGAACTCTCTTCTCTCGGCAACGGCCATATCATGTTGAAAACACCAGTTCTCGTCCGATCACTGAAGTTAAGCAACATTGAGCTCGGTTAGTACTTGGATGGGTGACCGCCTGGGAACACCGAGTGCTGTTGTCATTTTTATTTTAGATGCTTTGACTTTTTGAAAGAAGAAAGGTAGAAAAAAGAGATGACTAATTGACAAACTCTTCAAAATGGTTAATAAATAGTCATAGCCAGAATTTCTCCATCATCCTCATTTTTGAACAAAGACATTTTTAAATGTATCTATATAATAGCAGAAGATGTATTCATTTTTCAAACTATATTCTCAAAAATCTCATTCTAGAGTGTTATATAATTATGATTTCATGATTTATTAAAAGAGTATGGTTTCTCTTATATTAATTATTTCAATAATAATAATACTAATAATAATAATAATAATAATAATAATAAATAAATACTCATGGCAATAGTATGTAATATTATAATAGTATTTTTTTTTAAATATATTTTATTTAATTATTTTGGAGCTAGATCATCATACTTGATACGGAAATTTAAATTTAAAATAAATCACGGATCATAGTGCGGAAGGAACTCGGTTCTGTTTCATTTTTGTATCTTGAAACTCTCAAAACAAATTTTGTTCACTTCTGTTAGATGTCACTCCTCTCGCTCTCAAAGATTTTTTTGAAGGAAGGTGTATATTCCATGAGTATATAGACAGGTCATTTTTTCAGAAAAACTTTAAGACTATACTTCACAGGATCATTTCTGTAGTATGCTTGATCGATTTCTCAATTAGAAATCGAAAGTCTTCCCAACCATGATGATGAGGTGAAGAGGCAAATTCTGAGCATGAAAGTTTGCGGCCTGAGTCTTTTCGACTTAATCCGCTTTTGATGATTGCTTGTGTATTACTTAATGTAATGCCAAATGAATTTGACTCAGCCTGAGTGGTTATCCAATTGCTATCAACATTTATAAAATATATATAAATTTAAACATATATATTCTACATATAACTAATATCCTAATCTTAGTCAAACCTAGAATTCAAAACACTGCATAAAATAATAATAATAATTAAATGCTACAATTATTATCAGTCATAATATACATAAATATGACTAATATTCTTAATTCAGCTTGCAATGCAATTCAATATTTCATACTAACATATCCTTACATTCTAACAAACAGTCATAGACATTACATGCTCATATGTGGACATGGATGTTCCATTCAATCATTGCCTCTTTCCCATGGAACTTACGATACAAGTGTTATGAAGAAATTTATCTAACCTTATATACAAGATGGACTCATTTCTCTCTTTTTTGACGATAGATGTCAGGCGTAATGAAAAATATTCCGTGGCGCTCCAAGAGGGTTCAATAGTCTAGGAGTCCGTGAATATTTGATAATTCTGATTCATTCCCTTCGATGATCTTTCTGTCCTTTGGCATTCGTGATGAAGGAAAGTGCATTGAGCTTCCACTGAGGTGCCCAAATGTTTATTTGTTTTCCCCTAGAGACTAGATACATCACTTCCCTATAAAATAATTCCTCTGATTCTCACACTTTATCGCTTCTCGGCCTTTTGGCTAAGATCAAAGTGTAGTATCTGTTCTTATCAGCTTAATATCTGATACGAGGACCATGTGTCCTCTTCGATATTAATCTTATTTCTGTTAGGGGATGGATGTTTCGACGCTTGCGTTGACTCCGTCACGGGTCGGCCTGGTATTGCAGTACCTCCAGGAATGGCCCACTTCCCCACAAAAAGCCCAATATATATGTCAACAAATCAATCAAAAATCTAGCTAGAGTATTCAAATTCATGATAAACTCCCACAATTCTTCTTATTTCTCTCTCTCTCTCTCTCTCTCTCTCTCTATATATATATATATACGAAATTAAATGTTCGTTTTGTCAACTATTTAGTAAAAAAGGCTCAGAATCATAATAATATCTAGTATTCATTTGTCTAATGATGATGGGTCTCTTATTTTCTAATACTTCTTTATTTATTTATTTATAGGACAAGGTGGTGTACCTACCAGCGTGTCATTGTTATTATATATTTGAGTTTAATAATATAGTTTGTTTGAACTCTCTTCTCTCGGCAACGGCCATATCATGTTGAAAACACCAGTTCTCGTCCGATCACTGAAGTTAAGCAACATTGAGCTCGGTTAGTACTTGGATGGGTGACCGCCTGGGAACACCGAGTGCTGTTGTCATTTTTATTTTAGATGCTTTGACTTTTTGAAAGAAGAAAGGTAGAAAAAAGAGATGACTAATTGACAAACTCTTCAAAATGGTTAATAAATAGTCATAGCCAGAATTTCTCCATCATCCTCATTTTTGAACAAAGACATTTTTAATGTATCTATATAATAGCAGAAGATGTATTCATTTTTCAAACTATATTCTCAAAAATCTCATTCTAGAGTGTTATATAATTATGATTTCATGATTTATTAAAAGAGTATGGTTTCTCTTATATTAATTATTTCAATAATAATAATATAATAGTATAATAATAATAATAATAATAATAATAATAATAATGGCAATATGTAATATTATAATAGTATTTTTTTTTAAATATATTTTATTTAATTATTTTGGAGCTAGATCATCATACTTGATACGGAAATTTAAATTTAAAATAAATCACGGATCATAGTGCGGAAGGAACTCGGTTCTGTTTCATTTTTGTATCTTGAAACTCTCAAAACAAATTTTGTTCACTTCTGTTAGATGTCACTCCTCTCGCTCTCAAAGATTTTTTGAAGGAAGGTGTATATTCCATGAGTATATAGACAGGTCATTTTTTCAGAAAAACTTTAAGACTATACTTCACAGGATCATTTCTGTAGTATGCTTGATCGATTTCTCAATTAGAAATCGAAAGTCTTCCCAACCATGATGATGAGGTGAAGAGGCAAATTCTGAGCATGAAAGTTTGCGGCCTGAGTCTTTTCGACTTAATCCGCTTTTGATGATTGCTTGTGTATTACTTAATGTAATGCCAAATGAATTTGACTCAGCCTGAGTGGTTATCCAATTGCTATCAACATTTATAAAATATATATAAATTTAAACATATATATTCTACATATAACTAATATCCTAATCTTAGTCAAACCTAGAATTCAAAACACTGCATAAAATAATAAATATAATAATAATTAATGCTACAATTATTATCAGTCATAATATACATAAATATGACTAATATTCTTAATTCAGCTTGCAATGCAATTCAATATTTCATACTAACATATCCTTACATTCTAACAAACAGTCATAGACATTACATGCTCATATGTGGACATGGATGTTCCATTCAATCATTGCCTCTTTCCCATGGAACTTACGATACAAGTGTTATGAAGAAATTTATCTAACCTTATATACAAGATGGACTCATTTCTCTCTTTTTTGACGATAGATGTCAGGCGTAATGAAAAGTATTCCGTGGCGCTCCAAGAGGGTTCAATAGTCTAGGAGTCCGTGAATATTTGATAATTCTGATTCATTCCCTTCGATGATCTTTCTGTCCTTTGGCATTCGTGATGAAGGAAAGTAATTGAGCTTCCACTGAGGTGCCCAAATGTTTATTTGTTTCCCCTAGAGACTAGATACATCACTTCCCTATAAAATAATTCCCTGATTCTCACACTTTATCGCTTCTCGGCTTTTGGCTAAGATCAAAGTGTAGTATCTGTTTTATCAGCTTAATATCTGATACGAGGACCATGTGTCCTCTTCGATATTAATCTAATTGCTGTTTAAAACTATAAGATTGTTGTTTTATCATTCATTTGTGTCGTTAGCGAACGATGAATGAAAAAGTTTTTGGCGAACGCGACGACAAGTAAAATACCTGGCGTTGTCATTCGTTTTTTGGCGCCAAAAAAAAGACAAAGATTTTTCATTTTTTTTTTTAGAAATATGAAGTCAATTTTTTCGAATAATACGAAAGATATTGAAATTATAAAAACTGATTTGATATACATGAACTTACTAGAAAAATAAATAGTACTGACATTTGTGGTTATTCGTACTTTGCACACAGATAACTGGGCCTGAAACATTAGAAATAAACGAAAATTGTAAATTTCACAAATCTCCTTCTCCTGGACACACAAAAGCAAAAATAAGAAATGATTAAAAGTATTTTTTCATGTTTTCTGGACATAGGCAAAACGGAAATAAACAGTTCAATCAAGGGACAAAGAAAGATTCTTAATTTTGTTACATAATGTTATCTTTAATCGCAAATATAGGCACCTATAATATATATACATATACATACATAATATTGTATATTATATATTGTTGAATGTGCGCCGATTTCCTCCGTTAGTGGATAACTCCCAATAAATAACCCTCAAGATTCCGAATAACGAAGACGAATGAGGTTGAAAATGGAAGATTATTATTATGGAATTTTCAATAACTATGAGATACTATAACTCTCCTGTACAAGCTCTCAGCACACACTGAGTAAAATATGAAAACAAAAAGGGGGAACACAAAGTATTTATGTACATGAGGTTAAGAAGGCTCCGGATTAGCCGGCTGCCGCAACACTCCCAACCTTGAAAAATTCAATTTAACAAAAATATTTTTCAAATAGGTGCAGTCTTTGAATGGGACGAGAGAGAATTTTTCCTTTGGCGGTCCTTAACTTAAGAGTCCGAATGTTGCCATCGCGACCCTTCATTAGCTCCACCACTCGAGCTAAGGGCCATTCACTGCGAGATGTGTTTTCCTCCGAGATGAGAACAATATCATTGATATCGACATCGTCCGTCTTTGATCTCCATTTCCCACGCGTTTGTAGTCGGTGGAGGTATTCTCTGGACCATCTTTTCCAAAAGTGTCCCCGAAGCCGACTCAAATACTTGTACCGAATTTTCAGATCCACTTCCTTGCCACGAAAATCTGAAAGTATAGAAAGGGGCCTAAAAAGGCATAAATGAGCCGGAGTTATAGGCTCCATATCTTGCGGGTCAGAGCTCAAAAAAGTCAGAGGTCTCTGATTTATAGCAGACTCAATATCTGTCAAAACTGTGTACATTTCATCATAGGTTAAAAGAGCTCTCCCCAAAACTATCTTGAGGGGTCCCTTGACGGACGCAACAAGTCTCTCATAAAATCCTCCTCTAAAAGGACTTCTCGGAGTAATAAATTGCCAGTCGATAGAATATTGGGTACAGAAGTCACGTATTAGTGAAGACGACAAAATTTTAGAGGCCTTAACGAAAGAAGTTTGATTGTCTGAAAAACGACCTTAGGGAACCCTCTTCTATTAGCCATGCGACGAAACGCTTCTAAAAACTTATTAGCATCCATCTTTAGAACCAATTCAAGGTGCACAGCTCTACTTTGAGCGCAAGTAAATAAACATATATAAGACTTTGAGGTACTGCCTTCATATCTAATCATGAATGGGCCAGCAAAATCGACTCCAATATTCGTAAATGAAGGTTGCATAAGAACTCTTTCTTCTGGAAGAGTCGACATAATTTGCTCTAAGGGCTTGGTGTTTTGATGCTTACATGGAAGACATGATCTAATGGCAGAAGAGACAACTTTCCTTCCACCAATAATCCAAAATCGTTGTCGGATGTTGGTGAAAGTTGTTTCTAAGGATGAGTGCGAAAACAACTGATGATGGTATAATACCATTTTTTTTACTAGCAAAGACGAACCTGGAAGAATGATTTGATGCTTTGCTTCTTCCGGTAAAGATGCGTTATGTAACCGACCACCAACAAAAATCAATCGACGAGATGGATCCCATATAGGGCGAAGCGGAGCAAGTCGACTATTATTCAACTCACAAATGCCCTCAGATAATGAAGCATATTCATGAGGGAAACTTTCTTTTTGGACGACACGCATCAAGACAAATTCTGCCTCCTTCAGCTCATCAACGCTCAAAATTCTCGAGCAACGATTACTTTTGTCAATCCATCTTTTCATCCAACACACTACTCGAACTAATTTCCAATAACTCTCAAACCTCTCCAAGAGTTCATTCCTCTCAGTGGCTACTACGTTCACCGTAATTTTAGTCTCCCTTTGAACAAGAGATTCATTTTGAATAGGAATGATAAAACTGTTTGGCCACTTATCTTCGGGGTCCAAGAGCCAGGACGGCCCATCCCAATATAACGAATGTGATCTCAAGGCAGCCAAGGAGCACCCACGACTAATAACATCAGCTGGATTTTGGTCACTCGGAACATAATTCCAACAATTGCTCCCAACCAGTTCATGGATCTCTTGAACTCGATTCCCAACAAATATTTTCCAATTGGAGCTCGGTTTCTTGATCCAAGCAAGGGCCACCTGAGAATCAGACCATAAATAAATTGATTCAATTTTTATATGAGTGTTTTTAAAAGAATCTGATACATAACGAATAAGACGAGCACCAAGTAACGCAGCCAGTAGTTCTAATCGAGGTAAAGACATCCTGGCCTTTGGAGCTACCCTAGCCTTACTCATGGCAAACTTTGTCTCAACTACTCCGTCACTCACAAAACGAAAATAAACAACACATCCGTAGGCAAGTTCACTCGCATCACAAAATACATGTAGTTCAGTTGTACGAACATTAAATTTAGGTAAAAAACACCTATCTATCTTGATTTTTGAGAGGCCTTCAAGCTCCCTCTCCCAGACTTTAAACTTGGCGATATGTGATTCATCCAGCTCCTCATCCCATGATACTTTCAAAGTCCAGAAGGACTGAATAAGTATTTTTGCTCGAATGACAAATGGAGAATAAAAACCAAATATATCATAAATCTTTGAAACCTTACTAAGAATATTTCGCTTTGAGTACTTAGATAGGGGTTTCAAGAACTCAATGGCAGACTTATACTCAAAGCTATCATCCTCTACACTCCATGTGATCCCCAAAGCCTTAGTGGAACCATCTAAAGAAGTATCCTTGAGCTCTACAAAGCTCTTGATAAGGCTGTCTTCTGGAGGAATATGCTTCAAGAACTCGGATGAGTTGGAAATGAATTTGGTGAGATTCCATCCGCCACTAGAAAAAAAGTCTTTCAATTCTTTTACAAGGACTTTTGCAGACTCAACATCGTGAGTCCCTTCACAAATATCATCAACATAAAGACTTTTTGAGATAGAGTCACACGCCAAAGAAAATTTACAACCTATGGGTGATTGGGCATGATGACGAATAGCGTTCATGGCAAGAAAAGGTGATGACCTCACCCCAAACATAAGAGAAGTCATAATGTAAATTTGAGGTTCCTTAGAATACTCTTCTCTCCAAAGATATTGCTGAAACCTATAATCTTTAGGATGAATTTTTGTCTGACAAAACATCTTTTCAATGTCAGCCATAATGGCAATTTTGTTTGATCGAAAGCGAAGAAGTATTGAGCAAATATCGGGTTGTATTTTAGGCCCAGTTAACAAACAAGAGTTTAAAGAGTTCCCGTTTTTATCGGGGAAGCTGGCATTAAATACAGGACGGACTTTTGTAGTTAACTTATCCTCTCGGACTACAGGATGGTGAGGTATGAAATATTGAGGACCATCACAAAATTCATCGATCTCTATAGGCGTAGCCTTACGTGCAAATCCCGAATCCACATATCCTGCCATAGCTTCATTGTACTTCTTTTGTAGGGAAGAGTTCCCCCGAAGACGACGCTCAAGGCCTAACAATTGGCGCTTAACCGAGCTATAATTAGAGACAAGAACAGGAGCATTTATTTTAAATGGAAGCTCTACCTGATATCTCCCTTTATCAAATGTTACGGACCTATCAAATGAATTAATTGCTAAAGAATCATCTTTTTCTAACTGTCTGGAATGATCCAAAATACCAATGGACTCCATATTCCAAAACCTCTCAACCAATTCATTCAAACCATCATCCTCAACTTTGGTTGGTAAGTCCCTTGAAACTAAGGTCTTCGATTTTCGAGAGGGTGATGCTTGTTGAGAACCCATGACAATGAAGCCAAATACGGTTTCCATTGCTGCAGGAGCATTGATTTTAAATGGATGTTTGACCAAATTTCCAGTTACAAAACGAAGATAATTGTCCATTCCGATAAGAATATCTACCTCTAAATGCTGACAGCCTTCCTGGACAACAAGGTCCAGATTTGTCAAATAAGGGCAATCATCCCTACTCAAAAACAATGGTTCCAAGTCGGAACAAATTTTATTTTCTGCTACATAAGCCTTAATTCCATTATATACTGATTTTGAACCAGGTCTAGCCAATCCAAAAGAAACAACAGATGTTTTCAACAGGGAACTTTTCCCCCCAAACCCACAAACATTCAAGAGTTCCGTCTGGTGAGTTTTGAAAGCTGCTCTATTTCTAAGTTTTCTTGATACCCAAGTCTTTTGTGACATGGTATCAAAAGCTACCCTAACTTGACTTCTATGCCCTCTTGCATCAACTAAATCTATTAAAGCTGAAGGCATTATAGAAGATATTTTCGATGGACCTTGTGAGGGGGAGCGCTGATCTAGCTGAACATTGACTCTGGACGAAGAAACTCGAGATTCACCTTGAGAGTAACTACGACCCTTAGCAGGCTCAAAATGAAGCAAAGTATTATGCGATTTGCTGCAGCCCCCAATTTCACATTTATTATGGCACTTGCTCTGAGGATGAAAAGACTCTAAGCACTTGAAACATAGTTTTAATTTCTTCGCGAATTCCCACCGAGTATGTGGGTTCTCGCTCATAAATCTAGGACACTCCTTTAGAGAGTGATTCGAAGCATTACAAAAAGAGCAGACAGAGTAAGTGAATGTCGTACAAGAACTTGATTGCTTTGAACTAATGCCTTTTAAACGATCCTTTGAGGAACGAGCAATAGGAAAGGCTGCATCACGTGCTACAATCTCCTTAGAGAGCCATTTTTTATAACTTTCCGTGGATGGAAATTCTATTTCTTGGCAAATCAACTCTTTCTCCCATAGCTGCTTTAGCTCAGGGGGAAGTTTAAACTCTAAAATAGTAGTCATCAATAAATCAAAAGGATCTTCTACTTTACTCATTATACCCTTTAATGTATATAAACGTCCTGAAACAAGGTCAAGAAAGTCCTTCAAGACTTTGGGCTCAGCCGAGGACATTGGCTTCAATTCAATGATTTCACGAACAAAGTTCCGAATTAAAGTTCGAGTCTGCCCATATCTACTTTTTAAATAAGCTATTGCGTCAGGGTATGCTTCAGCCAGAGGAGAAAACGAGTCTAAACAATTTAAAGCTCTGCCTTGTAGAGACTGTCGAAGGTATCGATATTTATAAAAAGTGGAGACCTTTGAATTAGAGTGTACAAGGGTGTCAAACTCTTCCCACCATACGGGGAACTCCAAAACATCCCCACAAAAAACTGGAGGAGTTATGGAGGATGGCAAAGATCCCCCGCATTGAGAATCCCTAGATCCTGCCAACTTATCTAGTACAGAAGAAAACAAATCCAACAACTTATCTTCAGATGTTTTCGATCCTCGATGTTCGTTGTGCATATCTTCTCTACGTGGCTCGGGCTTGCTCTCCATGATCCGCTCGAGTAGCTCACTCTTTGAGCCTGAAGTCGGAAGGCCGTACTCCTCACAGAGCTCACGAAGCTCTACTAACTTAAGATCCGTCAAATTCTTATTTGTTGACATTCCCGAATCCTGATCTGAGGAGTAGAATATAAACAAATAACAAACACGCAACTAAAGGACAACTTCTAAATATCACGCAACCCTGCAAACGATGAGTACAGGAAAACTCACGTGACCTATAAATACTATGAAGAGTTCTTTAAACGATTCCGAAGTTATTGAATGTTGAATGTGCGCCGATTTCCTCCGTTAGTGGATAACTCCCAATAAATAACCCTCAAGATTCCGAATAACGAAGACGAATGAGGTTGAAAATGGAAGATTATTATTATGGAATTTTCAATAACTATGAGATACTATAACTCTCCTGTACAAGCTCTCAGCACACACTGAGTAAAATATGAAAACAAAAAGGGGGA
Source organism: Caligus rogercresseyi (assembly GCA_013387185.1). Classification (NCBI taxonomy): domain Eukaryota; kingdom Metazoa; phylum Arthropoda; class Copepoda; order Siphonostomatoida; family Caligidae; genus Caligus; species Caligus rogercresseyi. The sequence continues at coordinate 9,657,069 of CP045898.1, read as the reverse complement.
ACACAAAGTATTTATGTACATGAGGTTAAGAAGGCTCCGGATTAGCCGGCTGCCGCAACAACACTATATAT
>CP045898.1:9622222-9656898 GCA_013387185.1 Caligus rogercresseyi | reverse complement strand
AAACACATTATGATTTATTTTCTTCATAATCGATTTCTTATAGGGTCAATACAGAGCTCTGAATCATATGATGTAAACTCAGATTGTACGAATTCTGATTGATAGAATCAACCAAGTTCATTTGGATTTATTATCTAAAGTTTTACTTAAACTTAAAAGTACTATTTACTCTGATGCGAACAGTCATCTTCTACAGGCGAGTGAAGTTAATTGATACAAAAAAGCTATGAAATAAGCTAACAATACTCACTCCATTCTTGCTTTGTTTTTACTGAAAACTTTGTTTTATTAAAAAAAACATAAAAATACGTCTGGTAATAAATTCGATTTCCTTTAAATTAATAATTTATTATTGAAGTCTGTAACGGCCACCATTTTGAAGAATTGCGGAAAAACTATATTTTTACTAAATTTGAAAACTTTGACCTCGTGCGAGACTCGTAATGTGGACCGATTTGTTCAAACTTTGTATGTCGTCTTCTTTTATCACCAAGAAACAGAAAATGCCAAAGTCGCTAATATTTCAAACAGTTGAAAAATAAGAACAACCCGAATGAATTGTAGAACATATTTACTGTCAAGAGATTATAACCTTATATACATGGACGAAACAGCGTTATTTATTTTTAAAAAATCCCGATGACGTCTTAAAATCCTCTTCAGAGCTTTCAGGTATACTCCTGAGCGAGATGGCACAAATCGTACAATATCACCCGCCCATTTCCAAGAGGAGAACCAGGGTCAGGAATTTTAACATCGAGCGCCTCGTAACGAGCCGCTGCACCAAGGATGATCGCTCTCAGGTCCTCAGCTTCCACATAAGAGTTTGCCGTTAGTTGCTTAGCAATAATGATTTGATGTGCTTACTGCTGCGTTTAGAGCTTTATGACTAGAGGGGGAACTTTTTTTCACTTTGTATATTTTTTTGTTTTCACGACCTTGGGAGAGATTCAGTTTTTAGAGATGGTAGATTTTATTTTTCTCTTAACAGATCCGCTAAGAATTTTATATCTCCGATGCCTTGGCATCAAAATGATTTTACTATTTTAAAAAACGAAGTACAAGGAATTTTATTGGAATATATGAGAGAGCTTAATCTCCCCAGAAATGGCGTTTTAGAATTTTAGACTCATTAAAAAATATTAGATGGTAGGAAATTTACTCCACAGCTTCAGATTTCTGGGAGGTGTTATAAAAATTCTTTCGACCGTGTAAAGATTGTGGTAAGGTATACAACAGGGGTCACCAACCTTTTTTTAACTGAGGGCTACTTCTTGGGTGTGGATTCATGTGAAGGGCTACCAATTTGATATGCGCTTCTGATATAACAAATTTACTCGGTTTACCTGTATGTTATTAATACTAATTAGTGATATTCGCCTGCTTTAGATTATTTTCATAATAAAAAATTCACAATAATCATCAATAATGACTTTAAAAGGAAGAAAAATTGTTGCTTTATTTCTAAACATTTCAAACAACTCCTTAGATTTGCAAAAGGAACTGAAATCATGGATGACAATGCACCATTTACATTAAAACAAAATTATAGGTTAGTATCTTAACATGTGTGACATAGGCCTATTACTTATGCACACAAACAAATGACATTTTACTGATCTTTTACAGAAATGAATTAACCATCACAGTTATACAACAAAACTAAACTATTTATATTTTTGAAATATCTTACAATCTTCAGAAATACATTTTAATGGGAGGCCTGACATTGCATGCTGGCCACCAGTGCATTGTAATCTGGGCTGTAACTTGAAACTGCAATTCTGAGTGAATCTTGCAAATGTGTATCTGTGAGCCTTGTTCTGTGTCTATTTTTGATGTAATTCATGTCAGAAAAGGCTGATTCACAAAGGTAAGTTGAACCAAACAGGCTAGCCACCTTCATAGCTGCTGTGCATAGACCACTAAACCTTTCTATATCAACAAGGCCCCAGAAGTTTTCTGTAGCCTTATGGGCCTTGAGGTGGATGTCATTTTGTAAAGTCACTATTTCCATTTCCACCTGCCCAGCATCCAAGCTAAGCATTTCACTTAGTTGCTCAGCAATGCACGTTGTGTCCACGTTCATAAAAGGATTTGAAATGAACGACACACATGGCTCCAGCTTATCAATGTCACAAAACCGACTTTCAAACTCTTGCCCTAGCCTGTTTATGACTTGAGAGTACTTCTCAGCAACTTTGCCAAAACTCTCAGACGCAGAAACATTGTCTTTCAGCACCATCTGCAAAGAGGGGAAATGCAGGACCTTTTTCCTCTGTAAATGCGCAGAGAAAATGTTCATCTGGGCTTTAAACGCATTTAAAGCACTGATCATGTCTGCAACAGTCTTTCCTTTCCCCTGCAGCGCACGGTTCAGATTGTTCAGTTTTCCAGTAATGTCTGTCAGCCACGCAGTGTCTTCCAGCATAGAGGTGTCTTCGTCTCTAGATTTCATGAAATCCTTGATCTCGCTCAACAGCGACAAAAACCGAAGTAAAATCCGCCCTCTGCTGAGCCATCGGATGTCCGTGTGGAGTAGCAGGTCCCTGTATTCAGCCGACAGCTCCTCCAACAGCACTTTGAAACTTCGGTGCTGTTTGGCTTTGGAGCGGATGTATTTATGATCCTCACAACAGGAGTCATAACGTGCTCAAAGCCGATCACCTGAAAAATGAAATATGCGCATTTAATAGGTATTATAATTGGGCCTTGAACAGGACAGCAACAAGGATGAAATATATGAAATACAAAATTTAAAAAACGCACCTTTGCGCACAACGCCTGTTGATGAATGATACAGTGGTACTGTACGAATTTCGGGAATGCTGGATCACTTTTACAGTGCGCAATGAACCCTACATGCCGTCCGGTCATCGCAGGAGCCCCGTTGTCGTGATTGACACCAACTTTTGCAGTGGGATATTTTTGATGTTGAAGAACTCCTTCACTGCATTGTAAATGGCAACACCCCTCGTTGTGGTTTTTAGAGGGAGTAATGTGAGAAGTTCCTCCTTTGTAGAAAAATCTTTAAGGGCCATGCGAACGAACATCATAAGCTGCGCCGTACTGCTGCTGTCGATGGACTCGTCGCATTGAATGCTGAACCACTTGCACTCCGCGAGATCCCGATCCAGCTGATCAGTCAAATTGTCAGACATAGTTGTCACTCTTCTGGCCATTGTACTTGCCCCCATTTGAACATCAGACAGAGACGAGAACACTTCCTTCCCATATTTCTCATCTTGAAACAAGGTGTTGGCAACTATCATCATTGTTTCTTTGAAAAGGTATCCATCTGTAAATGCCTTCTTCCTCTTAATTAGATGTTCTGTTGCTCTGAACGAGGCCTCAGTAGCTTTTTGAGATTTTTTCGCAGGCCTTGTGAAAAAAGATTGTTGTTTACACAAGCCTGATTTTAGCTCACCTACTTTTTCAACCCGTAGAGCGCTGCCCGGTGGGTAGTTAGCATCGTAGCTTAGATGGCTGGTCTTGAAGTGTCTCTCAACGTTGTGGCGCTTTGGTATCGCCACAGTCAACCGGCAAATGAGACACACACATGAATCTTTTACAGTCGTAAAAAAGAACTCATTTTCCCAGTCAATGTTAAAATTGTATGTTCTCTTTCTTTTTTCTGTCATGTTTTTGATTCATCTGTTCCTCTTCTTCTGAACCAGTGCCTTAGAGTAGGAGAGTCTGGACGACCTACTGATGAGTCATAACAAACAGCTGACTAACTTCCATAACAAAACAGATTTCATATCATAAATTAGTAGGTATTTGTATTTAGTAACAAACTTGTATTGACGTCACAAATTGACAATAACAAAGACATAACGGAAAAATATACATACATCAGTCACACAACTATACAAAACTAATAGACATGATAACTTTACTTAAGTATTACTATTTTGAGAATGCCTTTGCGGGCGACTCAAGTAGTCTACGAGGGCGCCATGGCGCCCGCGGGCGACGTGTTGGTGACCCCTGGTATACAATGATATCGTACATGCTTTTACTGGTTGTCAGGCTATCTCCATCCTAAGAACTTTTATAAAAATCAACGTCACTGGAATGGAAAATGGTCCGAGAAATATATTCAAGCCATTCTTCTGTTTGGTTTGGCCGGCGGGAAAAAACAATCGTCGCTGGAGTCGAAGGCAATTGAATTCGCCATCCTAAATTCAAAAGCTCTGATTGCCAAAAGGCTATCCACTTACACAGAATTAAAACCAATGAAATTAGAGCTATTATACTGGCCGCAGCTGCCAGGTATACAGCTTTTAAATTGAAGATACCACAGGAAGACAATACCAATTGGACGCTCGCCATCAACCAATCAAATATCTCCCAACAACGGCACTGCAACATAAAAAGTTTTTAATACAAATAATCAATAACTTCAAAAAGAATATTAAAAATTTACATGTTGATTATTTTATTTGTTTATGTTACTTCTAAGTATAGTGTACTAGTACTTTGTATGTTATTGTTTGTCGAGAAATTTAATTGTATTACTGTGTTCGTTTATTGCTGTGCATAGTTCTATATGGATCACCATGTGGTTGATTTTCAGCAACCAATAATTTTAAACTATAATGTTTATTTATGTATCTTTTACACAATTGCTTGTCGGGAATAAAAGTACTCTAAAAAAAAAAAACACAGTTACAATAACCGTTAAATAGATTCGTGCAAATATATTGAAAACTTTCAGTTTTTTGTTGTTAAAGTAAAGTATGTAGAGAAAATGTACAAAACTAATTGAAAATATTTTATAATATAAACTTATATACTTTAATAAAATAGAATTTGTTTACACTTTTTTACAAAAAATAATATAAAATAATATAAGTTATAAGTTCATTGATTTTCAAATAAAGCATACATATTTTGATTTCTTTTGTGTACGTTTTTAAGATAATACAAGTGTTTGCGTGTGTTTTTGATCATGTAGTTTCTCTTTTAACCACACGTCAACATTCCTAGGCTTTTATTAAGCTTGCTTTTATATGTGTAATTGTGTGCACGCCAATGAAATTATCGCCTGTGAGAGCAATTATGTAAAGCCAAGGGAAAAATAGAGGACAGCCCATTATTTCCTGCCTATTTTGTATCTCTCTTTCCGAGAAAAAACAATCATAAACATTAAAAGAGAAAAAAACTGTTTGTTGTTTTTTACTCTGTAGGTAAAGGAATTTAAATGTTTTTAAGAATATCTTCATGAAGATACTCATAGACAACAAAGGCGCCCATTAGACCTCTCATTTCCCATGTACATATTTGATGAGCACTGAAAGGTTATTTAATTGTTGTTTATCTTGTTCAATAAGTAATGACAAAAAAAGCTGAACATTTGAATATGGAGACTAAGTAGAAAATCCTTTGCTTTTGTACATACTTGACAATTCATTGTATTCAACAAAAGATACTTGCTCAATCGTAGGAGTCTTGGACAAATAACAGACTTTTATTCATGAATTAATAATTGTTTATAAACAGACGAATTAAGTTGTTTTACTTATAACCAAACTGATTTTAAATCTTTGCTATTTATATTTTGTGTGTCAAAAAGGCAGTATCTGATAAAATGGCCTATGTTTGATCATATATATACTACAGTAAAAATACAATACCGGGGATATATGAACTACAATGTTCATTTATGTATTTTCGCAACTGCCCTGAATAGTTTTACTCTGTTTCTGTATATAATTTTTAGTGTATTTTATTTTACACTGTATAAAATTTTGTAGTTAACCGAATAAAATGTTTTTAACCGAAAAAAATACCGGGATTGTGTGTAATAACTTAGAACATTGGTTACAATGGCTTTAATTATAGTTTATTGAGTATCTAAATTAGCCATCAATGAACCCTCAGACAAAGCCACAACTATGACACTTTAGGGTTTCAAACAAAGCATAACGGTTCCTTCGTGTCATACATATCCCAATTATGTCACTTGGGGATTGGCAGATATAACTTCAATGGATTATGAATCAATTATGACTGATTGAAGTTTTGATTAGGTATTTATTAATAATTGTATTACAACTATTTAGTATTACAAACCAACCGCCAGGGATCCCTATTGCAAGCGTTTCTGTGTTTCGTATTCTTGCTGCAACAGTTAAAAGCCTAATATTGATTGGAATACATAAACTCATAAGACATAATGTTAACCAATAAATACCTATTTTTTTCTTCTAGTTGATGACATAAAAACATATTTGTTGGAAATAAACTGGTTTCCACCGATAAATATCATTTTAATGCCCGAAGTACATAATCTTAAGTGGATAATAAACTATATTTATCTTAGTAATCAAACTGGAACCAGGTAAAAAGTGCTCTGCTTCTGGCGTTTCTTCTGTTAATTGGGAGTCAATTTATCAATAACAGAGTGGCGGAGATCCTCGCACTTTCACTGGCTGGTGAGGCAGTAACATGTAGGAAGAAGGGAGGTCTACGGAGTCCCTGCGTACAATTGAGTGCCTACTGGAGGCTGTTATAATTATCTCCATGGCTCTTTAAGGCATTCTATGTATGAGTATATATGAACTCGTAATTATGGAGTATGGGTACTTTAATTAAATTTAAAGATATCACGGTAAAGGGTAAACATGGGTCTTCCGGCGCCTCTGACTGGAACATGAAATCCATATAAAGATGCCGTCAATAAGATTTTTTTGAATCTCCTATATAACATGTCTTCCAATCCATTCATCAATATCTATTTACAATATTATAAATATACCTCCTTTCTTTGATATTTAGAAAATTAAAACAAGAGATTGATGCATTCTATTTCCAAAAGCAGTATTCCATGCCTAATTTTTCATTTTATAAATATTTGTAAAGTATAGCTTAAAAGTATTTGATTAGAAAGAATATATTACTATTATTCAAAGCAAACTTCTGAATGTCCTTAGCCTCTTAACGAAGCTTTGAGGGAATCCACGTTTGTATTAGGGGTAGAGCTCAAATTTCTTTCGACTAAGTCCCAGATGCCAAAGTTCAGAGGATTACAATCTGAGCTCGCCATATCATCCATCACCAAAAATCATTGTCACTACAAAATTCCTACGTATTTCAATCTTATGCATATAACCAAGTCCTGTTTTCAGGTATTTTAGTTGCTTTCGGGATAGATGGTGTGTATCCAGGACTTTACCATTGTCCTCGTGACATCCAGGTACTTATCCGTCTCAATCTCGAGTCCCTTTGGGCATCAATAACATTTTTCTGCCGTCAGATGAGAATCCGGTTTAAATAAGCAGGCCTTGCAATTTGAAACTCCTCAAAACAACAAATTCAAAGTGTTCAGTTATTTTGAAGGGTTTCTATAGTTGATAGTTGATATACTTTTAATTTTTGTCTCCATATATGTTTGCTGAGTCTCGAAGCTCCTACCTAAGTAAATATTATGTTAACTCTAACTGCTGTGTGACCTATTTATCACTCATCCCAAAGTAAATAGTATTTTCAGAAAAATAATGATCCTTACACCTTGTTGGAAGATAAACTTTTATACTCTATGCATATTTCCTTCTTTGGTGCCCAAAGCTCATTCATTTTATAAGTTCGTACATGGGAAAGATGCACTCTTCTTTCTTATTTTACATGCTTGGTGAAAGTGCTTTATTTATAACATCAAAGTATCCATATCTAAAGATGACAAACTAAGACCTTTTTCTGGAACAAGATTAACTGAAAGAACCGAAACCTTAGTAACAAAAAAAGAACAGTAAATATTTATGTTAAAAAATTAATAGAGCGAAAACAATCTTTCTCTCCTCATAGGTCCATGCCATATACGAACCCTTTGAAGTAATTATTACATATCTCACTCAGAGAAAAAGGACTGTTTGTTTTGTTTATCATCAATGCTGATACATCATTCCTCACTCCGATCATAAGATATTTCAAAAGAGATCAAACTTTGTGAGCAACTGAAAAAAAATATTTATTGTTAAGTTTACATTGATCTTATCCCAGGGGGGGGGGCAGAACTCATGTAAACAAAGAAGGATATTTCCAATAAAAAAATGTGACGTCATCACATCTACGATTTGCCTATGTATCTAATACCTCTAGGACACTAAGCTAAGAACGTAAAGGCTCTCAAAGGAATAACGTCCGGAGGCTCCCTCCCGCCACGAGCCACCCGGGGACGCACAGCTTCAGCATCAGGGAGGAAGTGGAAGTCCTGAACACCGCACGGGACTCTGAGCCTTTGGCTGGTAGCCCGCACGCATCTAGGAGCTCCGGAGCAACGTGGCCGTCCTCTGCAGCTCCGCCTCCACCGGAGAGCTCCCGGGTTTCAAATTTTTATTTCCTTTTGAAATTAATCACTGTTTTTAAATGTACCTTTGATTTTATTTAATAAAATAGATACTGTGACGTCATCTGTGACGTTTCAGTTTTTCTTTTCTAATCAGAGGAATCTAAACATTGCGTTCTGCGCATCTTGTATTATCTATTATCTTTGATCTTATCCTTATCTTAGGAGTATATTCTTTTCACACACATTTATGAAAGAAAGGAAGCGTGAATTGCAAATAAGGCATCACTCGTGACTGTTGAGGCTTGAACACCATCTTGAAACTAAGAATGTCATTCTTGTGAATACTAACTGCCTTTTCCATGTCCTTGACGAATCTTTTGAAGTGAATACTCCGATTTGACATATTATTGTGAATAAAATATATAAATTCCTCGTTTTCAGGTAAAGCATAAATGTTTTATCATCCTTGAGCACTATAAATAGTATCTCATTCTGATGAAAGACCATTAGGTAGATACAGAAAACTGTTCAATGAGGGAATGAAGCTACTTATGAATGGAAAAATCCAGTTGGCTTCGTTTTTAAATGGCTAGTGATATTGACATTTATCAACACAATATTAAGGAAAACTTAATGTTTTTTTTTGCAAGAGCAAGCAAACCTTTTTTAAATGTATTAACCTGAAAACAACTGGACATCTTTTTTTTTGCCAGGCGCCGGGCCGGGCCTTTAATATTGTAGAGTGATATATTTACGGTGACATAGATGATTTAATGCTTATGCAACATGTCTTAATAATAGTGTGTCCAGAGATTTTTAGACACCGAGCAGCAAAAAAAAAAACAGCCGGGCTGCGTACCCGGTCGTTTTCTGGTATTAACCCTTTTAGAGTTCTCAAGTGCTTTTCATCATTTATTTTTTTTTATAACTATTATAAGTATCAATAAATTACATAGAGAAAAAGAAGATTTTCCGTGACTTTGTGAATAATAGTAACCATCATATCAGTAGAAAAATTCTCAAATATTAATAATAACTCATAAAATAAAATATTATTCCGCAGTTCGTTCTCTCAATATTTGAATATATTTATTGTATATGTAGGTTTCAACATAGTTTCTTGCCACGAATTTTTGAGCTTTTTGTGTTGTCTCAACTGTAATGAGGTTAGTAGCTGTAGCAAAAACCAAGGGGTGATAGGGGGAATGTCAATAAAATATATTTAACCCGTTATATGTCATCAAGGGCAGTGAAACACTTCAATGTTTTAGAGAGGATTTTAAAAATTCATCCTCACTTTTTAAGGAAGAAATGATTTTTTTCATTTTCTATAACGTTATAATTTTTAGACAGTAATTTTGCTGTATAATGTTCAATTATGTTGTTTCTTAAGCACAACTGTATCAAATATTTATTATTAATATTATTCTTATCTATTGTTTATTATTTACTCCTTTTAATAAAAAATATTGAATTTTATAACCGAAAAATATATATATATATTTAAATAAATTTAAATATAATAAATAAATAAATGTAATATATACTTTTATATGAACTTACTAATACATTTATTATGTCGTTACTGACATTATCTAGCATATCTGTCATATAACGATAATTTTACTTACAATTAATCATACAGTTTGACCCATATTAAAAAACATGATTTTATTGTCTTTCTAAATAACAAATAAATCTCATATTTTAAACTAATATTTTAATATGATGTTACATATTTTTTCCATATAATTTATTAACTTTTGACTCGTATATCCCGGCACGTATAATCCGAAAAAAACGTAATTTAGTTTTACGCAACTGAACCTCTGCGGATAATTATTTTATATATTTTATTACTCTAAAATATATTTTAAAATCGGTAAAATTATGAACCAATAAGACCAGGAGAGATCAGAGGGATCCTGCTTGAGCTGCAGGAAGATACGCGGCCTTTTCACTCAAAATCCCATCGTTGGACGGTTCATCATGGACAATCGCGGCTGAATTGATAAAATACTACCCGACTCAAAGTCATCGCTTTTACCAAATTTTGAGGAAAATAATCAAGAATTTTAAGAAATTTGCATGATTTAACTTGTTATAATGTGTTTTACAGCTTATTCTTTTAATACTTGTTAATTAGATATAATTTTATTGTTTTGTTCAAGTTCGATGCTAAATTTAACACTATAATGTTTATTTTTGTATTTTATACGCATTAGCATCGTTTTTATATACCTGTGCTGTATCTATGTGAACAGTTTAATATAAAAAAAAAAATTGACTCTTTGAATGATAAAACTCCATATTATTGATATTAAATGTTGGAACTATTAATTTTAAAGAGAAATACTAAAACATAGCAATGAATTTAAAAAATATATACTCGATTCTAAGTTTTTCTTTATTAATTATCAAAGGATGTACGACTAAACCAAAATTTTAGAAGTGTCTTCTGACAAAAGTGAATAATGTCTGTGTCTACTCATGGATTCGTGTTATTCATCAATGACTTAGCAATTTATGGAAAATGTTAAATGTTGAAATAGTTACACATGATTCATGATGATTCTCACATTCCCATGATTAAAGTAAAAAAAACAATGTCCTAAAGAACACATTTCATAACATTACTTCCATGATGATCATTACCTCCGAACGAAGGGGTATTGTTACCTCCGCTTAAGGAAGGTATGGTTTACTGGCGTTTGTTGGTTTGAATGTGTGTCAGCAGGAAACTCAAAAGTATACTGAACGGATTCGAATGAAACTTGTGGAGGTTTGTTGGAAATGCAAAAGGAACAAGTGATTTAAATTCTGGCATCTCTAAGTGCTTTTTATATGCAAATGAGTAAAATATAAATGAATGGGGTCGCTATTCAGGGAGTAGAAAGAACAAACGCTAAAAAAAATTCATGGTATATTGTTGATATATCAGCTCAGGACTAGTTAACCAGGACGTAGCTTAAACTTCTTCCTCTTCCGTCTCTGAGTGCTTTTTAATATCAAAGAGCTACAGAGAGGAAACATGATTAGAGATAGAAAATCGGGCGTGTGAAAGGAGAGAATGTTTGAATGGGAATGTTGGGGGGGTGAGGTACACACTCTCTGAGGTATTATGCCTCTAGTTACCTCCGCCGAAGGAGGTATTGTTTTCACTCCGTTTGTTGGTTTGTTTGTCAGCCGGATAACTCAAAAAAGTACTGAACAGATTCAAATGAAACTTTGTGGAGTTGTTGGAAATGCCAAAAGGAACAAGTGATTAAATTTAGCATCTATAAGTGCTTTTTTAATATGCAAATGAGCAAATACTACTAATATAATAATGAAACGGGTCTCTATTCAGGGAGTAGGAAAGAAGACGCTAAAAAAATTTCATTGACGTATTATTGTTCTCTATCATCTCAGGACTATGTTAACCCGTGACGTAGCTTAAACTTCTTCCGTTCCCATCTCTGAGTGCTTTTTTTATATGCAAATGAGCTAACAGAGAGGAAACAATGATTAGAGATAGAAATCGGGCGTGTGAAAGGAGAATGTTTGAATAGAATGTTGTGGGGATCGGCGGAGGCACACTCTCTGAGTGTATATATGCCTCTAGTTTTCATGGGTTGGTTTGTTGGTTTGTTTGTCACAGGTAACTCAAAAAGTACGGAACGGATTCGGATGAAACTTTGTGGAGTTGCTGGAAATGCCAAAAAAACAAGTGATTAAATTTGGTATCTCTGAGTGCAGATTTAGATGCAAAATGAGCTAATACTATAAATATTTCAAGTTAGCCTACTCTGCCAATAGATGTCGCTGTGCTGTGAAATTGGGCTGGGAGCGTCTCTCTCGGAATTTCCGTCTAGGGGAACCCTCCACCGTCCTCTACGGCCGCCCAGTCGTGAAAAATCGCTCTCGTCTAATTATACTGATCCAACACAAATTATAACTTCTTAAGGACGTATTTTTTATCAAAAACAAATACGCAATTTGATGTGTTATGTGTTATTCAATCTAATATTTTTGGTTGTGAATATCAAAACCTAAAAGAGATAAAAATATATAGAGAGCTTATTCTTTCATCTGTATTTCTGTGTCCAATATTAACAAAGTAATTGATAATACGTCATCGTAAGCTGATCATAGAGATATAATCTATCTCTATGATCAGCTACGATGACGTAGTATCAATACTTTGTTTATAGTGGACACACAGAATACAGCTGAACGATGTTTCTCTGTATTGAGGGAAATCAGCTCTCTATATCTTTATATCTCTATGGGGAAAAACAGTGTTTGTTCAACCTGATTGATAAGATCCTAGGTTGGAGTGACTAATTTAATATTACATGTTTATTTATATCCAGTCGAATAGGGCAATTCTATCGAATAGGCAACAAATAAATTCAGAGCAACCTGAGCTTTGATGATGAATGTGAGGCCAATTATAGAATTATCGGCTCTGGCTTCAAAACTACTATCTACTTTGCAAGGGTTACATATTGTTAATTAGAATGATGGTTTCAAGTCTCCTAAGTGACGTAATGGATGGAAATACATGTTTTATGCATTGAAATATAATAGGTAAATGGTTATTACAAAGCTTTACTGCTTATATTTTGTTCCTTGCACTTGTTTAATTTATACCATGCAGTCTTTAACTGGTCAATGAACCTTTTTCGCTCTCCTTGTAGTTACACGAATATATTCATGGTGCAGTACTTCTTTCTTAAACGAACAATGAACCATTTGCAATAACTGTATGGGGTACAATATTTTTTTTTCTTTTATGATTAATTAATTATCATTTACTAAAATGAAGCAATTCTACTCATAATGCAATTTTAAACGTCTTTATATTTATATATAAGAAATTTCTCTAGAGGGAAGCTATATATTTTCATAATTATGAAATATGTAGCTAACTTTGCGCCGGTGTAATTTATTTTTACATTGTATAAATTTTTCACAGCTAACCGAATAAATGTTTTTATTCGAAAAAAATATTGTACATACACTTAATTTCATAGCAATAAGTCAACTTTATTTGTTTAGTTCCTAGATTGAACTACTGGAACTTGATTTGGCTACTAATCGGTAGTACTTTATTATGAATAAAAGGCATAATGTACTTGTATACTAAGAAGCTCTCTTCTAATTTTTTTGCAAAATTAAATGATTGCTCTATTCAATATTTTATAAGACATATTAGGGGAAAGATATGCATCAAGATCCATTATTGTCTATAATACATTTCATGGAGTTTGACCCCAGCTGAGACAAGGAGGAGGTTTTTCTTTCTTCTTCTTCTTCTCTTCAGTGATTCATCCTCTTTTTTCTTCTTTTGAGGTCAAGTAGCTTTTGCCCGAGAGGAACATAAGTAATTTCATTGCGACGACGTCTTGGCGTCAAGTTTATAGCATACTACCATAAAATTAAATGATTTGGATGGATTAGTCTTAATTGGACTGTATAAATCAATATGACTCCAAGGCCTAGGAGTATTGTGCAAAAAAAAAGCAATGCAATGAAGTATAAGTAGACGAATACAACATACTTCTTGTACTAGGATTTTTGTTTTTGCATTGTGACTATAAGAGTTAAAGAAGCATTGTGTTCATGTTTTCCTTGTCAAGGACGTCACGGGATGAAGGAATTGAATGTTTTGTTTGCAGAGAAAATCGTTTTCATACTTTCATTTATATGTGCATTTAACAGTTATAGATATGAAAGAGGGTATTAAAAATGTTTCATTGTCTGTAAAATAACAAGAATATATGGCTATTAGACAACCAACCAAGGGATATGTGGGCTTAGATTCTTTTGCAGATTAATATATTCGCTTTACTAATCGTAGGAATTTCATAAGAATCTATATATTTTGCTTGCTTCAAAATAAAAACAATCTTTTTTCTTCAAAAAAAACTATTATTATATATATATAACAGGTCGGCTGATTAGACTAACTAAGAAGAAAACATTTTCTTGACAAAATTCGATTTTATTATTCAACATAGTTGCCTTCAAGGGCGATACAGCGATTATAGCGATTTTCAATTTTTCGATTCCACTTTTATAGTAATCTTTCGTTTTATCCGAAAAATAGGCTTCTGTCTCGGCGATTACTCCATCATTGTCCTTAAATTTCTTGCCAGATGAGCATTCTCTTCAGGTCTGCAAACAGGAAATAGTCGCTGGGATCTGGAGAGTACGATGGATGGGAAGCAATTCGTAGTCCAATTTATTTAATTTAACCATTGTTTTCATTGACTTGTGACACGGTACATTGTTTTGGTGAAACAACACATTTTTCATCTACAAATGGGGCCGTTTTTCAACAATTTCATCATTCAAACGCTCCAACAGGCTATATAATAATCGCTCTTGATTGTTTTCCCCTTTTCAAGATAGTCAATATTATACCGTGTGCACCCAAAATACAGACGCCATAACCTTCCCAGCTGACTGTTGCGTTTTTCCTCGCTTTGGATTCGGTTCATCATATGCAGTCCACTCAGCTGACTGTCGATTGGACTCGGGAGTGAAGTGATGGAGCCATGTTTCATCCATTGTCACATATCGACGCAAAAATTCGGATTGATTACGATTGAACAGCTTCAAACACTGCTCAGAATCATCAATTCGTTGTTGTTTTTGGTCGATTGTGAGCTCTCGCGGCACCCACTTTGCACAGAGCTTTCGCATGTCCAAATATTCATGCACGATATGTCCAACGCGCTCTTTCGATATCTTCAGAGTCTCAGCTATCTGGATCAACTTCACTTTACGGTCATTTAAAATCTTTTGTGGATTATTTTTATGTTTTCTGGTGTAACCACCTCTTTTGGGCGTCCACTGCGTTTATCATCATTCGTGCTCACACGACCACGTTTGAATTCAGCAAACCATCGACATATGGTTGCTTTCGATGGAGCAGAGTCCGGATAACATTCTTCAAGCCAAGTTTTAGTTTCGACGGTATTTTTTCCCATCAAAAAATAATGTTTTATTAACACACGAAATTCGTCTTTTTCCATTTTTTCACAATAACAAAGTAGCTTCACTTAAAACGCAATATCTCACAAACTAGTTGTCAGACAGCTGTTATATTTATGCATGTATGTTTTGAAGGTTGGTACTAGCTGACAGTCATATGAAAACAAATCCACTGGCACCATCTATGTGTTAGTCTCAGGACTTATCAGCTGACCTTGTATATATATCCTGAACAGAGTAAAATTTGATTGTAGGTTCATTCTTAATAGTTTCAATTGTCTTTATGAGTACAGAATAAATAATGAAATGAAATGAAAAAAGAACCGAGCCTACCTAATTCATATTATTAGCATACATTTTCCCTCAAAACCCTTAAACATACAGCATGATCTACAATTAAGTTAGCAAACATAGTCATGCCGTGACATAATACAATTTAACGTATTTCTTAGTAATGAGCTTACTGAGGTAGAAATACTTCCTAGGAACGACAGAATCAAATAATGACTATGTACATTTTTGGTTACTCATTTTTTTGCCAACATAATAATAAGTCATTTGGGTGCTCACTTCAGGATTAAGGAATTCTATCATACAGTACTTTTTAGAAAAAGTTACATTTGTATATATAATGTTTTTGATGTATGATTCTTATTTTTATTTATTATAGTTGTTGCTTTCTTGACAACTGAAATACTTTTATATTTCAAAATATTGTATCTACAATACAAAACCAATATTCTTAATTGTGGTTTCTTAAGAATCATCTAATATATATATATATATATAATTCCGGGTTTTAGATGGGTTGAGTTGCAAGCACAACATGTTGAACTGATGTTGACATCAATGCAACAAATCGATATCTGAGGCATGTAGTTCGACTCTAAACTGAGTTTTATCCCATATATCCAGTCGCAGATAACATCAGATGCCATTAAGACAATTTTTTTTCCGATTAAAAACATTTTATTCGGTTAACTGGAAATTTATACAGTATAAAATAAAATTAAATACCAAAAAAACAGAGTAAAACTATTCAGGGCAGTTGTGAAAATACATAAATGAACATTGTAGTTCATATTTACTGCCCTGAAGAATAACCTTATATAAAGGACAAAGCATTTATTAGATTGTCTTCTTAAAATCCTTTTGATAGAGCAGGGGTTCCCAAAGTGGGGGTCGCGACCCCCCGGGGTCGCGAGACGCCACACTTAGGGGGGGGGGCAAAAATTATTTTCAAGTCCGTATGCAACCTTCGCAGTCATTACGATAAATTAGTGGACTTATTATTGCAGGTTACTTTACAGTTCTCAATAAACACCACAGACCAGGGGTGGAGTGGCCAGCGGGAGTACCGGGACTATTCCCGGTGGGCCGCTGGCTTCAAGAAACCAAACGGCCGTTAACAGCCTCCCAATGCATATTGGGGCCTGTATAAGGCCGGCGAGGGCATAATTGTCCCGGTGGATAAATTCTTCCCACTCCGTTCCTGCCACAGACTATCACTGTTTCACCATTAAGGGTTATATTTATTTGTTTAACTGAACCATCTAAAGTTATATTTGATAGGATACTGTTTACATTTGTATAATTATTTGGGCAACTATCTTTGAGAAATTTTGAATCCAAAAAACGTTGACATCTGAAGGATTGATAGCAAAAAGGAAAAGAAAGAGGGAGAACCGAAAAAGCCAAAGAAAGGGAGAGAGAGCCAGAGAGGAAGAGAGGGGAATGTTCTCAACCTGTTCTTCTACTACTATATACGACTGTAGATTTCTTGTGAACATCGCTTGTCAATACAGTAAGATTTAAGTGGTTGCATTTTTTCAAAAGAAATGCTGGCTAATACCAAGAAACGACAAGTTGGAGAGGTATGTGAAGAAGGCCGGAGGAAAGTGAGGAGCCACCTACAACAAGATCATCCACTTCTGGTGCGGGAGGACGAGGAGAAGACCACCACTGTAAGGGGATCAAGCAGCCAAAAGAGCCTTCCCAAGTGTCGCAAATATCGAGAGGAGTATATCCAGTATGGATTCGCTTGCATCATAGTCAACGAAGTTCAGCATCCCCAATGTGTAGTGTGAACTGAAGTGCTTGCATGTGAAAGTTAAAGCCGGCAAAAATGCTTAGACACTTGACTTCGAAGCACCCCTCTCTTGCCTCCAAACCAGTCAATTTTTCTCGCCGAAAGGAAAGAGAGAGTTGCAAGACCAAAAGAATATAATAACGAGCCAAACAACAGTCCCCATAAAAGCTCAAAAGGTGTCATATGAGGGGCATATTTAATTGCACAGGAAAAAAAGCCTCACACGATCGGGAAACCCTGATAAAAACCTGCTGCCATTGCTATGTGTCGGAAATATATGGAGACAAACAGGCTAGAATCAGTGCCACTTCTGACGTGATGATATCCCGGCGCATCCTTGACATGGCTCAGGAGAAAGTGCAGCTTTGACTTGATAGAGAAATTGAAGAAAGGGAAGTATGCTTTGCAGTTGGATGAATCCTTGGATGTGTCAAACTCTGCCAATCTGCTTGTTGTCGTCAGATACTGTTTTGATGGAAAGTTTAATGAGGACATGCTGTTTAACGTCCTCCTGGAGGGAAAAGTGCACCGGTGAGGACATTTTCACTAAACTTGACAGCAAACTAAAAGAGGAAGGGCTGTCCTGGATCAGTGCATCGTGTGTGTACAGATGGTGCTGCTGCAATGCTGGGGGAAAAGAAAGGACTGAAAGCTAGAGTGTTACAGGTGGCTCTTCACGTAAAATTTACACACTGCATTATACACAGAGAAGCTCTTGCAAGTAAATCCTTAGACCTAGAGCTGAAAAGTATTTTGGAGACCGCGATCAAAATAGTAAACCACATCAAATCTCGTCCACTCAACATCAGTTTTTTTTGCCAACCTCTGCAGTGAACTGGGATCAGAGCATCGGAGCCTGCTCTTCCACACAGAAGTCAGGTGGCTATCACGGGGAAACGTCCTCAACCGTCTGAATGAACTGCGGGACGAAGTGCTCTTATTTCTGATGGAGCAGAACTTTCAGCTCTCTGACCACCTCACTAATCCTGACTGACTAACAAGGCTGGCGTATTTGTCTTGTATTTTTAACAAACTCAACGGACTAAATATTTCATTACAATGTGAAAAACACAAACATTATGTCCCTGAATAACAAAATCCACTCGTTCAAAAGAAAACTAGATTGTTGGACAGTGCGAGTTGAAAAAGGCAAGACTGATATATTTCCCGAGCTGGAGGAGTTCATGGAGGAAAATGATCTGAGTGTGTCAATCACATCCCACCTTCAAGCCCTCTTGGAACATTTCAACAAATGTTTCCCTGATGAAACAGCACTGGAAAATTATAACTGGGTACGATCCCGGTCACAGAAACGACCACTAGTCATCTTCCATCCGACATGGAGGACGCATTGCTTGAGCTGTCCAGTGGCCGCACTTACAGGCAGCTTTTAATTCTAAGCCACTCTCTGAGCTCTGGATTTCAGTCCAGAACGAATATCCTCAGCTGTCCAGGGCCGCCATAGATGTACTGATGCCGTCTGGGTGTACGTACCTGTGCGAAAAAACATTCTCAGTACTGACCTACATAAAAAATAAATACAGATCACGTCTGAACGTGGAGGATGATCTCAGAGTGGCTGTCTCCAAAACTGCACCAAGACTTGCTGTGCTCGAAACATCTGTCTCATTAGTTTGGATTGATATTACATGTATACATTCCCAAAAGGTAAATTTTCACCCAATGATGTTTCATTTTTACTCAGTACCTTACGGTTGTTACTTTGATATTTTGTTCTGCTTAGATGAAAGTTATAATGTATAAATATATAAGTTTGCATATAACAGCAAAATGCTTATTTAAAAATTACATGGAGATTATTTTGATTGATGTATTCTGATTTTATAATATTGTAAATTGTTATATTAAAATCGTATCATGGTTGTCAGGCTCTTTGTTTCTTTCTATTGTTGTTTAGCACACATATATGCCTATTAATGTTTGTGACAAGTTTTGTTAGGTTTCCGCCACCTCAGAAGATAGTCGGGGTCACCAGTCTCAGAATCGTTTTGGGGGGGTCGCGGATTGAAAAGTTTGGGAACCCATGTACTAGAGTACCTGAAAGTGCATTTAATATCGGACAATAGAGACAGCAAATAAAAAATTAAAGGCTTCCATTTCTTACAAAATCTAAGTACTATTTATAATTAAATAAGATTATTATGTATGAATTCAAATAATCTCTAAAAAATTATAAAAAATAATGTATTTAATTGTCCTTTGTTAAAAACTGTCCGATATGAAATGCATATGAAGAAGTAAAAGCAGATACATAAATAAATTGTTTCTCTCTTTTCTAATCTACCGTACCGAATATCGATCGACTGTAGATATATAATAAAATCTACTGAATACCGATATCGACCGGTAGAAGGTTTATACCGAATATCGAACCGGCGGTAGATTTTTCTACCGAATCCAACTCTGTATATATATATATATATATATATATAGGTATGTTAAAACGAAGGTGCTGCCACCTGGGGTTTTCTCCCGAAGTAAAAAAAATGAATTTCGGTTTGGCTGTTGAAGATTTCTCGACGATTCATGGTTTTTTTCTCCAAAAAAAAAAAAAATAGGTTCTTTATTATTGTCTACGCAAATTTTATACCTGAACAAAAAAAATACTCCTTTTACTACCTTTTGCAATTAATTTCAACTCTTTAGTACCCGTTTTTCATAGTTAACTAGTCTTTTAAAAAATAATTATGCAAAAATTAAAATGACGTCATCACACAATTTATTTGCTATTACTCGGTTGTTTATATGTTTTCACTCAATTTTCATATCTGAACATCAAATATATATTTTTACTACCCTTTGCAACTAATTTCACTTTTTAGTACCCGTTTTTCATAGTTAACTAGCCTTTTAAAAATAATTATGCAAAAAGCAAAATGACGTCATCAAACAATTTATTTGCTATTACTCGGCTGTTTATAAGTGTTCACTCAAATTTCATATCAGAACATGAAATTTTATATTTTTACTACCCTCTGCAATTAATTTCAACTCTAGCACTCGTTTTTATAGAAAAGTTATATGAAAAAAATCAGATATGACGTCATCACACACTATTTTGAAATATTAATATTTAAATTTGAACTTGCAGTTGGCTATTTTAAAGATATCTCGACGAATCTTTGATGTTTTTCATTAAAAAAAAATATATTAATCAATGACTGAAAAGCTAAATAAAAAAATACAAAAGGAGACTTCTTCAATGATAAATTAAAAAAAATAGATAAGAAAATCAATGATATATTATACATGCTTTTGTAAAATGCCCTTTAATATTATTTTAAGTGAACTCATAAAATTAAACACTGTTTGTCTTCTTTCGAAGTGACAGGTACTATTTTATTTGGTATTCCTAGAAAGCGACGGACTAACCCAATTCTTCAGGCTGTTCACTTCGCACTATCGAGTGCGAAGGCCCTTATTGGTTCAAACTGTCGAGGAAGGAACCAGTGACAAGGCAAGACCTGCGTCCAATTTTATTATCTGCCGCAGCTCGATATACCGCACTGGAGTTAAAGATCCCGGAGTTAGGCCGGATTCGTGGAAATATGCCACGACTTGGTTTCATACATGGTACCGTCTTCGAGCCGTCACCTCACCTTGTTGAAGAAGATAGTCCTTCAATATCACCGTTTTTATAACCCCTTATGATTTGTTTTTGTTTTATAGTTTTGTTTTTATATTGCGTTTATTTCTGTTTAATTGAGTTTGGGTCTTTTTAGGTAGATTAATTTTAAACTATAATGTTTATTTATGTATTTTTTACGCAATTCTACCTACTATTTTTATTATTGTATTTTATGTATACTCTATGTACTACAATTTAAATAAAGACCTTAAAAATAAAAATAAAAAAATAAATCAGATATGACGTCATCACACACTATTTTGAAATATTAATATTTAAATTTGAACTTGCAGTTGGCTATTTTAAAGATATCTCGACGAATCTTTGATGTTTTTCAACAAAAAAAATATATTAATCAATGACTGAAAAGCTAAATAAAAAATACAAAAGGAGACTTCTTCCAATGATAAATTTAAAAAAAATAGATAAGAAAATCAATGAAGTGTAATTTTACTCCTGGCTATTTAGGAGCGAACATCAACGAAGAAAACAATAATATCATCCTTATTAATATAATTTTATATTTTTCATATTAACATGTCGTTTGCGAGTCCTTTGATTGAAGGCCTCTTATATTACATTATATTATGAAATTTATATACCTATAACAACTGTTTAATCTCAGGATAAAGTTCATGTATATTTGGTTTGCTCAAATCTGTTGATACTTGGATCATCATTCTGACTATTAGGCGTAGTTACCAAGTGAAAAAAATGCGTGTATTGCTAAGTTTGCAAGAACGTCCGTTTTCAAAACCTAATAATAGGTAAAGCGTTAAAGTAAAGTAGTGCATGCAAGAAAAAAGTAAACAAAAAAATGGCCAAAATTCTGGTCACTTTCTTTAACGTTAGATGTCGTTAGTCCATGAAATTACGTCACAATCCTATTTATAACCGGTTTAAAGGGATTAAGTTTGATGATTTGAAATATATAAATCACTACAACATTGTGCGAGATTCCATTCCTTACTTCTATTTGTTACTTTGTTATTATTTTGAAAGAGTTCTAGCATCAAAGCGCCCCTTACGGACTAAAGAAGAACTAAAATTTGGGCCAATTCTTTATGGGAAAAAGGAAGAATTTTATGTTATGCATGCGCTACTTTACTTTAAAGCTTTAGTAATAGATATTGAATATTTTCAGGGAGCTCTCATTTGAACGTATCATATATATAAGAGATATAAAGATATAGAGATATAAAGATATAGAGATATAAAGATATAGAGATATAAGATATAGAGATATAAAGATATAGACATATAAAATATAGAGAGCTGACTCCCTTCAATAGCATAGAAACATCGTTTAGATGTACTGTGTGTGTCCAATCATAGAGATATAAAGATATAGAGAGCTGATTCCCTTCAATAGCAGAGAAACATCGTTCAGCTGTATTCTGTGTGTCCAATATAAGCAAAGTAATTAGTACTACGTCATCGTAAGCTGATCATAGTGATATATTATATCTCTATGATCAGCTTACAACGACGTAGATAAAATTACTTTTTTATATTGGACACAAAAATACAGGTGAAGGGAATAAGCTCTCTATATCTTTTTATCTCTATGGTGTCCACTATAAACAAAGTATATTTACTACGTTATCGTAAGCTGATCATAGAGACAGAATCTGTCTCTATGATCAGCTTACGATGACGTAGTACAAATTACTTTGTTTATATTGGTCACAAAATACAGATGAAGGGAATAAGCTCTCTATATCTTTTTATCTCTATGGTGTCCAATATAAACAAAGTAATTTGTACTACGTCATCGTAAGCTGATCATAGAGAGAAATTCTATCTCTATGATCAGCTTACGATGATGTAGACCAAATTACTTTGTTTATATCGGACACAAAAATACAGATGAAAGGAATAAGCTCTCCATATCTTTATATCTCTATGATTTGAATATATAAAGTCACACGCACACACACATACATTTTTGAAGGCCAGCGGTTCAACTCGTGGAGTAAGAATATTCTGAGAGGAGCTTTCTATTTAACTCATCGAGGGTCCCTTTTTATATGATCCCTCGAAAAAAAGGGTTATTTTTCTTACTTTGTTGTTCTTGTCGTGCTTATAGTAATCATGCAGTCATGCAGGAAGACAGCGAGGAAATAGTGAGCTTCTCCTTACTCTGTGATGGCTTTGCTAGCTCAACGGTTCTTTCCCGGGTATCAAATGCGGTCCTTGCCTTCGGATTTGCCACTCCATATACCCTGATACATTCCAATTTCCTGAGAAGGTACTAAAAGGATTTGAAAGCATAATCAAATGTTCTGTCAGCCTCTCAGCTGATTTAATCTTTGTTGAAAAAAAATGTATATAGAAAATAATGTTTTACGACTCGTAAAGCATAAAATAATTTTTTTGAAAATCATGATCCTCGAAAAAAAGCAAATCACAATTCTCACCATTTTTTATGGTTTTAAATATTTTTTTACTGTTAGTCGGAAAGGATTTCAAAACCATTCACCAGGTTATGGTTCAAACCATAGAGACATAAAGATATAGAGAGCTTATTCCCTCCAATTAGTAGAGAAACATCGTTCAGCTGTATTTTGGACACAAAGATGCATTTCTCTTCCCTCCAATAGCATAGAAACATCGTTCAGCTGTATTCTTGACACAATGACGTATTTCTCTGAAGAATCCAATAAGCTCTCTATATGTTAATATATCTCTATGGTTCAAACTTACTCAGCTCTTGAAGTAATGATAATAAACAAACAAATATAATTCATTTCTAGGATTTGTTTCATGGGATCTTTTTTCCTCAAGTATATCGAAATATCGAGACGATGTGATGAAACGCTGGCACATTATCTTTGGGTCTCGGCTCTTCTTCTCATAAACACCCTTGTTCTTCTGAAAGAACTCTACGTGTTCTTCTGGAGCTCAAGGATTCCCGCCGTAGGAAACCTGAAGGAAATTTTCGCAAAGTATTTTGCCGTCTACGCACTCACACGAGTGGACTTTTCTGAAATCATTAAGCACCACAAGGGACTCTAAAACATAACACAGTTCACCTTGGTCCAAACTCTGTGTGTGGTCAATGATAGTAAACTTTAACTAAAACAGTAAATTTAAAGCCCGAAAAAATACAATAATCTACGCATTTACTTATTTACATTACAATATGTTTCAACTGGAATGTAAGACTAAAATTCGAATTCAATATAAAATAAATTTGATACCAAGTACAAAGATAGTTTATAAAATTATCACTTGTTGTGTTGATATTTACAATTAAGTTTATATTAAAACAAATCATGTTACCATGATCAAAATATTCCGAGATGAATAAATACTTCTTAATTAGCTTAAGTGAATAAAATAAATGAAAGTCATGTTCGATTTGACAAACACAAAACTCCATTGACACGTGTTCTTCTTATGTTTTCGTGTGCGACAAAATAATGGATAAATGAGGCCAAAAAATTAATCTTTATCGTTTATAGTTAAGTTTTCAAAAGTTTATATTTGATCACTTATTGGAAGTCCTCAAAAATGAAAAAGGATAAATTTGTAAATTGTATTAACGGTTCAATGTTATTATTATTATTGTTTATTGTATGTTGAGTTTTTTAATCATTTATTAAAAAATATATTGATCGTTTATTGATATTTGAAGTTAAAAAAAAAAGGTTTCTCAGACACCTCTTAATATTAATCAAAGTTTGGACCTTGGGTGAAGTCAATGATGTCATGAGAAATAGGTTATAAAAAGCAAGGAGTCAGAGATTATATTTCACGAGGGTGAGGTGCGAGAGGAGCCAGGTGCCATTCATCTCCTCGTGTCCGGGAGATTAACGGCATGGATTGAAGGCATACCCGTTCATAGCGTGGAGCCAGGAGAATTCCTGGACTCTATTGAGTGGAAGTCCAAGCTAAACAAACGGCTACATGGACAAGAGCTCTTTAAGTCCAAGTTAGCAAAAATGAACCAGACCTACTACCAGGTAAAACTTGTCGCGTAATTAAACATTTAATTGATAAGCTTCTTACCTTTCAGATCCGCATACAGTCCGACATGCAGTCCACGCTCATTCGTCTTGACCAGTATCAGCTCAAGTATTTGGAACGACATCGGCCGCACATTTTTGGAATATTTGTTGCCGTTGTCGGAAGAGACGTAGCAAGGAAAATGTACAACTTGAACGAACATCTAACACTGGCGGATCAGGTCGCATACAAGGCCCTTCATCGCAAGCACCCTCTTATTCGAAGCCTCAGCTTGGACACGATCCACACGGCCTCAAATGGTCGGTTAGTGACGGAAAACTGGTTCATTACATGTCGTCATAGGGATAGTGACTTTCGAAAGTCGGAGGAGATCCCGCGTCAGTCACCGCTGGCGTATCTTAAGGAGAAGTCGTCTAATCACTGCCGACACCAAGTCGTGATACCCAGTCTCTCGCTGCAAAAGAGACTATCTGCCTGGAATGAATGCCCCTTTGCGGAGATGCTCAGTAAACGAGAGGCACGTGATCCACATTGGGCCAGAAATGTGCTTTGGTCAGAGGCACTTTCTCACTGTGGATTTTGTTCGTGGTGCAGGCCTCTGGCCGTGGGAGAAACGGAGCATGCATCAGGAAAGAGGGCTGGAGAAACCACATTGGAACATGAACTACAGCTCTACTAAGACAAATTATATTATAATATTTTGAATAGTTAAAAATATAATTATGCCAATAATAAAATATTGGATCCATAGACTTGATATATATGTTATCGAAGCCAAGGTATATAAAAAACTAAATACGTCTATATTGACAATATGGCGGGCTACTTGCTTGCCGGAGATTTTAAATGGCATCACACCAGCAATGGGGAATAATAACATTTTTTAATGTGTTTCTTCCATAGAGATAAAAAGATATAGTGAGCTTATTCCTTTCAATAGCAGAAAAACACCGTTCAGTTGTATATAAACAAAGTAATTTGTACTAAGTCATCGTAAGCTGATCATAGAGATAGAAAGATTGGTATATTGAGCACAAAAACGTCTTCCTCCGAAGAATCCAATAAGCCCTCTATGTCTTAATATCTTGATGGTTTCTTCCCGCTTACGTCATCAAAACCTATATTGCTCCAATATATTTCTAATACGTCACACAATAATTATAAGGTCACTGACGTTTCATTATAATGAAAACATGAACTAAACGTGACTGGTATTCTGGGGATACCTTGCTCCAAGCTTGAATGTTAGAAACATTACACATTTTCTAGAGTTTAAATTTCTTGTTATTTGGATGATATCCTCAAAACAAATTTATATTAATATAAGTAAAAGACATGTACAAACTCTTTTATTTCGTTTAGCACTTAGTTGGATAATATTGATAAATATGGAGATACAATTGTTATATCCCGGGAAAATATCAAGTTTTCAGTACCTTTGAGAAGTGGCATAGCCTTATTACAAGATGCGATCGAACTTTAAGTAAATTTTACCTTAGTCAGCTAGCGATTTTCTCATGGGAGAACTTCCATTTGTGGCAGAGGGAGACTCACGACTAAGGGACCTAAAGCTAGACATTTTCCTCTAGGTCATTTCAAGGACACCTACAATTGTAAGTAAGATATTAGATATTACTGAATGTTTTTATATATCCTAAATACACTAATAACCTATTGCAGGATATTAGGCAAACAAAATCATAAAGGAATAATATAATGCCTTTGCCTTAGGATGTTTTTAATAGACTTCGTTGAATTTTAGTTGAATACACCTAATACTACTCATAGCTTGTCCATTTTTTTCAGAGCTGGGACTCAGTAGAAAGAAAAAACTACGTTCTGTATCAGAAGTCAGAGCAAAAAAAAATCTTCCCGATTAAAACCATTTTACTCGGGTATCTGCGAAAATTTTACATAGTTTAAAAATAAAATACACTTAAATCATATACAAGAGACAGAGTAAAATTATTAAGGGCAGTTGTGAACATACATTTTAGTTCACATATATTGCCCTGAAGAATAACCTTATAATAGAGGACGCATCATTTATTAAATTTGTTTAAAAACTCGAGATGTCTTTTAAAGATCTTTTTATAGTTTCCATATAATGTTTCAATCTTGCTGGCACATATTCAATTGTGTCACCTGCCCATTTCTATGTTGATGTTCATAAATCCGGGATTTTGATGAAAAGAGACTAGCGCGGCGATCATACACCAATCATGATGGGCCTTATAACATTTATCACAATTTTTTGTGTTCGTTAAGATTTCATATTTTGTTATGCGGATTGAATTACTTTGTGACTAAGTGGATTTACAAATTAATAAAATTTCCAAAGAGAATGTATGCATTTAAAATATTCGGGATATATCATTCTTTTGATACAAGTTTTGTTTTATAAATCTTTTAATCATTTAAAAAATTGGATCTATCGGCAAAGGCGTAAAAATATTATTCAATAAAAACCCACAATTCGTGCAAGGATCTTGAAATTTAATAAGCATCCCTGAAATTTGGTTTATTTTTCGAACTTGCAATAAAGGATTCCAATCATTTGAACATTTAAATAGTTATGACCATAAACTATTGAAAAATAGATCTTTATAATATACACGATCAATCAGAATGAACATTTTTTCTCTGGGAGGAAGAGGTTTTAATAAATTTAAAAAGTATCATACATTTTATTACACACGCCATCCACTGAATAAATTTCGAAAGTCTCAACTCATACTCATCATATTTGGGATTTCCCCCTTTTATTAAAAAGGGCAAATTATATACTTTTAAGAAAATTATAGATGATTAAGTAAAATTCACTTTTAGCACATACATGTAGGTATAACCCCCCTCGATGACGACCTCAACAGGAAAAATAATATTTCGATAGTTTCTCATAATTTATTAATAAATATTGAGAGAATACATTGACGTTTTTATAATAACGGGTAAAAAAGGTATTATCTTCTCCAAACCAATTTTTTCATAGAGGAAAACCCCCAGCCAATGCATTTGATTACTTTTGCAAAGCAACCAATTGCAAGGGGGAAATCAACAGCGAACTTATATGCCTTTTTAACAAATCCTTCCGTTTCTTCATTATTCCGAATGAATTTTGCAAAGTGGTCATCACGATAGGAAAATATATTATAAGCTCGGTCCAACGACTCCAATTCGTTCTCAATTTTTCTTAATACAACTTTAAAAGAAGAGGGAGGCATTTGAAAGTCATGGGCGTTATTGATTCTCAACCGTCTGGATTCAGCTGCTTTTTTAATGGGACAAAAATGGCCTGATTGTTATCGCCTGAAGAAAATAAGCTGAAGAATCGGTCGCCATTTATAAAAATAACCATGTGTTCCCCTCGGCCTAATTTATCTCCAACATAAATGGTCCAATGAGACGTGATCCTGTTTGCAAATTGAACAATATCACCAAACTTCAGTCGCTTCATGAGTTTATCAATTTCTTCTTCGGTATACCAAGTCGTTCGAAGTCCAACATTTGCAATTTCTTCGTCTACGAGAGGGTTTGTCTTTTCAGACAATGACAATAGAGCTCTGAAACAATAACGAAAATGTCAATAAGTCAAGAAACATATTAAAATAAATAAAAGTATGCTGACAAAATGTGCAAGTCTTCATGTTTATAAATATGGGGTTGAAAGCCTTAAGTCATCAAAAATACTGCTATTAAATTAGCTCATCAATGCTTTTTAAACAAGTAGTAAGCCAAACAAAATAACGTACACATTAACTCACCTATCGTTACCAAAAGCCATTTCAAGTAATTGTATTGCTTTGTCATAGCCATCATGCGTATCAGACACGGAAGATATCGTAGCTAATGCGATTCCTTTTAGGGCAGATCTCAGATGCTTTAATTTCATGAGTGTGTCCCAGCCTTCTTTTTCTGCTACATGATCAAAATCCTTTATCCATGAAGAGAAGCCAGTTGATTTGCCATCAAATGTTGGTAGGCTGGAAGGGTTTTCATTCTTTTTTTCATCCTTGGACTCCGGGATATCGCCGCTTTTACGAAAGGTTTTATCATGACGAGTTTTAAGGAAATACGTCTCATTAGCTTTATTAAATGATATTTGACAATTCCTCTGCTCTTGAAGTACTTTATTGCGTTCCTCAGAACTAATGGAAGCAATATAAGCAATAAAATAACTCTTCAAGTCCTTCAAGGCTGCTTTTAAATTGTCATGGAGTAGTTCAGCGTAGGAACGATTGAAGTCATCCTTGACCAGCTCTTCTTGTAGGTCATTGATACATTCCTCAAATATTGCTTTAACGGTAGCCAAGTTGCTTCGAGACACCTCTGAAACCAACATTGCAGTAGACGTCTTGTTTGCTCTGTTTAAAGTCAAATATGAATTAAATATTGTTGTAGCAGCTCATGAGTCATGTCGATCCTCTGAAGATGCTTCACTATCACTAAGCAGGCTAAACACTGTACAATAAATACATGTATAAGTAGGGGGTAAGATAGAAACCAAAATTGAAATAAAAAGCGTGCACCCAAGGTATATAGAATACAATACATTTAGAATTTTTACTTAATAAACTTTTATAAATCCCCGGCGTGCTCTCAATCTACATTGGTCCGACTTCATCTGACGTGCTAGCTGGGGATATTTCATAAATTTCCTTATAATTAAATATTGAGATGATTTACAAACAAAAATCACTAATATTTGAAAAGGAATATTTTAATTGTCATTTATTTATTTAAAAAAATCGAAGATTTTTTGTTCTTGTAAGAATTATTGCTTATAATAAGATTAATATAACAAGGTAAGGTAGAAAAGAAAGGAATAAATGTAACAAACTCTCCAGTGATGTATATGCAAATAATAAAGTAAGTTATGTAAAGAAGCGAATTGACATCATTGGATGTTTGCTTACATCACCTTCTTTCTTTACTTCGCAAGTCGTGGTATGTATGATAAAGAAAAATATTTCAATTATAATAAGGACATCTTCTTTTTATGGACAAAAAAATTAACTCTCACGGAAACTATAGAAATAAAAGTTGAATAATATGATTAAATTATATTATATTGGACATCCATTTTTTATCCTCATATATAAAAGTTGGACAGAGTATTCAATATTACTGTTGAACTTTATAAACAAGTTTAATAAAAAATTATTAAGTATGATTATATGAAATATTGATGGATTTAAATAGAAACTAAGACTGATCAATTGAAATAAAAATAATATCCATCAAATTTAATATATACAATAATAAATTTAAATAAATAATCACACACTTCTTTCAAAAACTGCTATGGAGGCATTCAGATTTATTAGTGTAGTACATCTTATCCCTGAGTTAAGTGTAGCAATAAAATCGGATTGAGATTTTTTATTCAGAAAAATATAGTGAATAGCAGAAGCTGTCGTATGGTTCAACAGTTGAGGCGCTAGACAAACTTTTTGCTTTTGATTGCTCTGGCATTTTAATGAATTTCCTTGATTTTATGAACTACTTATAATTCTTTGGGATTTATTTTTATTAAGTCCGAAAAATATGTTTTATAATGGTAGATCCCTCAATCAGATAATGGCCTCTGTCTAAAAGGTGATTTCTTAAGAGTTTGATCAAATGAAAGACATCATGAAACATATTAATTATCTTTGATGTATCAGAAGGATTCCAAAAATATGACAAATCTTTTGAGATTTCCAATGATTTACACAGTCCAACATTTGATAGGGTCATATCAAAAACTAAAGCCAAGACTGCAATGCCCCTTCTTTCAACCTCATTTTGTGAAAAAATATCAAGAGACATCGAGGTGTCAAAGATAAAATTGGCAAACATCTTCCACGGATCATGGCAACTTTAATTATTTTATTCGGACAACACACTTGATCAATAGATAAGAAATAGTCAAAACTACTTTTCAGATCCATTTAATGGAACGAAAAGACGCCAATATGGGTTAATTAATTTTCCACTTTCCAAAACCATAAAATTGTAAACCAATATTCTGTTAAGGTAGATGAAATTTAAATTTAATATGCCTTATATATTGTATTTATCCTTGGAGTATTAACTTAAACAAAAAAAATGGAAGCTGTATTACACAGTTAAAATATATATTATGTGAATTTATAAGTCTAATAAGATGATAATATATTTTTTCCAATTTTTAATATAACTTTTACTATCAAAACAATGTTCTTAGTACAAAATGAATATTCTAAATTGCCATATTTTAATGGATTTGAGATATCATACGGAACTTGAATATCACAGATTGACAAATTTTGGGTGAACTCACTTGATTGAGCAAATGAAATATGAAATAATACCCAATGAATCCAAATGTTATATTAATATCCTTTTAGCAATTATTTATCCTTAAACCCAACATATTTAAATACGCCAATTATTAAAATAAAAAGTACAATTTACCTTATAGATATATAAAATATCATTCAATAATTATAATAACATAGAAATTGTCAAACAATTAAAAACAATAATAAAAACAAGTAAATCTAGTTACAGGAATAAAAAATATTTAAATTACCTTAGCAATTTTTATTAACGACATTATTGAAAGATTTAAAAAATTACTACAAAAAGTAATAGGTTTGAAGAGCCAAAAATATATTGTTACGATACTTAAATATATTAAGATTTAGTATTGCTCTAAAGAAATCTACTTATGTTTCAATATTTTTTACATTCATCATGCTTTATTGATCGTGAACTCGTTATTGTTATTAACTCAAATGACCTGAAGAATATTTACTCAGTTTATTTTTACTGATGCTTTATAAATGAATAAAGTCTAACCTTCTTATCGAAATTTAACCACTAATAAAAATAATATTGCAGAACACTAAACTTTGATAAGATCTACGTCAAATAATTAAACTAATTGAATTAATAAGTATAGCCTTGTATTTCATACTATTAGCATTACCTTATTGCGAAATTATAAATATTTTTTAAAGAGCTATTTATATATTGCTAAACTTATAGCTTAAGTCAATTGTTAAACGACAATATTTGAAGTTAGATCTAACCTAAAGCTAAAATAAGGTATATTGACTGTGTTATATGTTTTTATTTATATATTGCAACAATAATCTGACATTCAATAATTACACCATGAACATACATTAATTATTTCTTGTTGATTGAGGTTTTGTGACCGACATTAAATATAAAAATATGATGGCAGGAGACTTTGACGTCATCGGCATCTTTTTATTAAGTGTCCGCGCCAAAATATCACATACCTGGTATTCTATATACCTTGCGTGCTTTTTTCAAAATTGCGTCATTAGAAACAAGTAATTGTATTAAAGGAAATATTATATATTATATATTATACGCATAAACACAGTCCACAAACTCCGAAAAGGAACCTTGTTTCCTTGTTATCCCTCTGTGTTTTTATTCACTATTCGAGAGGATTCCTTGAGAGGGAAGAATAAACTTATACCTTTAGCTGTGGTGTTATCTAGGACCATTTTTTTAAATAAATCATTATGAGATTGATCCTAAACATGGATGAAGGGATCTCTAGGCTTCCTCTCAAAGCTTATTATTCTCTTAGCACTTTTTTTTGGCCGATTTGACGACTAGAGTGAAGGGGACGTAAGACATCTACGACCGCCCCTCATAATTCATCTAGAAGATGGTGAGTGACGAGGAGACGCCCACCCGTCGTTCTCCTGTGCTCACACCATGATCACTACTTCAAGTATACCCACACCCTCATCTTAATATACTATTATATAATATAAATCTTTATGACATATTCTAATAATAATTTTATTGTTTTTCAGCGTAGCTGAGGCTCTGATTATCGTCATCAACTATATCATAGCGTGACTGGACCTAAATTATCAACCGAAGAGGGATCCAGGACCACGCCGACAGTGATATCGGATTGTAATCATCATCTAAAAGCACGGAATGTACATCAAAGACAGTCCTCAGCGGAGGAGGCATGTGCGATAAACGACAAGGAGGACTGTGAAGCACGAATTGAAGTCCATGGGGGACGTAGCCAACGTGCTTTGTCATAACCAATAAAAACAGTGAATTTGTATATTCCCATTTGTATCTATTAAAAAATCTGATTGGTAATTAACATAAAGGGAATGGATATGGCTAGTGGAGGCGGTAAATAAAACTTTGATACTCTTGTGGACTTTCCAAACGGAAAACAATCGGTTTATAAACGTTTTTAAGTAATTGATGTTGCGGTTACGATAAATGCTAAAGGAAGAGGTAATCTCTAGCACAATAACTTCG
Organism: Caligus rogercresseyi; assembly: GCA_013387185.1. Lineage (NCBI taxonomy): Eukaryota > Metazoa > Arthropoda > Copepoda > Siphonostomatoida > Caligidae > Caligus > Caligus rogercresseyi. Next base: position 9,623,613 of record CP045898.1, on the reverse strand, counting down.
ATTGAGGGTTGAAGTCCCAGGATCACCGTGGAATTATCCCTACAGCCGTCGCTAGATATGGAGCTCTCACCCTCTAAGTCACTTCCGTAACCTTCAACTCGAGGACTCTCGCTTCGTGGAAGAGCGAGTATTTAATCACTCAGGTATGTCAGAAGGTTTCAAATCTACTTTAAGATTAATTAAGGATTTTATTAAAAAAATTATTAGCTATTTAAATATTAATGTATGTTTTAGTCTTAATTATACGAGATGTTTCATTATATGTGATTGTTAAAAATTATTATATACCCAAGTATACTATATCATGTGAGTCATTTTTGTTTTGTTATTACTCAATGTCGATGGTTCATTTGTCGTTGTATTAATTGAAGTCAGTATTCTTATGTATTTTATACTATTATTAAGAACTGAATACACGGGAAAAAGAACATTAAAGTATATAAAGTAATAGCCAACTACTAATGTTATTTCTTGGATATGATGAGGAAATTATAAACTTGATATATTCTGAATACATTTCGTCTCGGTAGGTATACAATTGGTTTTTTTCCTCTCCTTGTCTAAATAAAATTTAATAAAACCCCTAATTAAACTATTATGAAAAAGACAAACTGGTAATTAAAATCTTTGTAAAAAAAAATATTCTAACAGATTTTTTAATAATTATTTATAATTTTTTTTACATTTATTTTAAAAAAATCAATACATTTTGATGCCTTGTTTCTTTATTTTTAGCAACATAACCGCCTGGAATGAAACTATTTGCATATTTAAGTCAGATGTCTTTCTGTTGTGGTAAAAGTGTACAGAAGAAAGACATCACTGCCCGGCGGCCTTGATCACTCGACTGTTGATGATTTAGTCTAGCCACGCTATGATATATGCCCAATGACGATAATTTGAGCAATTGGGTATCATGAAAAGCAAAAAAATAATTTATACAAAATTGAAGACGCACATCAGTGATTCAAAACAGTATTAGCTTGTTTTAATATTCGCAAATCAGGGCAAGACACCATATATGAATTGACCTTGCAACGCCTTTATATAAAACATCTCATTTACAATATTTACGCCCTTAATAAGGTGAAATAAAATGCTAATATAAGGGATTGATAGTATTAATAGAATAAACTAAAATGTTTCGAAAATTATATTAATAATATAGTATATATATGCCGTTTTGAAGAATTTTTACTTTGACAATATTTTCTTCTTATTTAGAAAACTAAAAATATCTTTTAAAATAGTTAATGAAAGTCTAACATTTCTTATACAAAAAGTAAAACTCTTACTTTAATAGCCCTTTACTAGCCATTAAAAACCTCAGACTGAGAGTTATTGGATATGGTGTGACATTGATAACCTTCTTAAAAACCAGTATTGGAAAA
>CP045898.1:9610859-9622122 GCA_013387185.1 Caligus rogercresseyi | reverse complement strand
TTTTTTTTCTATTTTAGTAAATAATAAAATATATTTATTTTGGAATTCTTTAAAAATGAAATTTGATTTCTTAAATTTTTTTCATAAACGAACTTTTACAATATTAATCATTTTTATAAGATTGATTTTATATATTATAGGTCAGGGGCCGGCAAATAGTGGCCCCTGGCCAATTTTGGCCCGCCATTTATTTGTCTGACCCACGAAACGACATTAATTTGATGTAATTTTTTTTTCTTAAGCCCCATATTTTCAATAAAAAAGGCATTGAGCAATCCTATCAATTTCGAGACATTTATTGAGGAATACAGTCATAATTCCAGTCCTTGGTCCCCTCCCTGTGATTTAATATTGTAAAGTGCAAAAGCCTTCCACTGCTAGAGTCTGGAACAGCTTCCTTGTATTGAATCTATCTTCTCGATCATGTCTACAATGGTTTTCCCTCTCCCTGGTAGTTGCAGGTTCAGCACAGAAGCGCTCCAGTGCATTTCCTTTACTAAACAGCGAACGTCCTTGTGAAGTAGCTGATCTTTATAGCACAGCCTCTGCTCAGCAACAAGTTGGCGAAATAGACGGTGCTCTGTGTTTGGTGCACCTGACTAAGACTCTCATCACTATATCCATGATATAGTCAGCACGCCACTGAGTCTGGTGCACAGGCTACTATGTGTGAATTAGGCAATGTAGTGCGTGCATTTGTGGTGCATTCTCTTCAATTGGGCCACGATACTCTGTGACAAACCAACTATGGCCCGCGATGTAATGTGAGGATACCTCCTATACGATGACGTCAATAACTAACGTCCTTCACCATTGACGTCACGGGAGCCCCATGTGCTGACCCCGACCTGATCTCTCTCTCTCTCTTAAGTATTGAAATAAAGTATTCTTATCTATATAATGTTCTATGAGTTATTCGGCATCCGTGAAAACCCCACATGGCGCAGTCGGTAGTCCTTAAGACCCTGCTCCTCACGACGCAGTCTTAAGACCTTGGACGAGAATCTCGTCGTCACTCTCTCCAAGAAGAACCCTCCTTCACGGATCTGAAGCTCGTAAGATACCTTTATCCACTCCCCGGAGCAGATCGCATCCACAGCGATAACACACATCATGGGTAAGAATAGTCCCCAAAAGAAGAAGACGCCCGTCAAGTCAGAGACCGCTCTGATGCACACCAGGTCTATGGGCCCACCCGAGTCTCGGGATGACTCCTCATCCACTCTTCCCTCCAAGCAAGACCTCGCAGGAGCAACATCAAATCTCTTCTCAAATACTCCTGAGGTCACAATGGAGGATCTCCAAAACGTGCGAGCCGACCTCAAAGCAGAAGTCCAGGCCCAAATGGCTGCTCAAACGGAGAATATCCTAGCACAGATGAGGTCCTTACTCCTAAAGGACCCCTCTGTAGAGACAAATGCGTCAACTCACCCCTCAACGGCGCCGGGATTTTCTATAGGTCTCACGTCTTCTCCCCCTTCTTCGCCGTCCTCCATGGCCCCAGGACTTACACCGACCTTCCCTCAAGTGGTAACGGTAGCCCACCCTTCAACAACGTCACCTCTGACACTTCCATCACAATCTACATCGGGTATATTTGGCACTTCCGCACCTCCCCCCGCCACACACCAACAGAGAGCTTCCCAATCCCCAGGATCCCCGTGCAGAGGATGGACAGCTCCGTCAACAAGACCTTCCGAATAGCGGATATGGAACGGCTCCCCGACACGGCGGACTTTCGACAATTCCGTCACTGGCGGGAAAATTGGAACTCTACTCCAGAGCTCAAAATTTTGCCTCGTTCCCCCACGAACAGCAAATATGGTCGTTCCTCAGTGCTCTTGGAGCACACGGTAAGCGCATCCTGGAATACTCCTATAAAATAGATTTCGAGTCACCGGACATCACCGTCAGTGGCCTTCTCACTAGTCTTCATGACTATTTCCGAGAGAAGAATAGTAAGGTTGTGGCTGAAGTCAACTTCATCAAAAGGAAACAGCAACCAGGGGAGTCTTTCGACAAGTATTGGTTTTGTCTCAAAGATATGGCTGAAGAAGCGGAGATTTGCAACCATTGCCGCGACGCACAAATCGTCCGGCAGATCGTCGTCGGTATCCGTGATCACGACACAAGGGTCGCCCTCGAAGAAGAAGCCACCTTCCCCACACTGGATCGAGCTATCGCTATTTGTAGAGCCAAAGAGTCTGCCAACAAATCCTCTTCTAAGCTCACCAACGCTGAGATCCAGCAAGTCCAGCACCCTCCACAAGTCAGACCTAGAGCTCGATCCACAAGCCGGTTCCAACCCGCCACCACACGTTTCCCATCGCAGAACAGGGCCAGCAAGACATGCGGAAACTGCGGCAAGACCCACACATCGGGCGAGCGAGCGTGCCCTGCAAAAGGCCGAACGTGTACGGCTTGCAACAAGAAGGGCCACTACGCCGTCATGTGCAGAAGTAGTAGAGTCTCTTCCGTCTACGTACCCGATATCAACAAGTTGTCGTCGTGTTCGGAGGAGTCCAAGTTTTGCGAGCTTAGAGCTATTACAGCTCAATTCTTCTCCATGACCGGCACTTCGTTAGGCTACCTTAAGCATGTCCTCCCGGACAGTGGTGCATCAGCCAACCTTATTAGTGTGTACAACGCTCAACTTCTTGGAATCGACGTCAACAAATGCATAAAGCCAGAAGGTCAGCTCACAGCCGCCAACAGCCTCAGCATCAACATCATTGGCGAGATGAAAGTCCAGATCAAGTACAATGACTTCATGACTCCGGTCACATTCCAGATTTCCGATGAATATCAGGGAACACTCTTAAGTCTGGAAACATGTATTGCGCTTAAAATCATCCATGTAGACTTCCCCAACCCAATACCACAAATCAGGGACCCTCAAATCAACTCAGTGCTCTACGTCAACAGAGACTCTTTCGAGTCCTCGCCCACCACAACCTCTCCGCGTCTAACTAAATCATATCAGATCGCCCTCACGTCCGGAACAGGGAACGTCTCTCCCTATATCAGTCCCACACATGTCACAAAGGAGTCCCTACTCAAAGAATACTCTGATGTTTTTGAGGGAGAAAAGCATCTAAAAGTAATGGATGGACCCCCCATGGTCATCCACCTCAAGCCCAACGCAACACCTTTTAAGGTCAGAGGTCCCCGACCTATCCCTTTACCTCTTCGTGAGCGGGTGAAGAAAATGCTCGATGATTTGGAGTCCCGAGGAATAATTCAGAAAGTTTCCAAGCCCACTGAATGGGTTCACCCCATGTCAGTAGTACAAAAAGGGGACAAACTTAGGCTCACTGTGGACCTACGTAAGCTCAATGAACATGTCCGTAGGCCAGAGCACCCCATCACCTCCCCAAAGAACGCGATAGCAAACATTCCTCCAAATGCCTCAATCTTCACGACGTTCGACGCCACTTCCGGATATCACCAAGTCCCTCTTCATCGTGACAGCCAAGACATCACTACCTTCATCACACCGTGGGGTCGCTACAAACATCTCCGCGCCACCATGGGCCTTTCGTGTGCGGGAGACGAATACAATCGGCGAGGAGATGAAGCCCTCGCGGACATGAAAAACATGGAGAAAGTGGTTGACGACATCATACTACACGACAACTCCCTACAACATCACGAACAAAACGTGAAAAAATTCCTTGACCGCTGCAGAAAAGTGGGGATCACCCTAAACCCTACTAAATTTCATTATGCCCAACCAGAAGTCAAATTTGCCGGCTTTAGAGTTACCAAACAAGGCATCCAAGCTGACCCACAAAAAGTCAAAGCCATTTCTCAATTTCCAATCCCGAAGAACATATCAGAGCTCCGTAGCTTCCTAGGCTTAGTGGAACAATTGGCAGGATTTTCGGATGCAATCTCAGCAAGATTCGTACCCCTCCGCCCACTACTCAGCTCCAAAAATCCGTTTTTATGGACAAATGATCACTCCAAAGCCTTTCAAGAAGTCAAAGACAGCCTTGTTTCACCTCCCATTCTTACAACGTTCAATCCCAAGCGGAAAACAATGGTCCAAACAGACGCCAGTAGACTCAACGGACTCGGATACATACTACTTCAGGAGGACGAGCAAGGTACCTGGAAGCTCATCGAGTGCGGGAGTCGCTTCATCACTGAAGCAGAGGAACGCTATGCCATGGTCGAGCTGGAACTACTCGCCGCAGTATGGGCGCTCCGCAAGTGTCATATTTATCTTTTTGGCCTGTCCGAATTTACGCTCGTTACGGACCATCAGCCTCTCCTCACGATCCTCAACAAAAAAACGCTAGACGCCATAGAGAACACGAGGATCCAAAGACTAAAGAGCCACCTAACACCCTACAACTTCATCACAGTTTGGAAAAAGGGTAAAGACAATCGGATGGCAGATGCACTCTCCCGCTCACCCGTGGACGATCCAACCCAAGAAGATAAAAACATGACTGAGGACATGTTCGGATCCATCAGTACAATAAAAGGCAACCTCGTGGATACTCTCAACAATTTTGATCCCTCCCAAGTCGAATGTGGTCAAACAACTCGCAACCATATTGCACGCGATCCCATCCTTCAAGAGGTCGCAGAGGACACTCAGAGAGACTCACTGTCTCAGTTACTCATTCAAACTATCCTGGAAGGACCTGACATGCGACATCTCGACCCAAAGCTCAAGCCATACGCCAAAATTCTCCCCCATCTCACCATTGAAGAAAACTTAATCCTCTTTGGTGATAGGATCGTCATTCCGGCATCGCAGCGGGCCCAAATCCTTCAGCGGCTGCACTCAAGCCATCAAGGCTCTGAAAAAACTTTGAAAAGAGCACGCCAGACAGTATTCTGGCCGGGAATATCGGCGGATATACGCAATATCACGGAAGCGTGCGAGGAATGCCAGTTTCGTAGACCAAGTCTCCCCAAAGAGCCGCTCGAATCAGAACCCCGGCCCACGGAGATATTTCAGGAGATTGCGACGGACTTCTTCGAAGCAGGAGGAAAACACTACATGGCATTGGTGGACAGATACTCAAACTTCCTCACCCTCCACAGATTTTCAAATGCACCCACCGCCAAGTCGCTTATTAACAGCCTCCTCCAACACATCTCTATCTTCGGCAGGCCTCTGAGAATCTTCTCAGATGGAGGCCCCCAATTTACTGCCGCAGAGACGCAGGACTTCCTTAAGCGCTGGGGTATCACTCAGAGAATATCATCCCCACATTTTCCCCAGTCAAACGGACTAGCGGAGTCCGCTGTTAAATCCTTAAAATCTCTACTCCTAAAGACCGGGAGCCCTGAATCTGAGGCCTTCCAGGAAGGATTGCTGGAAATTCGCAACACTCCAACTCGTCACGGCACGCTCTCCCCGGCCCAACTCGTCTTTGGAAGACCAATGCGCTCCAGACTCCCTTCCCACAATCTCACCTTTGACAAAACCTCACGGCCGCTCAACCCCATCACCATAAACTCCAAGGTCTGGGTTCAGGACCCAACGAATAAAACCTGGGATCGTACGGCCACAGTGCAAGGAAAAAAGCGTAACCGGGAATACCTCCTACTATTTCCGTCAGGCCGAACTCTAACGAGGAATCGTCGCTTCCTGAGGGTTATCAAGAACAGTGAAGTACAGCAGAGCCGGGAGATGACCCTCGAAGACAACGCTCCAGCGGTCACACCTTCAACCCATCAACGACCCAAAAGAGTCCGGTACGCCCCCGATAGATTTACCCCTTCATAATGACTTAAGGTCATCCTCAGGGCTCGAGAGGGGGTGTGAGGATACCTCCTATACGATGACGTCAATAACTAACGTCCTTCACCATTGACGTCACGGGAGCCCCATGTGCTGACCCCGACCTGATCTCTCTCTCTCTTCTTAAGTATTGAAATAAAGTATTCTTATCTATATAATGTTCTATGAGTTATTCGGCATCCGTGAAAACCCCACAGTCATTGTCTGAATTTTTTTGGCCCGCGTACAAACGTAATTGTCGACCCCTGTTATAGGTGATTCCTTTTTTGGCACTTAACTTTAGGGTTCAAATTTAAGCACTAATGTTAAGTTGCATTGAATTTTATTAACTCTAAAGGATTAAAAAAATTATTTAAAAAAATAAGTGAATAATAATTTATTCATAGGAGCTTCCCGTTACCATGTCTGTCGTCACGGTAAACAGATTTATACAATTCCAAGGGATACCAGATTCTTCATCACGATTTTTTAGTAATAGTTTACAAAAAAAGATCTCAGAGAGTACAATTGTGGATGCTAAAAATATTACTCTATTAATAATTTTGTCTATTTGGCTCGATAGAGTTACATCGTCATCTTTGTGGATATAAATAAACACTATAGTGTATTTATTAGTCTAACGAAACGAGGATTTTATCAATGAGGTTGACCAGAACTGACCTTCCTCTCTCGGGAGTCGACTGTTAAAGTTGTTCATCAACGTGGTTGACTGCCTTGGACGTCAACATGTTATCTCTTAGACTATTGCATTCGCTTGCTTTATGTTAACACCAATTAGTCAATATTATCATATCAGATAATTGTATATCCGAGTTTGCCTCAGTCCTCATCAAGGTAATGTCGTCGCCGTATAAGTCAATAAGAAGTTTCTCATTGATGAAGGAAACACCAAACCCTAAGTATTTCCTTGACAACGTCTTCGTCAAATCATCTAACGCAGCAACAAAGGGAAGATGAGCAACTGGGCAGCCCTGCCTACAACTCTGTTTGGGAAGAATGGGAGCACTATTGATGCCATCTAAAGAGATTATAGAGAGGAGCCGTTGAGCAACATTGCTCTTACAGGATTAAAAAAAATGCTTGGGAAGGAGCCTTTTAACCGATTGTAAAATATAATCGTGTCTAACAGAGTCAAACGCTTGATTAAAATCTATTGCTATAAGGGCCCCAAACTTTTTACGATTATTTACCGATTCGATCTCCGTTATAATATTTCGAGAAATATCATAATTTTGCGGGTTCTTAAATTTTTGCTCTTCTATTCTTCTGTGCCGCCGTAATTTTTCTAGTTTTGCGAGATTCAATCGTTTTTATTGGCATTGAAAAATCCTTTGTGTCCCAAAAAAATTATATGTACATTAAACATATTCTCTACAATTGAAAATATAATTTTTCCAACCAATCAGATTATTAAAATATCTCAAAATAATATTCTCTATTTGTTTTTCTGTGTCTAAGACATTTAAAAGAGTTGGATTGAGGGCCATAAAGCTTTATTCCTTCTTCTTGTAGTTGCGGTATTAATTTTTAGCCTTAGAGCTTTATGATCCGATAAATGTATGTCGATGACGTTATATTCTCTAATCGAATCGTTAGTAAATCCTTCTATTAATACATATAAAAAATAGAAATTTTCATTTACATATTCATGTTTATAGCGATATCAATAAGAAAAAAGTTATGGGTCACCATCAGTTTAACAAAAAAATAAGTTGTAATTCTCGTTCGCTAATAAAATCAACAATTACGAGTTGGAACAATCATGTAGAAGTTTTGTTTATTTTCATGGTCCTTATAATAAAAATAATACCGTAGTCTGTGATATTTTAAGTTAATGTCTATTAATAACTATGTACTAAACCTACATAATTTCTTTTCATGGATTCTCACTTTGTGAGTCACTTGAAATAGGGTACCATTTATGATATAGCCTAATTTTGTGGATTTGCAAATAAATATATACACTTATAAATGTACAACACTTTTTTAATGTAGATTTGCAACTAATATCTTATGAATGAAAAAAAGTCCTGTGATTTGTACATCAAATTACAAATAAATTATTTTTGCCACAAATTATGGGTTAGAGGCAATTAATCGCATGATCAAGAAGGAGAACACCTTTGGTGAAAGGCTGCCTCTCAGCAGGTTTTTGATTGTTGCAGAAGGCAGTTTCAAAGATTGATCACTTACTCGCACCTCTGTCTCCCCAAATCAACCTCCTTTAAGTGTGGTTCCAAAGCCCGACCTCCAGCTCTGGACAATAACTTACCAATGGGCTGCGCAGAGCACTGAGGTCAAAAGAGATGAGATCACAGCTTTTATATACTGTCCGCTCATCATCTGTTAAAGCAACAGTCAAAGTTGATGTTCTTCTGGGAGAAAAGAGAAAAAGAGGAAGCTGATATCAGCTGGACAAGCTTGGAGGACTTTGTTGAGGTCAAGAACAGTGTGTTGGAGGTAACGAAGTTGACAAATGCGTGATAAACTCTCAATGTTGGGGGCACAGGTTCGAATCCCGAGAGGTCATTTTTGGTCTACCTCATTGATAAGATCCTAGGTTGATAGACTAATTTTAATGCTATAATACTTATTTATATCCATGAGGATACTGCAATTCTATCGAACCATATAGACACAAAAAAGACTCTTTCCTCACTGCAAGCTGTAACTGCGTCAAGGAGTTCAAAAAGTATATCTGCATACACACTTTAGATCCGGTTAGGATTTTGTGCTCCCCGACTGCTGCTAAAGATCTTCGAATTGGCCACTAAAGGAAGCGAAAAAATTCAAAGCGAACAAAGCTCTTATTATGCAGTAATGGCCAGCTGTTTAGCTGTATTTGTACAACTATCATTGTAGTAAAGTTGAACATTGCAAAAAAAGCACAAGTCAAATAGTATAATTAAACGTATTCATATTATTTAGCTGTTACTCCATGCGTTCAGTTGCAAAAGCACACTAATTACCAACATATATAGTTGAAAATCCACATTTTTAGACAACTTAAAAATAATATCCCCTGAAAAATACTGTCAACTTATGCTTATTATTTACATACAAAATATAGACATAATGACTTATGGCCAATTTTGTTGGGTTTATTGACTCATTTAACATGTGAACAAGTCATGATATATCAACTACTATAGTTACTTACAGTAGAAGCCAAGTTTTTTTTCTTCTTAGTTTCACGCCTCTTTTCCGTATTTTAGGCCATAAAAAACAATATTGCACTCTCTACTCAACAATCAATGTGTATAATTTTAAAGCTCATGAACAAACACAATACTTCAACACAATTCATGACGCATGTCATCATCATCACATTGTTTGACTCTGTTAAAATACTCCTAAAAACAACTGTTACTTCTTATTTTGGGGTTTGCAACACGTGGATAGCGTAAGCCTGTTCTTTTTAGTTTTATAACAAAATATAACAAAACTAACTTCTGCTGTTTTTAGTGCTTTTAAATTTGATAAATTCAGGCAGGAATTTTGACTTCAATACTTGCTCGGCATATAATATATATATATATATATATATATATATATATATATATATATATATATATATATATATATATATATATATATATATATATATATATATATATATATATATATATACATATATTGTTTTGCATGTCTTGGTTTTTGCATTCATGCACAAGCGAAAACTTAAAAAAGTATCAAATTACACTTTTAGAACCACTTTAATCCATCCCTAAAGGGTTTCAAGAATGGTTTGCATTTATTAACAGTTTTACTTAAGTGGATATATACATTCTCCTTATTTATAAACACACAATGTCTAAACAACCGGTTACATGTCAAATTGTCGTTTTCTATTTTTCATATGGTATAAACTTAATGCATTCAAGTTCGTAGCTTCTAAGAAGCCATTAAATTATAATGAATGGAGTCTAATCTAATGGAGGCAGCCGTTGAACACAATAGTTCGTTAGTCAAGAGTTGAATCATATAATGATGACGTTGATTATGCATTAAGTCATTGTGAATAACAACTTGACACTCACCCACATACACAAGGAGTCTTTTTATTACTATCAAAATTGAAGTTTCGTGACATTTTCTTTGATATTTAGAATTGTATCAAGTTATTGTGCCTTTAGAGGAAAAGACACTTCAATGTACATTGCACGTCACAAGACGGAGCAGCAATGGAGTGGAGCCAATATATATATATTATATATATTATAAATACATTAAAAGATAGCTACAACAAACAATTTTTTTTCAATAAGAGTTTATTGTTTGGAAGACCTATTTTCATTAGTTTATAACGTATAAATTTGTATCAAATATCCAATGATTTCATTTATGTTATTTGTCAATTATATAGCATAGAGTTTTTAAAATACCACGATGACGCTACTCAATTTATGCAACGTTATTCTTTTTGTATTCCTCAGTATATGTTATAATTATATTTGTGGCTGACACTTCTATGTAATCATGTAAAGGAATACTAGTTTTAAAAATCTAAAGGACAAAAAAGATGAGGATAAACCTTTGCTATCTTTAGTAAACCCCTCTTATCATAGAGTGCATTGAAATAAAAACAATCTATCAATAATTTTCCTTAATAATTTTATAAAATGAGTAAATGTTTTCTTTGCTAAAATTCGGTCTGAACGAAATATATATATACATATATATTATGTATATAATATTTATATCATATAATAAGTATTACAAGTATTGCAATACTTTTAACTACATTTAATAACTCCTTCAATTTAAAAAGTCGTTAGAGTTTAATGATTATTAAAATATGTATCAATTAATAAATTTTGTCCAAAGAGAGTGTAGTGGTCAAACAACACACACATATATATATATATAGGGAATATAAACCACTTCAACTGATCCTACGTAGAACTCTAGATCTTGATATTTTTTATTTATAAAAAGTAATAGGTCACCTCATCTATACCCTTATAGTCTGACGGAGTTGAACAAGTTATCCTAAATAAACATTGTAAGGTTACTATTATAATGATAATTTTTTATTGTTTTCATAAGTTATTTATCATCAACTAAATTGGGAGATAATGATTTCGGACTTTGTCAAATATACTACTGTTTTTATTTGATATTGTGCACAAAATGCCGTCTCTTAATTTGATATCATATTCTTACAGTTAATCCTAGTTGACTCTTTGCCTCTTCTCCATTTTTGATATAATTAAATGATCACATCCATCGCGTGTAAAGTAGTTTCAATGCAATATATAAATATAATTATCATCTCAAGAAAAGGAACGTTTAATTGTAATTACTTTCAAAAATAAATTAGGATTCTTTCACATAATTGTATTTATGCGACTCTTTGTTTGGTCTTTTTGGGTCACAAGTATTATGTAAATTTTATAATTTATTTTAATTATTAAATCAATTTTATAGGGAGCTCGATAGCCGTGCGTGTTAAGGCGTGTTCAACTCTCAATGTTGGGGGCGCAGGTTCGAATCCCG
>CP045898.1:9584110-9610759 GCA_013387185.1 Caligus rogercresseyi | reverse complement strand
TTTTAGTTTATGTACATCCAAAAGCGAACGAGACAATAAACTTTCAGCGGCCCTGCGGCAAGATACGCGGCGTTGGACCTCAAGATCCCCTCTGTCACCGATGGAAAGTGGAGTGGGCTGGTGATGTAATTCGCTACTTCCCTTCGTGTTCCCTGCCTTATGGAAAATTATTAAAAAACTTTTACCCCATTTCAAGCATTAAAATAGACCGTTTTTATCGTTAATTTATGTTTTGTTTAGATTGTCAAGTTGTTTAATTATATTGTATTTTAGGTGTCGTTCATATTTGATGTTAAAATTTTAAACTAAAATGTTTAATTATGTTTTTACGCATTAACATCTTTTATATACCTTCTGGGTTTTTTTAAATGCTTGTATATATTTTATGAACTGTGGAATAATAATAATAATAAAAAAAAACTTTCAAAATGTTAATTTTTGGGGCATTTTTCTATAAAAATAATATACGGATGTACATAAAAATAAAAACTGATTTGGAATTCTTGCAATCATACTTAAGTTTTGCGGCAAATTGTTTTAAAAATAGCATTGAAAATAGGACATTAGACGAGATCAAATAACGAAAAAAAAATTACTAGATAAGTTTACTAAATAACTTTTGGGCCCTTGAGCGGACACTTCCCATTATTCGATTTCGTTCAAACTTTCACAGATTATCTCTATGCACTAAAGTAAAGTTCTAGGGGGAGCTCGACTCTCAAATCCGAAGAAAATGAAATAAGAATCACCCTAATATATATATATATATATATGTATGGCCTAAAATTATTTTTAAGGGAAATATTTTTGTGGGAATATATAATTAATTGTAAATGCTAAAACATTTTGTTGTCTATTTTATATAGTTCTATAGAAGTAGCAAGAGCATATATTTGTCAACATATATTTGGTGTGACTCAATAATTTTGATCTAGTTGAAAAGCATGAATACTTTGAAATCTATATATTTCATATAAACTATCTATAAGAAAAATAACTAAATATAAATGTACTTATATATCAACATAGTTTTCATTAATAACTATGATATTCTTATCAAATATTATAAAACTATACTTTTAATTTAAAATGCAAATGCTACTAAACATATTGGTTCGACTACATGATATAAAAATGTTTGCTTTTCGTCTTATTAATTATCAAAAAAAATTATCATGAAGACAACAATGGACATACTAGAAGATCATCCAAACTAATATTTTTTTAGATGAGATACATAGAAAACTAATCGAGATAAAGTTACGAGTGATGGATTACATGCTTTTTATGCAAATTTTCTGGGTTATTAAACTGTAACATTAAATTAGGGTCTTATCAGACCCTCCAAATTAAGAACTTGCAATATAAAAGAATCTTATTGTATTATTTAGCTTTCAATGTTAAAGTCCTAATAATATTATTACAAGTTGCGGCGTTGAGCTAAAGAAGTATTACTTTTTGGTTTTCTCGACATCTTTAAATCAGAAAAGACTTTATACGTAAAACTACTATGAATTTAAATTTGTTAAGTTTTCTATTAACTGTAAATAGTTCGTCTCTCATAAGAATGTTATTTTGTTGTTGAAAAATTTATCAGCCAGCATCTTAATAATAAACAATAATTTATGTACGTTTTTTCATAATAAACCACTTTTTTTGCTTTATGCATTTTCTTTGTGTTCGGGGCATTTATGAGTATTGATATATTTTAGACATATTATTTCTAAATTAACAGCAATAACTACGTTTTATGTCAAGAACGGCCTTATTGTGATATTTTTAGCTTTTTGTCTTATTGTCCCTTTATAAAAGTTATTTTATTTCTAGGCAGTAATTATGAACTATAATGTTCATTTATGTATTGTTTTTACGCACAATGCCCAGTTTTTAGTTTTTATTTATTTATTATCGTATTATCTTATGTGTATTATTCTACACTGTTGTTGATGATGATAAATACAAATCTTAACCGAAAAAAAAACAGCGAAACACTCGACTTGAGGTATTATATAACTATAAGAAGATCAACAAATTAGGGTCTTTAGCATAAATGTAAGAAAGTAACTAAATAATTCAAATGTTATTATGACGTCATACTCATTGTTGAGCAATTGTTGTAAATTATTTGATTACCGTATTTCAGATAAGAATTATGACGCAAGACGTAAATAAATCTTTTTGGCTGAGGGATCTTTGCCTGAGGCTGTTATGAAAAGAAAATCACTCATGAAATATTCTTCACATAATTGATTACTGATAATCATAACTCCCAAAAAACGACTAAAAATGGATTGGCTCATAGTAGTTCAACATTATTTACTAAATGTATCAAAAAAAACAAGTTTGATTGAGTAGAATTGTTATGTCATGATTAAAATTGCGTGAAACCAAATTTGTGTTACCACTTATTGAATCCATTTCATATACAAATAATTGGGTAATTGTTCTCCTCAAATGCATATGAACTTTTAAAAATAATATGTAAATGATCGCTAATAGAGTACAAAGTGAAGTATAAGGGAATAATGGAAGCCAGATATCATACTACAAAAGATGATTTAAAATAACTATCCATATTATCCAAGCAATGGTCTGGTGTAGACTTCCTTTTTCGATGTTTTCCTTATAGTATTATGATCAGACTTGACGGTTACAAAGTGTGGCTGTTACATTTAAAAAAAATATAGGTATGAAGAAGAACAGAAATTCATTTTTCATAATTATTAAATATTATATTATGTATAATTTTTAAACAATAAAATACTGTTGATAAAAAAACTTTTAACGTATGATATAGATGGAAAAAATAGTATAATCAATGTAATAATTAATAGTCGGATGTAGATAAATAGAATATATATATATATCTATATTATATATATATATATATTATAATATGATAATATGAACAAATCCTAATAATTGTTATTTTTTTTGTTAGTGTCTTACGTTCTTATTTT
Organism: Caligus rogercresseyi; assembly: GCA_013387185.1. Lineage (NCBI taxonomy): Eukaryota > Metazoa > Arthropoda > Copepoda > Siphonostomatoida > Caligidae > Caligus > Caligus rogercresseyi. The sequence goes on along the minus strand of CP045898.1, from coordinate 9,607,799 downwards.
ATTAATGACTCCTCAAACAAATGGTATTAATTTTTGTAAACTTGAATTTATAGTATTTTTTCAATCTAAAACTAAATACCTGTTCCTATATATCTTTTGTTTATATACAACAACTTCTTACATATTAAAAGGTTTTTAGATAGATATCCTAGTTTTTATTTTTCCTTTAATAACAACAAGGTTATTTATGTTTGGGGTCTCTATGGTCCATTGTATAATAAGATTTAAATGAGCATTATAGTATTAAAATTACTCCATTAAACTTAGGATACTTAGGATGTCTATATTGTTTGTTTGTTTGCTCCTAGATTGTACCCCACCTCCTCACCGGAACTTAATCGGCATCACCGGTAGAGATACTCTCTAGGAGCTATCTTATTAATAAATAGTAATTCAGATATTTTTAAGCATTTAAATGATTTAAAAAATAATCTCGGGGATAAACGTTGCTCCCGATCTCTCCTCAAGTGCCATCATTTTTGTTGAATGGCGGACAACCAAAAATAAGATGATACGGAGTTTCTCTTCCTCCTCGCAGAGTCGGCAGATTGAGTTATGGCCTTTCCCATCTTGTAAAGATGCCTGTTGAGGCCGATATGACCGGTGACCATTCCAACGAATGTCCATATTGTCAAGAGAACTGATTTATCACTTGCCTAGTTTTTTCTATGACGTCACACCGGCAAGCGGGGAAAAATAAGTATTACAAACATTTTTATCAAATGGAAAATAATAAGATTTATGATGTGTCACTAAACATTGACACATTAAATAACATATCTTGCATTCTATATACTTAAATTGAACCAATATGGCATTAAGCCATGGAAAGCATGTGATTCCCTATACCCATGGATAGGATTATTATAACTGTTTGGTAATATATCAAAGAAAGATAACGCATCTTATTGAGATACTAATTTTGTCTTTTGAAATAGGAAAATAATCCCGTTATTTCTATGTCAGAGTAAATGGATTACATTATTTCACTAATGAGATTAAGAAAGTAATAAAATAAGATCAAATATTAATTTATCCTTTTCATATGTCTTTTCTCCCTGTCTCATAGGGATTAAAGTCCATGTGTAAAAAAGGGCATAAAATCTTATCTGTCATTTATTAGATAGTGCAAATAATAATATAATCAAGCTCTAGACATTTGTATTTATGATTGAAGTTCTTGACAAACGATTGACTTAAGGCATTCATGCATTGACTAAGAAAGTTCAGGATAATTAATAAAGTTTTTTATGCCTTGTAATTACTGTGGGTGTTTATACAATGACATTTTTCATGCTTTCGTAGACTGCCCGTGCTCAGGTTCGTAAAAAGTTTGTTGAAATGAATGTGTGTGAGAGTAAAGAGATTCCCCCCGGTACTTTAAGTGCTTTTGTACTTTTTGGTGCTTTCAAATAAAAAAGAATGCTCCCCTATCAAAAAGCCATACATTTTGCTTTAAGTAATATTAAAGCTTTAATTGCAAAACAAATCGCGGCGAACTCCTACTTAGAGGTCGACAACCTTCGTTCAATCATCATTGGGGCAGCGGCATGGTATTCGCTCTTTCTATATATATAAGATATATATATATATATATCCTTATTGGAATTGAATAAGAACGAATTCAACCAGCATTTCTAAGATAAAATTCAATAAGAGATATGTTAAAGGGATTATTTTTATAGTATTGAAGTAAAGTTGATGAAAATATATAATAATGAGCAAAGAGTAAGCAGCTCTATTGCCCTTTATTTATAAATTCAAATGTGTATTCTACAGTAACGTAAATTGACAGTTTCTTAAATACATAAAATATCTAAGATATTCCCTATTTTAAAATTTTTACTTTAGCTTGAGTGTATTTTTATACTTTTAAGAACCCAGATCGATTTCCTACATATATTTATATTTATGTTCAGAAAATTCTAAGACGGTTCTTGAAAATGTATTTAATCATTTTCTTCGTTGTCCTTTTAAAAATACAGTTTTGAAATATCTAAATTGATACAAATTGCTTAAGAAACCACTTTTACCACATCAGGTAGTTAAACTACGAATTTTTTGCTGAATAAGTCGCTTTAATATTAAGGGCTTTGAGATCTACAATCCAATGAAAACAAAGATTTAATCCAGAGCATTTATTATTTTCTCAGCATGGCATCAAGTCTTGATGGTTATCTAAGGAGCTTTGATAATAGCTGCCATATGCAGACTGAGGCAGTTATTATAGTCTATTGCTAACTATCCTCCGGTTAATGGCAGGGCTTTGATAAATGGACACAATATCTTCTATCTCTAAAAATGGTCCGATTATATGCAAGTATTTGACAAATTAAATTTAGGATAATCAAGTATATTTTATTGTCAGCGGGAAAATAATAGAAATGAATACAAAATTGTTACCTTACACACTGAATGCTAGTTTAAAAATATATGTTAATGCCAATTTTAGAAAATGGAATGCTTCATAAAATGTTTATAACCCAATAAATACACTATTTTGGTCTGTATTAAGATGTCTATTTGATCTACTCTAGGTCAGCCTCCCTGCATCATAAGTCAATCCGGTATCAGACGATAATAGCTGGCTAAGAGCTAATCCTGTTACTAAATATATCAAATTGACACAAAGGAAAAAACTCTTAGAAAGAGTTTTAATCTCGCCATCTTCAAGGCCAGCTAGTTCCTCTCCATTCCCAATTAGGGATACGTGCGTTACATCATTTCTTCACAGAGTCGACAAACCGGGTAAAAGACTCGCCCAATATGTCCGGTTGCCATATCCATTTTCCCTTTTGAAATGAAATATATTTCATGTATTATATGCCTCGGAGAATATCAAGTTATACAAAGGTTCTAAAAAGAGTATCTGGTTGTTAAAGTCAAATTAATTCCTTGTTTAATCTAAAATCGGTAAAATCTATTTTTCTTTGTGGTTTTTTCTGTGTTTTTTGGTATATTTTATAAAAAGCTTTAGTCTTTTTTTAGTCTTTCTTTTTCTTTGTAAACTATATATATATACAAACGGAAATAAAGTGTAACTAAACTAACATCCATTGGAAATAAAATTGCTCATAGATAGCGGCTTTTGAATATATATGTTTATTAAGTGGTCAATATCTGCCTAACATCTTCCTTAGTTGCTCCAACGTCAATGCTTATGGTTCCTGCTCAAGGGTAATATTTTAACTACATGAAATACAATCTTCCAGATACTCTAATTAAAATCAATTACACATTAATGGTTCAATGATTGGCCTCTTTACAAATAAAAATTGAGATCAAGGCCATGACTGGGCACATCAAATTAATGAAGCGAAGCCAGGAAGTTGTCTTGAATAACTTTGTATATTATGAATATACCTAATCATCATATTTTCAATATAAATTATTGTACATACTTAAAAGCCATCATTTTATTTTAATGCCTTCTGCATGGTCCAATGCATGTACATTTATAAGGATTCGATTAAGGACTTTAGCAACATGCTAATTAGCGCATGGCAAATAATATAGTTTTGTGAAAGAACAATAAGGGCTTGGTATTAAACAACAAATGTACTTTGGTACTAATACGTATTGCGCTTAAACTCAAGGACCTACAGTATGCATACTTTGTAAGCAAGCTGTAGATCTGATAAATATTTTGAAGAAGTTTTGCTTCGACAATCAGAACTGGAGATAAAGGCCAACTCAAGTGGGATTGTCAAAATTGATCTGCGCGGGAAAATTCCAAAAACAGATTACGGCCATCGTCGGCTGCTCGGGCTGTACGGTCTGGATTGTAAGAAGACGATTGAAGGGTTGGAAAGAAGATGCCCCTCCTAAAGCGGGGCTTGAGCACTGTCAAAACTTTACGGCAACGATCGGATCTCTTCATTTTGTTCAAACACTCAAGAGCGACCGTTCGAGAAGGAACCAACTATTGCGTTAAAATTTCTATATTTTAGCTCCAATTTGATTCATAACTCTTATATCCAGCATCCTTGACAACTCTGTGTACGGTTCTGGGGTCTTCGTCCTTGGCCACAGACCTCATGGACTATGACGGTTCTCGAAGAAGACCTGAAAGATGTCGTTGGTCGCAATTTTTTCCCTGCCACATCCTGGCTTCTGTTCTAGACTTTCCCAGCCACCAGAGCTCAGAGCAAAATTGACTTCTCTCTTCATTTACCCTCCATCTCGAGTATATTGACTAGATTTACCGGTTTGCTCGTGTATTGACTCAAAGTCTGAGCTCATTTGGTTATTTAGTATTAATTTTCAAATGACCGGATAATATTTTCGCCCCATTTTCGTAGTTGTTTAATGAATCTTCTAAATAGTATATATACAAGATAAAAATATTTTATAAAGATATTGAGCGTTGTTTGTTCTCGATCATATTAAGCTATAGACAATACAATATATAAGTATACTGATATCATTTTGTATACATACAAAATGATATCAGTATACTTATCTATTGCACGAAAGATTTTAGATCAGACTTTTAATGGAGTAACAAGTGCCAGTGAGTTGATAAAAATTGGGTTGATAATCTGATGATAAAACACATGTAACTTTTAATTCAAATATTGGATTTAAAACTACAAGATTATAGCAAATATAACTGAACGACTTAGATATATAGGAACAAAAATCAGCTTTTTATGCATGTAACCAAATCAAGTGACCGTTGTTCAGTTATACATATTTTGTATTATACCTATAATATTTTGATCGCTATAAACGTATCATCAAGGACTTGTTGTAACTGAGTTCTTGAAACACGATAATGTACCATTCTCAATTCCATTTTTATATTTTTACATAGAAAAAGGGATTTAATTTTACACCAAAATAACCTTAAAGAAATGCACAAAACAAGGATTCTATTAGCTCAGAAGTACAGATTTAATAATTTAGTATGCTGTACTCCAAAAAGGTAGAATAATGTACAAAATATATATTCTATTAACTTATTATAACAAATTGAATAAGGTAGTTTGCTTGACCTCAAATAGATAAAACCTATTTTCACTATCTATATAATACTCAGTTTGTATAGCACATCTCTTTTCTCTGGGCCGAAGCAAAAGTGTTTTTACATATCTATATGACATGAGCGCAAGTTCAGGTGAGTATCTATCTAATGTTCGGCTACATTATTTTTTGTATATCTATTCAATTAGCCTTGATTGTGATAGCAAAATAATTCATATAGTTAATTTTATTTTTATATGTAAATAGTATCAGTTAAAAATATTTTTTTAACTTTGAACTTTCTGCAGAAAAATATTAGTAATATAGTTTTATACGATTAATTCCTTCTCAAGTACATTTTATATCACGAATGGTCATATATGTTAGTTAATTAGTTCTTATATTCTTATATTAGGTCAATCTTTTTTATACTAATTACTAAGTCGAAATTATCAACTTTTTTTACTACACTGGATGTGCTGGGGAATTATATACAAAAATATATCATAAAAAAATTTAGATTAATATCAACGTTTTTATCTTCCCTTGTTCTCAAGTCAATCAAAGATTAAAGCTCTATCTTTATAAATATTTTCGAAAGTCGGGACGACAACACATTTATAAAAGTATCAACTATTTTCTTCTAAGCAAATAAATAGCCGAAAATGAAGAGATAAAAAATCTACTTTAAATTACTAGATAATTATTATTAATTTTACCATTACGATAATTTTATATTGTAATGAAATGAGAATCAGTTTGGTAATTTCAAATGTTAGTGTTTATTATTATTCTTTTTTTCTTTTTTTTTCGATATATTTTTTTTATTCGGCTATCAAATATAATAAGACAGTGTAAAATATTAACTACACGAAAATACAAGACAACTAATAAATAAATAAAAAATACTCTCGACAGTTGCGTTAAATTATTATTATTCTTTTTGTATAACAATTATCGCAATTTCTAATAATATAACATGGTTTTGCTTAAATAGAAATGTAGTTTTCCTTAAACGAATACAGTATCTATCGGTTCAAAATTGCTAAAGGTTGGAGGAATATATAAGTTGGTATATAAAGTTTTGCACGAAAAATTCATATATATATATATATGGCGTGTTTATTTATCGTTCATTGGTTGTCGTGCGCGAACGATGAACGACGAATGATAAAGTTTTTGACGAACGAACGATAAAAAATTCCTTATCGTTCATCGTTCTTTTTTGGCGCCAAAAAAAGACAAAGATGTTTCATTATCACTCTTTTCAGAATGGGGAGAAAATTTTCTTTTTTTAAAAAACGTCGTCGATATTTTTCAAAATGACGAACAATGAACGACGAACGATTCAATTTAAAAAATAACGTTGAACGACGAACGATAACTTTTGGTGAACGACAAACGACAATTTTTTGCGAATGTCAACAAGTCTGATATATAGGTATATATATATATATATGTATATATGTATAAATATATATATTAAATTCGCAATAGTCATAGAGCAGACTTCATTTATGATGAGTGATTTTAGCTAGTGTTAATATTATCTTATTTTGTGTCAAAATATATGTCTTTTATCAATAAGGAATTTGTCCTATTGAATTAGATAAGGATACTTCGCTGTATGAAAATATAAGATTAATCAAATTTGAAAATGTCAGAAAGGCTGAGTAAATAGAGATCTGCAGTCTCCATTTCTTCAGATTCTAGTTAACTAGAAAAAAAAAGTACTTAATGAATATGCTTAGTACAATAAATGATTAATTTTATTGCTGTTATTACAATTTCTTTACATTAATTGTATTGCTTAAAAATGTATAAATATTTAAACTATTATTGTGTTAGCAAATGTCTCTTTGGGAAGATAGCTGGTATTTAGGAAACCCAACTAAATATGAATTTATTGTTGAGTACATTATAACTTGTAATCGAATTTAATATTTCTTTAATACTTGAAAGACACTAAGTCTACCTAAGTTATAAAAATAAAATTAATTTTAAATCAAACTTTTATTTTCAAATTAAGCTTGTTTACATGGGAAAACATTGAAATGACTATAATTATCAACTAAGAAGGTATAAATCAATAAGGATTTTTCTTTAGACTAAGGAAGGGAATATTTATATATGTATATCACGCAAATTTAAGCATCCAAATACCTCTATTATTTATCTAAACTTTCATTGACAAGAATTCTTCACATTTTACTGGATACACATTGCGTCAATGCAGCATTCTTCAATAATAAAGAATATATAATTTTCATCGTAAATAGTGTAATTATATCATATCCATTAAAAAATACGACAAAATAATTATGATTGAATATAGATCATTTGTTTAAAAAAATGCATTTATACAAGTAATTCCTTTACTTAAAGATGCATTGGCAGATATTCACTTTGAAATGCTGCGTACCAGTTGCATCAACGCAAGGGATTTAAATCTGTTAGCCAATATGATAGGAGGCCAGTTAGAGTTAAATAAGTCATACCCAAATTGTCGTGATTTATTTGATACAGTTTAAAAAAATGAAACTATTCCGTTTCTTTACGTATTCAAAAATAGGAACGGTTTTAGGGTGTACCCTATATTTTTTTATTATTGAATATAGTGGATACGTTCTCTAGGCATACTACTGATTTTCACAATGGTTGCTTGTGACTAATGGTCAACTGTTTTTTTATGAGTGAAGCAATAAATAATTGAATCTATTTATTGCATAATGCAATGGTGACTTTGTAAAGTCGCAAGCCTCCAATTTAATGTTCATTCTGCTCATCTCCTCCTCCTTTGTATTTATTTTGAATTGCCTAATAAAAGGCCTGTTTAAGACGAAATCACTGGCTGTTCATTGGCTTGTCTCGTTGAATAGAATAGTAATTTGTGCATTTATATATTTCATGACTGATTGACGATCCTAAAAAAACATATTGGGACCCCCCATGAGGCAAGTTATTCATATAAAAAATGTACAATGACGGAACAATAAATTCGAGGATACTAGGGATACGTTATGTCATGTTCAATTACTGTTCAAATTCTTTATGAAACTATTCGAAAACTAAAATATTTATGTTGCATATAATGACTTATAGAAATACTTTGTTGTCTTACTTGTATCCAAGCCAAACACTATAAATTGTATTACTTATTTTAAAATTCCTTACATCCCTGTCTGACCGAAGTGCTAGGATGTTTCTTGGAGGAAAATATAGTCATGATCTAATGCGTTCAGACGATTCATTAATCTTTGTTGTGAATCTCAATGTATTCAAATACATAATATAACCGGCATTCTTTGACCTTACCAGTCATTGTCGCGCATATCTAGCATGTTATAGCTTATTTTTGTTTTCGAAAGAGCCATGAAAAGTCCTATCACTTGTTAACTAAGTGCGATTTTTTGTCTTTAAAGAATGATAGCTCAAAAGTACTTTAACCAACATCCTTCAAAGCTATAGCAGAGTCCAGAGGTTCTCATAAATGGACTCATTGGTTACCTGTTGGCCTATTTCCCGTCGTAGAATGAAACAACAACATAGTTAAAACAGTTGTGTGATATAGGCTAAGATTTTGCCTTGGATCAAGGACTTCAATTCGTACTCTTGGATCCTAAACAAAAGAACCAATCAACAAACTAAAAGAAATACTTTTTACTATTCAATCAGGCAAAAAGAATATAACGAGAAAAAACATATTTAGGGAAAGGTAGAGGGATTCGTGCAAGGAATACTCGACACCTGGAAGGGAAGACTCCATAAATCGTTCAAAATATATATTATCTCGATCTGGTAGCCAAAGAAAATGTTATTGTTGAATATGTTATCAAATATACATACACATAAACACAAAATTGAGAAATATACTATATCATAGAGTAATAACATCCTTGTTTCTTTAATTGCTAAATCAAAAGGAATGCTGGTAAGTCTATTCAAAGGCATTTTAATAGACTGCTCTGTAATAAAATGAAAACAGAACTTTTATTGTGGCCTATAAAATGCTAAATAGTCCACAGTAGTCAAGCAATGCACAAAAGTACAATTAAGTCAGACGACACTGCAGTGGAATACAATTAATGTTAAAATATTTTTTGCATTGATTAATGTCGGGGGGAATATTGGAAGAAAAACATACATAAATAACAAGAAAAAGAGTCATAAAATTGATTTTTCTTTCAAGGACGAAAATATGTAGATCTTTTACCATAAAAGTGCCTTCTTGAATGTATAAGATATTACTTGACTTGAGTAAACGAAATGTTTTTGATATGAGATTGCAGATGCGTCGTTGTTATGTACAAAGATTTTGTCAAGCATATACGAGCCAGACATGGCCGTTCGCATATATATATATATATATATATATATATATATATATATATAATATATATATATATATATATATATTATATATATATATATATATATAATATATAAAATATAGGTATGTAGAGGGAAAGGATAATAATGTATATATAAACGATATACCCGGCGGGTATTTGAACGTATGTTGAAAAATACCGTTGCTGGGACTTTAAATATATATATTTATATATTATATAATATATATATATATATATTTATATATATTATTATTATATTATCAACAAATTCAAACGCTTGAATATAAAATAAACATGGGCATTCATAAATATAAATAATTTAATGAGGAAAATTAGATTTCCCCCTCACCACTCTGAACTTTTTAGTCAGTATCCATCTTTAGAAGATCGCAAAACTCGTTTAAAAGTTTGTGCGCACTCTAAATGAACGACGTTGGAGCGGACTTGGATAGGGGTGGTGAGAGATGCACTATCGTTGCTTATTGATTGTCCAAGATGCGCTTTTCCTAGTGATTTTTCAGAGGATCGTTATGCCAATTCGATTTTGTACTGGATCTCCATGTCTCGATGGCGGCAGCACAAATGGTCGTACTGTTAATAGTAGTCAAACCCGGCCAGTTAAGGAGATCTTCAACTCCTGGTACAAAGATAACCTTTTCCGATCAAAGACCTGGCAACGTCGTTTACCACAATCTGTTAAACCAATAACAACGCGTGTGTTCCTTTCCATCAGAATATTATTTAAGTCCCATAATCAGGGATTTTTAGTAAATCCCCGCCGAGGTATAAAAACTGCACGGCAACTAAAAGTTACACTCCCCTTTCCATCAAATCCCGGATTTAGGAGCGCCAACGTGTAAATGGGCTGGCGATAGAATTAAATAAGTGCCTGAAAGATCGAAGCTCTACATAAACTCTATCACATGGTTCCCAAACTTTTCAATCCGCGACCCCCTAACGATTCCGGAGACTGGACCCCCACTAAGGTGGCGGAAACTGACAAAAACTTGTACTAGGTCACAAGCATTAATAGGCATATATGTGTGTCTAAACAACAATAGAAAGAAACAAAGAGCCTGACAACCATGATACGATTTTAATATAACAATTTACTATATTATAAAATCAGAATACATCAATCAAAATAATCTCCATGTAATTTTTAAATAAGCATTGATGCTGTTATATGCAAACTTATATTTATACATTATAACTTTCATCTAAGCAGAACAAAATATCAAAGTAACAACCGTAAGGCACTGAGTAAATATGAAACATCATTGGGTGAAAATTTACCTTTTGGAATGTATACATGTAATATCAATCCAAATTAATGAGACAGATGAGCACTATGTTTCGAGCACAGCAAGTCTTGGGCAATTTTGGAGACAGCCACTCTGAGATCATCCTCCACGTTCAGACGTGATCTGTATTTATTTTTTATGTAGGTCAGTACTGAGAATGTTTTTTCGCACAGGTACGTACACCCAAACGGCATCAGTACATCTATGGCCGCCCTGGACAGCTGAGGATATTCGTTCTTTTCAGTCCTTTCTTTTCCCCAGCATTGCAGCAGCACATCTGTACACACACTGATGCACTGATCCAAGGACAGCCCTTCCTCTTTTAGTTTGCTGTCAAGTTTAGTGAAAATGTCCTCACCGGTGCATTTTCCCTCCAGGAGGACGTTAAACAGCATGTCCTCATTAAACTTTCCATCAAAACAGTATCTGACGACAACAAGCAGATTGCAGAGTTTGACACATCCAAGGATTCATCCAACTGCAAAGCATACTTCCCTTTCTTCAATTTCTCTATCAGCTGACACTTTACGTCCTGAGCCATGTCAAGGATGCGCCGGGATATCATCACGTCAGAAGTTGGCACTGATTCTAGCCTGTTTGTCTCCATATATTTCCGACACATAGCAATGGCAGCAGGTTTTATCAGGGTTTCCCCGATCGTGTGAGGCTTTTTTTCCTGTGCAATTAAATATGCCACCTCATATGACACCTTTTGAGCTTTTATGGGGACTGTTGTTTGGCTCGTTATTATATTCTTTTGGTCTTGCAACTCTCTCTTTCCTTTCGGCGGAAAAATTGACTGGTTTGGAGGCAAGAGAGGGGTGCTTCGAAGTCAAGTGTCTAAGCATTTTTGCCGGCTTTAACTTTCACATGCAAGCACTTCAGTTCACACTACACATTGGGGATGCTGAACTTCGTTGACTATGATGCAAGCGAATCCATACTGGATATACTCCTCTCGATATTTGCGACACTGGGAGAAGGCTCTTTTGGCTGCTTGATCCCCTTACAGTGGTGGTCTTCTCCTCGTCCTCCCGCACCAGAAGTGGATGATCTTGTGTAGGTGGCTCCTCACTTTCCTCCGGCTCCTTCTTCACATACCTCTCCAACTTGTCGTTTCTTGGTATTAGCCAGCATTTCATTTTGAAAAAATAGCAACCACTTAAATCTTACTGTATTGACAAGCGATGTTCACAAGAAATCTACAGTCGTATATAGTAGTAGAAGAACAGGTTGAGACCATTCCCCTCTCTTCTCTCTGGCTCTCTCTCCCTTTCTTTGGCTTTTTCGGTTCTCCCTCTTTCTTTTCCTTTTTGCTATCAATCCTTCAGATGTCAACGTTTTTTGGATTCAAAATTTCTCAAAGATAGTTGCCCAAATAATTATACAAATGTAAACAGTATCCTATCAAATATAACTTTAGATGGTTCAGTTAAACAATAAATACATATAACCTTAATGGTGAAACAGTGATAGTCTGTGGCAGGAACGGAGTGGGAAGAATTTATCCACCGGGACAATTATGCCCTCGCCGGCCTTATACAGGCCCCAATATGCATTGGGAGGCTGTTAACGGCCGTTTGTGTTTCTTGAAGCCAGCGGCCCACCGGGAATAGTCCCGGTACTCCCGCTGGCCACTCCACCCCTGGTCTGTGGTGTTTATTGAGAACTGTAAAGTAACCTGCAAATAATAAGTCCACTAATTTATCGTAATGACTGCGAAGGTTGCATACGGACTTGAAAATAATTTTTGCCCCCCCCCCTAAGTGTGGCGTCTCGCGACCCCTCGGGGGGTCGCGACCCCCACTTTGGGAACCCTGCTCTATCAAAAGATTTTAAGAAGACAATCTAATAAATGCTTTGTCCTTTTATATAAGGTTATTCTTCAGGGCAGTAAATATGAACTACAATGTTCATTATGTATTTTCACAACTGCCCTGAATAGTTTTACTCTGTTTTTTGGTATTTAATTTTATTTTATACTGTATAAATTTCCAGTTAACCGAATAAAATGTTTTTAATCGGAAAAAAATTGTCTTAATGGCATCTGATGTTATCTGCGACTGGATATATGGGATAAAACTCAGTTTAGAGTCGAACTACATGCCTCAGATATCGATTTGTTGCATTGATGTCAACATCAGTTCAACATGTTGTGCTTGCAACTCAACCCATCTAAAACCCGGAATTATATATATATATATATAATTAGATGATTCTTAAGAACCACAATTTAAGAATATTGGTTTTGTATTGTAGATACAATATTTTTGAAATATAAAAGTTTATTTCAGTTGTCAAGAAAGCAACAACTATAATAAATAAAAATAAGAATCATACATCAAAAACATTATATATACAAATGTAACTTTTTCTAAAAAGTACTGTATGATAGAATTCCTTAATCCTGAAGTGAGCACCCAAATGACTTATTATTATGTTGGCAAAAAAATGAGTAACCAAAAATGTACATAGTCATTATTTGATTCTGTCGTTCCTAGGAAGTATTTCTACCTCAGTAAGCTCATTACTAAGAAATACGTTAAATTGTATTATGTCACGGCATGACTATGTTTGCTAACTTAATTGTAGATCATGCTGTATGTTTAAGGGTTTTGAGGGAAAATGTATGCTAATAATATGAATTAGGTAGGCTCGGTTCTTTTTTCATTTCATTTCATTATTTATTCTGTACTCATAAGACAATTGAAACTATTAAGAATGAACCTACAATCAACATTTTACTCTGTTCAGGATATATATACAAGGTCAGCTGATAAGTCCTGAGACTAACACATAGATGGCGCCAGTGGATTTGTTTTCATATGACTGTCAGCTAGTACCAACCTTCAAAACATACATGCATAAATATAACAGCTGTCTGACAACTAGTTTGTGAGATATTGCGTTTTAAGTGAAGCTACTTTTGTTATTGTGAAAAAATGGAAAAAGACGAATTTCGTGTGTTAATAAAACATTATTTTTCGATGGGAAAAAATACCGTCGAAACTAAAACTTGCCTTGAAGAATGTTATCCGGACTCTGCTCCATCGAAAGCAACCATATGTCGATGGTTTGTTGAATTCAAACGTGGTCGTGTGAGCACGAATGATGATAAACGCAGTGGACGCCCAAAAGAGGTGGTTACACCAGAAAACATAAAAATAATCCACCAAATGATTTTAAATGACCGTAAAGTGAAGTTGATCCAGATAGCTGAGACTCTGAAGATATCGAAAGAGCGCGTTGGACATATCGTGCATGAATATTTGGACATGCGAAAGCTCTGTGCAAAGTGGGTGCCGCGAGAGCTCACAATCGACCAAAAACAACAACGAATTGATGATTCTGAGCAGTGTTTGAAGCTGTTCAATCGTAATCAATCCGAATTTTTGCGTCGATATGTGACAATGGATGAAACATGGCTCCATCACTTCACTCCCGAGTCCAATCGACAGTCAGCTGAGTGGACTGCATATGATGAACCGAATCCAAAGCGAGGAAAAACGCAACAGTCAGCTGGGAAGGTTATGGCGTCTGTATTTTGGGATGCACACGGTATAATATTCATTGACTATCTTGAAAAGGGGAAAACAATCAACAGCGATTATTATATAGCCTTGTTGGAGCGTTTGAATGATGAAATTGTTGAAAAACGGCCCCATTTGTAGATGAAAAAGTGTTGTTTCACCAAAACAATGCACCGTGTCACAAGTCAATGAAAACAATGGCTAAATTAAATAAATTGGACTACGAATTGCTTCCCCATCCACCGTACTCTCCAGATCCCAGCGACTATTTCCTGTTTGCAGACCTGAAGAGAATGCTCATTGGCAAGAAATTTAAGGACAATGATGGAGTAATCGCCGAGACAGAAGCCTATTTTTCGGATAAAACGAAAGATTACTATAAAAGTGGAATCGAAAAATTGAAAGATCGCTATAATCGCTGTATCGCCCTTGAAGGCAACTATGTTGAATAATAAAATCGAATTTTGTCAAGAAAATGTTTTCTTCTTAGTTAGTCTAATCAGCCGACCTGTTATATATATATATAATAGTTTTTTGAAGAAAAAAGATTGTTTTTATTTTGAAGCAAGCAAAATATATAGATTCTTATGAAATATCCTACGATTAGTAAAGCGAATATATTAATCTGCAAAAGAATCTAAGCCCACATATCCCTTGGTTGGTTGTCTAATAGCCATATATTCTTGTTATTTTACAGACAATGAAACATTTTTAATACCCTCTTTCATATCTATAACTGTTAAATGCACATATAAATGAAAGTATGAAAACGATTTTCTCTGCAAACAAAACATTCAATTCTTCATCCCGTGACGTCCTTGACAAGGAAAAACATGAACACAATGCTTCTTTAAATCTTATAGTCACAATGCAAAAACAAAAATCCTAGTACAAGAAGTATGTTGTATTCGTCTACTTATACTTCATTGCATTGCTTTTTTTTGCACAGTACTCCTAGGCCTTGGAGTCATATTGATTTATACAGTCCAATTAAGACTAATCCATCCAAATCATTTAATTTTATGGTAGTATGCTATAAACTTGACGCCAAGACGTCGTCGCAATGAAATTACTTATGTTCCTCTCGGGGCAAAAGCTACTTGACCTCAAAAGAAGAAAAAAGAGGATGAATCACTGGAAGAGAAGAAGAAGAAGAAAGAAAAACCTCCTCCTTGTCTCAGCTGGGGTCAAACTCCATGAAATGTATTATAGACAATAATGGATCTTGATGCATATCTTTCCCCTAAATATGTCTTATAAAATATTGAATAGAGCAATCATTAATTTTGCAAAAAAAATTAGAAGAGAGCTTCTTTAGTATACAAGTACATAATGCCTTTTATTCATAATAAAGTACTACCGATTAGTAGCCAAATCAAGTTCCAGTAGTTCAATCTAGGAACTAAACAAATAAAGTTGAACATATTGCTATGAAATTAAGTGTATGTACAATATTTTTTTCGAATAAAAACATTTTATTCGGTTAGGTGTAAAAATTTATACAATGTAAAAATAAATTACACCGGCGCAAAGTTAGCTATATTTTCATAATTATGAAAATATATAGCTTCCCTCTAGAGAAATTTCTTATATATAAATATAAAGAACGTTTAAAATTGCATTATGAGTAGAATTTGCTTCATTTTAGTAAATGATAATAAATTAATCATAAAAAAAAAAATATTGTACCCCATACAGTTATTGCAAAATGGTTCATTGTTCGTTTTAAGAAAGAAGTACTGCACCATGAATATATTCGTGTAACTACAAGGAGAGCGAAAAAGGTTCATTGACCAGTTAAAGACTGCATGGTATAAATTAAACAAGTGCAAGGAACAAAATATAAGCAGTAAAGCTTTGTAATAACAATTTACCTATTTATTTCAATGCATAAAACATGTATTTCCATCCAATACGTCACTTTGGAGACTTGAAACCAGGAGAATAATTAAGAAGGGATGTAACAAGGAAACTTTACGTTGTGTTTTTTTGAAGCCAGAGCCGATAATTCTATAATTGGCCTCACATTCATCATCAAAGCTCAGGTGCTCTGAATTTATTTGTGCCTATTCGATAGAATTCCACTATTCGACTGGATATAAATAAAATGTAATATTATAATTAGTCACTCCAACCTAGGATCTTTCAATCAGGTTGAACAAACACTGTTTTTCCCCATAGAGATATAAAGATATAGAGAGCTGATTTCCTTCAATAGCAGAGAAACATCGTTCAGCTGTATTCTGTGTGTCCACTATAAACAAAGTAATTGATACTACGTCATCGTAGCTGATCATAGAGATAGATTATATCTCTGATCAGCTTACGATGACGTAGTATCAATTAATTGTTAATATTGGACACAGAAATACAGATGAAAGGAATAAGCTCTCTATATATTTTTATCTCTTATAGGTTGATATTCACAACACAAAATATATAGATGAATAAACACTATACATACAAATTGCGTATTTGTTTTTGATAAAAAATACGTTAAGAAGTTATAATTTGTGTTGGATCAAGTATAAATAAGCATTATAACTCAGAGAGTGCAAAACCTCCACCGTCAGTTCTTATAGCCTTCGATCGGATTTCACGCTGGCATTCGAGCGGCGTAGCAGGGACAGGGGAGGGTTCCCCTAGACGGAATATTCCGAGAGGACGCGACCCAGCACAATTTCACAGCACAGCGACATCTTGGCAGAGTAGGCTAACTTGAAATATTATAGTAGGTTAGCTCATTTTGCATCTTAAATCTGCACTCAGAGATACAAAATTTCAATCACTTGTTTCTTTTGGCATTTCCAGCAATCCACAAAGTTTCATCCGAATCCGTTCCGTACTTTTTGAGTTTCCTGCTGACAAACAAACCAACAAACCAATCGTCAGTGAAACTAGAGGCATATATATACACTCAGAGAGTGTGACCTCCGCCGATTCCACAAACTATTGAAACATTCTCCTTTCACACGCCCGATTTTCTATCTCTAATCATTGTTTCCTCTCTGTTAGCTCAGTTTGCATATGAAAAAAGCAATCAGAGATGGAAGACGGAAGAATGTTTAAGCTACGCACGGGTTAACATAGTCCTGAGATGATATTGAACAATAATACGTCAATGAAATTTTTTTAGCGTTGTTCTTTCCTACTCCCGAATAGAGACCCGTTTCATATTAATATTAGTAGTATTTTGCTCCTGTTGCATATTAAAAAAGCACTTAGAGATGCTAAAATTTAATCACTTTTCCTTTTTCATTCCAACAACTCCACAAAGTTTCATTTGAATTGTTCAGTACTTTTGAGAGTTTCCCGGCTGACAAACAAACCAACAAACGCAGTGAAAACAATACCTCCTTCGGCGGAGGTAACTAGAGGCATATATACACTCAGAGAGTGTGTACCTCCACCATCCCCAAAACATTGATTCAAACATTTCTCCCTTTCATAAGCGCCCGATTTTCTATCTCTAATCAATGTTTCCCTATTCGTTGCTATTTTGCATATTAAAAAAGCACTGAGACTGGAAGAGGAAGAAGTTTAAGCTACGCACTGGGTTAACTATCCTAAGCTGATATATCAACATTACGTCAATGAATCTTTTTTAGCGTTTGTCTTTCTTCCTGAATAGAGACCCATATTAGTATTTTACTCATTTGCATATAAAAACACTTAGAGATGCCAGAATTTTAATCACTTGTTATTTGCATTTCCAACAAAACACAAAGTTTCATTCGAATTGTTGTACTTTTGTTTTGCTGACAAACACATTACAAACCAAAAACGCCAGTAAACATACCTCCACGCGTATGGTTTGATAAAAATACATCCTTAGGAGTTATAATTTGTGTTGGATGGAGGTAATGATCATCATGGAAGTAATGTTATGAAATGTGTTCTTTAGGACATTGTTTTTTTTACTTTAATCATGGGAATGTGAGAATCATCATGAATCATGTGTAACTATTTCAACATTTAACATTTTCCATAAATTGCTAAGTCATTGATGAATAACACGAATCCATGAGTAGACACAGACATTATTCACTTTTTCAGAAGACACTTCTAAAATTTTGGTTTAGTCGTACATCCCTTGATAATTAATAAAGAAAACTTAGAATCGAGTATATATTTTTAAATTCATTGCTATGTTTTAGTATTTCCCTTTAAAATTAATAGTTTCCAACATTTAATATTATAATATGGAGTTTTATCATTCAAAGAGTCAATTTTATTTTTTTATATTAAACTGTTCACATAGATACAGCACAGGTATATAAAAACGATGCTAATGCGTATAAAATACAAAAATAAACATTATAGTGTTAAATTTAGCATCGAACTTGAACAAAACAATAAAATTATATCTAATTAACAAGTATTAAAAGAATAAGCTGTAAACACACATTATAACAAGTTAAATCATGCAAATTTCTTAAAATTCTTGATTATTTTCCTCAAAATTTGGTAAAAGCGATGACTTTGAGTCGGGTAGTATTTTATCAATTCAGCCGCGATTGTCCATGATGAACCGTCCAACGATGGGATTTTGAGTGAAAAGGCCGCGTATCTTCCTGCAGCTCAAAGCAGGATCCCTCTGATCTCTCCTGGTCTTATTGGTTCATAATTTTACCGATTTTAAAATATATTTTAGAGTAATAAAATATATAAAATAATTATCGCAGAGGTTCAGTTGCGTAAAACTAAATTACGTATTTTTCGGATTATACGTGCCCGGGATATACGAGTCAAAAGTTAATAAATTATATGGAAAAAAATACTAACAGTCATATTAAAATATTAGTTTAAAATATGAGATTTATTTGTTATTTAGAAAGACAATAAAATCATGTTTTTTAATATGGGTCAAACTGTATGATTAATTGTAAGTAAAATTATCGTTATATGACAGATATGCTAGATAATGTCAGTAACGACATAATAAATGTATTAGTAAGTTCATATAAAAGTATATATTTACATATTTTTATTTATTTATATTTAAATTATTTAAATAATATATATATTTTTCGGTTATAAAATTCATATTTTTTATTTAAAAGGAGTAAATAAAATAAACAATAGATAAGAATTATTAAATATAAATATTTGATACAGTTGTGCTTAAGAAACAACATAATTGAACATTATACAGCAAAATTACTGTCTAAAAATTATAACGTTATAGAAAATGAAAAAAATCATTTCTTCCTTAAAAAGTGAGGATGAATTTTAAAATCCTCTCTAAAACATTGAAGTGTTTCACTGCCCTTGATGACATATAACGGTTTAAATATATTTTATTGAATTCCCCCTATCACCCCCTTGGTTTTTGCTACAGCTACTAACCTCATTACAGTTGAGACAACACAAAAAGCTCAAAAATTCGTGGCAAGAAACTATGTTGAAACCTACATATACAATAAATATATTCAAATATTGAGAGAACGAACTGCGGAATAATATTTTATTTTATGAGTTATTATTAATATTTGAGAATTTTTCTACTGATATGATGGTTACTTATTATTCACAAAGTCACGGAAAATCTTCTTTTTCTCTATGTAATTTATTGATACTTATAATAGTTATAAAAAAATAAAAAATAAATGATGAAAAGCACTTGAGAACTCTAAAAGGGTTAATACCAGAAAACGACCGGGTACGCAGCCCGGCTGTTTTTTTTTTTGCTGCTCGGTGTCTAAAAATCTCTGGACACACTATTATTAAGACATGTTGCATAACATTAAATCATCTATGTCACCGTAAATATATCACTCTACAATATTAAAGGCCCGGCCCGGCGCCTGCAAAAAAAAAGATGTCCAGTTGTTTTCAGGTTAATACATTTAAAAAAGGTTTGCTTTGCTCTGCAAAGAAAAAACATTAAGTTTTCCTTAATATTGTGTTGATAAATGTCAATATCACTAGCCATTTAAAAACGAAGCCAACTGGATTTTTCCATTCATAAGTAGCTTCATTCCCTCATTGAACAGTTTTTCTGTATCTACCTAATGGTCTTTCATCAGAAGAGATACTATTTATAGTGCTCAAGGATGATAAAACATTTATGCTTTACCTGAAAACGAGGAATTTATATATTTTATTCACAATAATATGTCAAATCGGAGTATTCACTTCAAAAGATTCGTCAAGGACATGGAAAAGGAAGTTAGTATTCACAAGAATGACATTCTTAGTTTCAAGATGGTGTTCAAGCCTCAACAGTCACGAGTGATGCCTTATTTGCAATTCACGCTTCCTTTCTTTCATAAATGTGTGTGAAAAGAATATACTCCTAAGATAAGGATAAGATCAAAGATAATAGATAATACAAGATGCGCAGAACGCAATGTTTAGATTCCTCTGATTAGAAAAGAAAAACTGAAACGTCACAGATGACGTCACAGTATCTATTTGTTATTAAATAAAATCAAAGGTACATTTAAAAACAGTGATTAATTTCAAAAGGAAATAAAAATTTGAAACCCGGGAGCTCTCCGGTGGAGGC
Source organism: Caligus rogercresseyi (assembly GCA_013387185.1). Lineage (NCBI taxonomy): Eukaryota > Metazoa > Arthropoda > Copepoda > Siphonostomatoida > Caligidae > Caligus > Caligus rogercresseyi. Next base: position 9,587,137 of record CP045898.1, on the reverse strand, counting down.
GGAGCTGCAGAGGACGGCCACGTTGCTCCGGAGCTCCTAGATGCGTGCGGGCTACCAGCCAAAGGGCTCAGAGTCCCGTGCGGTGTTCAGGACTTCCACTTCCTCCCTGATGCTGAAGCTGTGCGTCCCCGGGTGGCTCGTGGCGGGAGGGAGCCTCCGGACGTTATTCCTTTGAGAGCCTTTACGTTCTTAGCTTAGTTGTCCTAGAGGTATTAGATACATAGGCAAATCGTAGATGTGATGACGTCACATTTTTTTTATTGGAAATATCCTTCTTTGTTTACATGAGTTCTGCCCCCCCCCTGGGATAAGATCAATGTAAACTTAACAATAAATATTTTTTTTCAGTTGCTCACAAAGTTTGATCTCTTTTGAAATATCTTATGATCGGAGTGAGGAATGATGTATCAGCATTGATGATAAACAAAACAAACAGTCCTTTTTCTCTGAGTGAGATATGTAATAATTACTTCAAAGGGTTCGTATATGGCATGGACCTATGAGGAGAGAAAGATTGTTTTCGCTCTATTAATTTTTTAACCAAATATTTACTGTTCTTTTTTTGTTACTAAGGTTTCGGTTCTTTCAGTTAATCTTGTTCCAGAAAAAAAGGTCTTAGTTTGTCATCTTTAGATATGGATACTTTGATGTTATAAATAAAGCACTTTCCACCAAGCATGTAAAAATGAAAGAAGAGTGCATCTTTCCCATGTACGAACTTATAAAATGAATGAGCTTTGGGCACCAAAGAAGGAAATATGCATAGAGTATAAAAGTTTATCTTCCAACAAGGTGTAAGGATCATTATTTTTCTGAAAATACTATTTACTTTGGGATGAGTGATAAATAGGTCACACAGCAGTTAGAGTTAACATAATATTTACTTAGGTAGGAGCTTCGAGACTCAGCAAACATATATGGAGACAAAAATTAAAAGTCAATATCAACTATAGAAACCCTTCAAAATAACTGACACACTTGAATTTGTTGTTTTGAGGAGTTTCAAATTGCAAGGCCTGCTTATTTAACCGGATTCTCATCTGACGGCAGAAAAATGTTATTGATGCCCAAAGGGACTCGAGATTGAGACGGATAAGTACCTGGATGTCACGAGGACATGGTAAAGTCCTGGATACACACCATCTATCCCGAAAGCAACTAAATACCTGAAACAGGACTTGGTTTATATGCATAAGATTGAAATACGTAGGAATTTTGTAGTGACAATGATTTTTGGTGATGGATGATATGGCGAGCTCAGATTGTAATCCTCTGAACTTTGGCATCTGGGACTTAGTCGAAAGAAATTTGAGCTCTACCCCTAATACAAACGTGGATTCCCTCAAAGCTTCGTTAAGAGGCTAAGGACATTCAGAAGTTTGCTTTGAATAATAGTAATATATTCTTTCTAATCAAATACTTTTAAGCTATACTTTACAAATATTTATAAAATGAAAAATTAGGCATGGAATACTGCTTTTGGAAATAGAATGCATCAATCTCTTGTTTTAATTTTCTAAATATCAAAGAAAGGAGGTATATTTATAATATTGTAAAAAGATATTGATGAATGGATTGGAAGACATGTTTATAGGAGATTCAAAAAAATCTTATTGACGGCATCTTTATATGGATTTCATGTTCCAGTCAGAGGCGCCGGAAGACCCATGTTTACCCTTTTACCTTGATATCTTTAAATTTAATAAAGTACCCATACTCCATAATTACGAGTTCATATATACTCATACATAGAATACCAAAGATGCCTTAAGAAACTGAGATAATTATAACAGCCTCCAGTAGGCACTCAATTGTACGCAGGGACTCCGTAGACCTCCCTTCTTCCTACATGTTACTGCCTCACCAGCCAGTGAAAGTGCGAGGATCTCCGCCACTCTGTATTGATAAATTGACTCCCAATTAACAGAAGAAACGCCAGAAGCAGAGCACTTTTTACCTGGTTCCAGTTTGATTACTAAGATAAATATAGTTTATTATCCACTTAAGATTATGTACTTCGGGCATTAAAATGATATTTATCGGTGGAAACCAGTTTATTTCCAACAAATATGTTTTTATGTCATCAACTAGAAGAAAAAAATAGGTATTTATTGGTTAACATTATGTCTTATGAGTTTATGTATTCCAATCAATATTAGGCTTTTAACTGTTGCAGCAAGAATACGAAACCACAGAAACGCTTGCAATAGGGATCCCTGGCGGTTGGTTTGTAATACTAAATAGTTGTAATACAATTATTAATAAATACCTAATCAAAACTTCAATCAGTCATAATTGATTCATAATCCATTGAAGTTATATCTGCCAATCCCCAAGTGACATAATTGGGATATGTATGACACGAAGGAACCGTTATGCTTTGTTTGAAACCCTAAAGTGTCATAGTTGTGGCTTTGTCTGAGGGTTCATTGATGGCTAATTTAGATACTCAATAAACTATAATTAAAGCCATTGTAACCCAATGTTCTAAGTTATTACACACAATCCCGGTATTTTTTTTCGGTTAAAAACATTTTATTCGGTTAACTACAAAATTTTATACAGTGTAAAATAAAATACACTAAAATTATATACAGAAACAGAGTAAAACTATTCAGGGCAGTTGCGAAAATACATAAATGAACATTGTAGTTCATATATCCCCGGTATTGTATTTTACTGTAGTATATATATGATCAAACATAGGCCATTTTATCAGATACTGCCTTTTTGACACACAAAATATAAATAGCAAAGATTTAAAATCAGTTTGGTTCTATGTAAAAACAAATTAATTCGTCTGTTTATAAACAATATTAAATTCATGAATAAAAGTCTGTTATTTGTCCAAGACTCCTACGATTGAGCAAGTATCTTTTGTTGAATACAATGAATTGTCAAGTATGTACAAAGCAAAGGATTTTCTACTTAGTCTCCATATTCAATGTTCAGCTTTTTTTTGTCATTACTTATTTGAACAAGATAAACAACAATTAAATAACCTTTCAGTGTCATCAAATATGTACA
>CP045898.1:9559466-9584010 GCA_013387185.1 Caligus rogercresseyi | reverse complement strand
CGAAAACAGGACAAGGCCAATAGTCCAGGGAAGAGGAACCACAAGGCCCTAAGAAAAAAGCACTGAGTCTAGTGAAACGTGACCATGTGTATATATTAATATTACATAGTGAAACGTGACCATGTATATATATATATAATTATTAGGACCTCCCAAAATAAAACCACTTTTTTAGTTCTTTTTACATATACCCAGCCATTCTGATATAAGTAATAACAAAAAAGTTTGCTTCATAACGAAACCTTTGAACCCAGTGACGTCCGATTTCTAAAATACTAGAATTTTTAATTTAGATATTCGTTTTCAGCATCAAAAAAATGAACCAAAATCGCTGGGTATATGTAAAAGAACTAAAAAAGTGGGGGTTTTTAGGGAGGTCATATATATATATATATGTGTATACAGGGTGATCACTTAAATTGAGACTCACATATTACAAACTACAATCTTTGTATTAAATTTTACACACATATTTTTATAACAAAAATGATAGCACAATGTGTAATTTACAAAATGTATTTCAATAAATTTCCACATATCCTCCTTTGGACTTCACTACAGCTTTGAACCTCCTCACGGTGGAGGCAACACAGGCAGGAATCTCTCCTCAGACAAAGAGGCCCAGGCCTGAATCAGCTTCTTCTTTAGAATCTCCATCGATGGCAGGACCTTACTACAACCCTTGTCTCCAGAAAGGACTATATTCCAAAGTCCATGGGTCAGATCTGGGGAGGAGGGAGGCCACAAGTCTTTGGACCAAAAGTCTGCAAACATATCAGTGCAGAAGCTTTGAACCAATTTGCTGGTATGGGATGGAGCTCCATCTTGTTGGAACAGTAAAAGAGCCGTAGGATACTCTCTTTGTACCCATGGGACGACCTCCTCTGAAAGAAGATGCAGGTATACCGCCTGGTCGATCTTCACGCCCTCCTCGACAAAGATAATTGGGGCCTTCTTCCCGTCCGACGTCACTCCCGCCCAGACCATGACTGAGGGTGGATTTTGCCTTCTGAAGAGAGTCCTCAGCTGCACGGGGATGTCTTCCTTTTTCTAGATAAAACCCGGTCATTCTGACTGTTGTGGGTGGCCTGGACCGTGAAAATCTTTGTCTGAGGAAGAGATTACTGCCTGTGTTGCCTCCACCGTGAGGAGGTTCAAAGCTGTAGTGAAGTCCAAAGGAGGATATGTGGAAATTTATTGAAATACATTTTGTAAATTACACATTGTGCTATCATTTTTGTTTAAAAATTATTTGTGTAAAATTTAATACAAAGATTGTATGTAGTTTGTAATATGTGAGTCTCAATTTAAGTGAACCACCCTGTATATATATAAATATATAACGACAGGGACACTTTTTTTGCCGGGACCTGGGCCGGGTCAGGACTTAAATTTTTCAAGCCGGGACTTCAGTATATTTTCGTTCTTTCGTCAGTCTGAAAGTTACGACGTATTTTTAGAAAATATTAAAAAAATGACCACTTTTTTTTGAAAAAATTCCAATAAATAAAAATTCTGTAAAAAAGTGACGACGTTTTTTTAAGAAAGTAATTTCCTAGAAAAGTCCCGGCCCGGTGATTTTTAAACACCGGGCCGCGACACTCAAAAAACAGTCGGGACCCAGGGAGGGTACCCGGTCGTTTCCTGATATATATTTGTATATATTAGGTCTTGTTCAATATATATATATTATTTAAATATATGTTTATATATATATATATATTATTTAAATATATGTTTATATATATATATATTTATATATATATATATATATATATATATATATATTAGACCTCCCAAAAAAAACCACTTTTTTAGTTCTTTTACATATACCCAGCGATTCTGGTTCATTTTTGATGCTGAAAACGAGTATCTAAATAAAAAAATTCTAGCATTTTTAGAAATCGGACGTCACTGGTGTCAAAGGTTTCGTTATGAAGCAAAACTTTTCGGTTATTACTTATTTTGAAAAAAACTAATTTTACAAAATTTAGCTATGATCAATTGATGACTTTGTTATTTTTTGCAAATTTTCGTCAAATAATATTTAGTGCCAATAAATGAACATAAGTGCTGACGCACCAACCATTTTTTAAATAACAGCTCCTACTAGGGTTCTTTATAGTTTCAGGAAGGAAAAAGAAAAAGAGGGTACTCAAGTGATGTTTTTAAGTTATCTTTTAAATACAATACAATAACCATTTAATCTTATTTCATCAAAACCTGTTTTTATTTATAAACACGTGATTTAAACACCGTATCAGATTCAATTTCACTCTTTGATCTATCAGTCAAGTGCCTTTAACATAAAATGGAAACTCGGACACTGAAGAAGTGCTTAAGCGAGGCACTGGGTATTGGTTATACTCTAGAAATTTTCAAACCAGGTCCATTCCCGTTAACCGAAGAGGTGATACGGTACTTTTACTTTCATCTTTGGCCTTTGGGTAGACCGGACGCGCAGCTAGCTGCCCGTAGCACCGCCGATTCCCTACTTCGTCTCTGGGCACCGTCTTATTTGCCACTCATGGCGAGGAAAAAATTAATTAAGAAGCTCCATCGCCTCCATGATCTATTTCGTGGGGTGGTGGATTCACTGCGACGGAAGCGAAAAAACGCCGAGGAGAAGAAGGAGCTCTTTCTCAAGGAATTGCAAACTCGTTTCGATGTCAGTGCCGAAAGTGCTTTGGACATCATCGAAGCCGACAAAACTCTTAGCCGGGTAAACATTCCTTTAATAATTGTAATAAGCTATGATTAATTTACCAAAGAATAACAAGAATTTTTATACCAAATGCCACCACCTATATCTCATTGAGCGTTTCTACCTTCAGCTTACAAACATCCATCCAACCTTCTTGGAGCTCCCGGTCACACAATGGGCTTCTGATTCAACATTCATTGAGTTAAGCGGCATCGTCACCTCTCTTCAAGTTGTCAATGACGCGGCAGAGAGGGCCGTCAAGTTCGGGTCTGACTTTACTAAAGTGCTGACCAAGAGCGAGAAACAGCGTCAGAACATTCTTCAGGCTGTTGAACTTTCACGTCGTGCGTTTCCTCACGCAACCCGAAAGTGTTTCAATCGTGTCAACGCTACCAGCTCTGTGATTGAGCTGATGGTATCGTCTGGTTATGACGCCCGTTAGATTCATTTACGGAATTCATAGTTCAATCCATAATTTTGTGATTGTCAAATATGAGCATATATATATATAATATATATATATATATATATATATATATATAATAATATAATATAATATATGTTGAAGAAAATGTCTATTGGCGAATTCACGAGATTACCATAATGACATTTCCATTGAAAAACTGTATTTTGAGAAAAACAAAAATTAAAAGAATTGGTATCAATACTGATGAAAGGGATTCAGAGGGAGTAGATTGGGATTCGATGGGGAAAATTTACTATCATTAGTCGTTTTAAAAACGTAATAAAAAGATAACTTAAAACATCAACATGAGTACCCTCTTTTTCTTTTTCCTTCTTGAAACTATAAAGAACCCTAGTAGGAGCTGTTATTTAAAAAATGGTTGGTGCGTCAGCACTTATGTTCATTTATTGGCACTAAATATTATTTGACGAAAATTTGCAAAAAATAACAAAGTCATCAATTGATCATAGCTAAATTTTGTAAAATTAGTTTTTTTCAAAATAAGTAATAACCGAAAAGTTTTGCTTCATAACGAAACCTTTGACACCAGTGACGTCCGATTTCTAAAAATGCTAGAATTTTTTTATTTAGATACTCGTTTTCAGCATCCAAAAATGAACCAGAATCGCTGGGTATATGTAAAAGAACTAAAAAAGTGGGTTTTTTTTGGGAGGTCTAATATATATATATATATATATATATATATATATAATATATATTATATATATAAAAATATTTTTGCTTTTTTTTTTTATATCACCTTAATTACGTTTTCCGGGTGAAAATAATTACCTCCAAACATCGACTAATCCTTATATTATTGATTATTAATTTGAAGGAATAATTGATTTTTGTCTCTTTAAGCTCCCCTAGAGACTCTAAACACAATTTAATTTTGTTTCACAACACAATTGTTACATTAAGAGGCAATTTCTATCACTTTCATTTGGACCCACCTTAACTCCTGAAAACACACCTACAATGACTCTTTTCTACAACTTATTTGGACATGTAGAAGATCTGAGATTTTCTGCCATTTTATATTTCACTAACTAATTGCAATCTATTTTGGCATGATTTATTTATTTACTTATACAAAACTTATTCAATATTCCTCACTTTCAAGAAGAAAAAACACAATAAATTTACTTATACATTTTTAGCATTTAAAACAAAGTCACGTTTTTCTTTCAAACCCTATATATATTTATATACATATTATATTATATATACATAGATATATATATATATATAAAGTTGGAAAAACCTCAATAAAAAAATAAAAATTGTATGTCCATTGTAGGGAGGAATTGAATATAGACATAATATCCACAACATAATATGTATATATTCAATATATACAGTTCTTAATACTTCTCTTCCAGCTTTTCCCTATTCTTCCATTATTTTGTCGGGGAGAGGATTAAGGGATTATTGATATTATTCACCATCATCAGTAGCCCTTGGGAGCAAAGAAGGACTTCTTCCTCTCATATATGTATGTGTGCACATACATATATACAAGTGGTCTGAGTTAATGATCACCTCATAAAAAATGTTGCTCTCCTGTTAGGTCACTTTATGTCAAGGACTCACAATTATCACAAGGCGATAACAGTGTGCTATAATTATTATTAGTATTCACTCAATAAACCCAATGGAAATAGGAATATATATATAATATACATATATATTTGAACATAAAAAACAAGTTATCACAGCAAAGGGAGGATTGTGTATGCAGAAAATGTAGGAAGAAGTCTGCATTGTTCTTGACAGACAATGCAAGCTTCAAGAGTGTCCAACGACATCCCTGGATTTGAAGAAACTTTCGATTGAGTCACATCTGTGCGGAAGATATGAATAAGCATTAAAATTATTTAATCGAATCGATCCAGGAGGGAATACACTTGCATATATATATTTTTTTGGACCCATATGGTTCGATATATTATGTAGTTACATCTGTAAGAATCTGCCTTTCTCTTTTTCTTCGCATATAGATTGAATTGTATCCGACTGGAATAAATATGCATGAAGTATTAAAATTACACTATCGATGGAGTCGAATCTCAGCCCTCAACAATGAGAGTTGAACGCTCGAGAATCTGCCGTTTTCTTTTTTTGGAGTCTAAAAGAGCACAATTCCATTCACATATCGTATCTACAATTATCAAAACATTTTTATGTTTAGTTAAACGAATTTTTTAAACAGAGAGACGGGTTTGACAATCCATAAAGAAAATGTCCTTCGGTTTATATGTTTTCATTTATATTGAAATTTTATTGGTAAAAAGTTAACAAATCATCAAACGGGTTTGGTCCGTTCGATAATGTGTATTAATGAGAAACCATCTAACCAAATTAGAGAAAAATATTTATATTTACTATTGTGAAGAGGTAAAATTAATTATTCTCATAAAATAGTGTCTTAGGTAGAGCCTACCATAAAACATGCAATATTTAACAAAATGTTTTAATGTTAAACTATGCTTTAATATTTTTATATAAAAAAGTATATGCAGAAAAATATAATGATAAAAATGGTTCATTGAACCACCCTAATATTATTAGAGTGTTTTATTAAAAGAACTTACGACATCAGACTTAAATTTAAAGCTTAAGAATGCACAAGTTGGGGCACAAATTAAATGGGCAAATACAATAACTATTATTATAATTATTATTCATAGCAACAATCTACAAAAAAAATAATGCAGCAAAACGAACATGACTAATATTAAAAGTCGTGAAAAAGTGCATTAAAGAAATTCACGCATTTCAACAAAAAAATGCAGATTTTTTATATCAAAGGATATGTAACATGAAATGATCCTACAAAATGTTAGTTATCCATTTCAAATGAAATATCAGGGCTATTATTTTACAAAGGTCTACGTAGATTTAGAAAATCAAGAAATTAGATGCAGAGAAAAACAAAAGGATAGAGCTCTTTACTTTTTCATAACATAAATGAGACACAAATCATATCGTTACAAGGATATATATATATATATATATATATATATATATATATATATATATATATATATATATATATATATATATATATATATATATATGTGTGTGTAACATATAAAGATAGGGGTGAAAGATGTACTTCAATTGGTTTTGAAAGAAATGCCAAAAAAAATATTGAGATAAATAGAGTGTTTATTTAAGGAAAATATTTAAAAAGAGATATACTTTAATTTGTTATTTCCTGAAGTAATTCATCGGCATATGTATATACATTTATATATATATATATATATAACAATATAGATAACATAATTTTTTTTGGTTATATATATTTTTTTTTTTTTGGGGGGGGGGGATTCTTATTTCACGTCTTTTGTCATTCAATCGCCTCTTATTTCTCAATATAAATGCTACTTTAAAATATTTGATGTAAAATGTAGCTAGGACCTAAAGAATTCCATATTAGTTTTTATTTATTTATCACAAAAGATATAAACTATTTGGAAACCATTCAAAAGAATATTGAATCAGAATACATAAAAATACCAATAAAAGACATTGTATTTATAGGATCTTTTAAAGACGAAAACTACGATACAGTCATAATAAATAGCCATGAAATGGCAAGTAGAAAAGTTTAATGGAAGTTCGGTTGATGTTTGATAGTGTATATTTATACGAACAATATTTTAGAAAGTGGCACCCAGATTTGATCCCTTATGTAAAAAAATAGTAATGTTTATATGTTGTATTTTTTTTATTTACAAGCATTTGTTTTGTATACATATTTTATCATGAACTGTTGAATATATGTATGTATATATTAGTTAAGGCTAAGGCTAGACCGTGAAGTCCATTTCGCCTTAGATCCAAGAATCGAACTTAATCCTACAAACTCTCTAGAAAATGTAGATTTAAAAAGTCCCCTACAAATATTTACCTCAAGCAAAAAAATGACGATAGATTTAGATTTGTTTAGCATAACTTCTATGGAACTTTTATCGTTAATTTCATTAAGAGAATGACTTAAATTGTTTTGCTAGAATCATTTATTTTGTTGGGGGATATTTGTTATTTTTGAAGAAATTCATAAAAAAACGATGGAACACTCCCTTGTTGCAGGCAGAGTTGCAATTCCTCCAACTCTGTAACTTGAATGCCCGCTCTTTCATCCAACGTAACGGAGTACAAGGGAAAGAGTGGACGTTTAATTAACTATGTTTTTCACGAAATTAAAATGAGAATGGATTAAATGTGTTTCCAAACTCGTGTGATTAACATTAGTGTCGTGTGAAGGGTAAGGCATAAACTTAACAATATAATATAATTATTTATGAGTTAGGAGTTACAAAGAGTTCGTCTTTGGATATTATTATATATCCAGACATCCTTATATATAAATATATACTTGTTAACTCAAAACGTTTATAATTCAATACAATTCACAATTTCCTAAGGCATTTCTAAAAAATAATGAGCCGGAGGATTAAATATGGTGCAAAGCAATACAAAGTTCAAATTATGAAATATGAAAAAATGAGACACGAAAATTTTATAAGAGAAAAAGGTGTTAAGACAATAATTCCAGATGTGAAGCTCTATTTTTTTAAACAAACAACTTCTCGGACTCGATACACCTGTTAGAGAATAATATTGCTATAAGAACTTATCTCTATATTTGAGGCTATGCGATATTTATTATAACAATATTTTTTGGGGACTTTAAGATCATTGTTTTTATGAATTTTTAATATTATTGGTTGGACATCTATAAAACCTATATAAATGTTTTACAATTATTCATGGAGTGCGGTTCAAATAGCAAAAACAGGTATTTGCTTAAACATCTGTTGGTATCGATTTTATACTCCGTTCATTTCAATTTTGCACATTTTCATTAACGATTTTGATATTTTTAATTTAAAAAAGGAATAGAAACAAGTGAAACATTTAATTATTTCTTTGTGGATTTTCTTCCAAACTTCCTGCAATCGAGTTGCATTTACAATATTTTACCCAAAAACGTTCGTTTTATTGCTAGTTCTTATATGGTTATGAAGATATTTTCATTTTACCAAGAGCTGCTACATTTTCATTATATTATGCAATTTATTGCTAAATCTTATACATATCAAATATATAAGGAAGAGTACAAATTGACAACAGAATTAATACACTATCAATTCAACTTTGTATAAATATATTCCATATAATTCAAAAATCTATAAGTCATGCTTTTGTTGGATTTTTTAATAGATAAATAATGAATGTCAGTATAGAAATATTCAAGTTTAAATTGTTTTTGGCCGTAGATTTATCATCAAAGTAAACCATATTGTGTATATATTTATTAATGCTCAAATTTATTTCATGTTGATCTGTTTATCATGTGAATTATTACGAAACTCAGAGTTTGCTTAACATTAATTGGTTGTATTCATACCTTTCTATGTTTTATTATTTGAGTATTCTGCGTGGAATTATGTAACTCACAAGATAATTATCTCCGCCGAAGGAGGTATTGTTTTCACTGGCGTTTGTTGGTTTTTTTTTTTTTTTTTGTTTTTTTTTTTGTAAAAAAGTACTTAACGGATTCGAATGAAACTTTGTGGAGTTTTTGAAATGCCAAAAGGAACAGTGATTAAACTTTGGATCTCTAAGTGCTTTTTTAATATGCAAAAATGAGCAAAAATACTAAATGAAATGGGGTACTATCAGGGAAGGAAATAAAACTAAAAAAATATTCATTGACGTATTTTGTTCAAAAAAAAGTCAGGACATTTAATATACGTAGCTTAAACTTCTTCCTTTCACCCTTGTGCTTTTTTTAATATGCAAAATGAGCTATTTTGGACAAATTATAGGGTAGGGGGACTTTATTAGTTCTTAACTTATACATTAAAAATTGCGCCCTTGCTGTTAAAAAATTGACTTCATTTTGAAACGGGCCAGAGTAAAATAAACAAATTCCCTCAACAGCAGTATAAGGCCGAACTTTTCGTTAAAACGTTCCCTTAAAACATCTAAAAATCTAATCACCTCTGGACATTCAATTAAAAAATGAACCAAGTTTCCCTTGCATCCTCACAGAAGGAGCAAAACTTATCCTCACTTGTTTTGCCATATATTGCACCAAGGGGTAAGGTGTTAGTAACAATTCTATACTTAACCAGAATAGGGGATAATTAAGATTTTTAGGTTGAATACCCTTTATTACATCATAACTTGAACAGCTTATTTTAAAACTGCCTCTCCTTCTATCTACTTGAGCTATAAAATGTTTTTTTGATTTTTCCTCTAATAATAAAATCCGAAGGGTCTTGTTAGAACTTGATTTCATAAAATTGTAAAAACTATCTCGTGGTCCTATTCGCCTGTTTTAAATTTATTTTACTTAAAATTGTATTTTTCTCTAAAATTTCACTATTAGTAAGATTATTCGAACCATTGAAAATATCCCCCAAGCAATCTAGCTTCTTTTTAATGGAAGTCCCATCAAGAAATAGTAATCTTTTATTTCCCATTACTGGCTCCTGCCATGCCATTTTTGGTAAAAGAGAGTAAACAAAGTATGTATTAACATTAATTTTCTCTCCAGAATGAACTAATTCCTTTAGACAGCCCCAATATAATAGAAGGCCCATTTCCTCTTCCACCCCCCAAAGAACGCCCCGAATCCCTAAAATATTCTTCCCTCAACACTTCTGTCCATACAGTGCCTTCTTCCAAAACTCTTCGGAACCAATTAAAAAGAATCACCTTCCAGAAACACTCCAATTCAGTAGACCCAATCCACCCAATTTTGAAGGAGTTTTGACACGTTTCCATGAAATAGCTTTTGGTTGTCCGTTTGGAAATAAAAAAATAGTCACAAATCCTATTCACCTTTGTACAGACGATTTCTGACACTGGCGTCAGTTTTAAAATATGGATGATTCTGGGTAAAATTTTAACGTTCCATACGTAATTCTTGCTGCAACGTCTTTTTTGATAAGCTTTGAGAAATAGCCAGTTGCCATGTGAATGGTGTCTTCAATGAGCTTACAATTTTCAATTTGATCTTGATCATCTATAGTTATAAAAGTTCCGAGCACATTAATTTTTTTCGTACTTGTATTCCCCGTGTATCAAAAATTACATTAAAATCAGCTATGAAAGTTGTCTTTTTAAAACTTGATTGTTAAGCCCGATTCTTTTGAAATTTTCAAATATATATAAAGTTTCATTAAAAGATTGGCTTATACTATTTTGGCCTCCTGAAATATGATATTTATTATATCGTCGGCAAATGCCTCTGTTTTCTTTTCGTATTCTCCTATTTTTACCCCTTTTATTTTATTGCATTTTTGTATTTCTTCGATTAAATATTCAACTAATAATAAACAAAGCTGGCGAAAGGGGGTCGCCTTGACGGCATCCTCTTTCAATTTTAAAGGTATTATCCTCTTTCATAAAACGTAAAAATATCTGCTAAACTCAAACCCACCATTCTTAAAAGTTGTTTCCTATTCCAGATATTTCAACATTGTGTAATCCAATGATGAGAAATACTGTCAAATGCCTTTCTAAAGTCTATACTCATAATGGCTAGTGATATATGCCTCTAGTTTTCACTGGGTTTTGTTGGTTTGTTTGTTGTCAGCAGGATAACTCAAAAAGTACTGACGGATTCGGAATGAAACTTTGTGGAGTTGTTGGAAATGCAAAAGACACAAGTGATTAAATTTTGGCATCTCTAAGTGCTTTCTTAATATGCAAAATGAGCAAAATACTACTACTAATAATAATGAAATGGGGTCTCTATTCAGGGAGTAGGAAAGAAAAACGCTTAAAAAATATCCATTGACGTAATATTGTTCATTTATCAGCTAAGGACTACGTCCTGGGTGCTTAACCTTCTTTCTCTTCCCGTTTCCCCCTTCCTCTTATATAATTATTATAAAAGATAACGCTAATATTAAGAGCATGATGGAGAAAAGAAAGGAGTTTAAAAACATCCAGTGACGTATTTCTGAATTGACTAATAAATAGTAGACGTCAATGGATGTTTTTTAGGTTGCTCTCTCCACTCATTATTCACCAACACACCTACTTATGTAGACATATATGATTGGATTGTAATTCTGTTAAGTGATTCATTAGGTGGGGATCGGCGGAGGTTTGCACTCTCTGAGTGTATATATGCTTAGTTTTTACCTCCGCCGAAGGAGGTTTTTTTTCACTGCGTTGGTTGTTTGTTTGTTGGTTTGTTTGTCAGCAGGATAACTCAAAAAGTACCAACGGATTCTGATGAAACTTGTGAGTTGTTGGAAATGTCAAAAGTAACAAGTGATTAATTTTGGCATCTCTGAGTTCAGAATTAATATGCAAAAGGAGCTAAATACTAATAAATATTTCAAGTTAGCCTACTCTGCCATAGATGTCGCTATGCTGTAAAATCGGGTGCCGGGAGCGTCTTCCTCTCGGAATTTCCGTCGAGGGGAACCCTCCCCCGTCCCTCTACGCCCCCAGTCGTGAAAATCCGCCTCGAAGGTTCATAAGGACCCCGTGACGCGGAGGTTTGCACTCTCTGAGTGTATATATGCCTCTAGTTTTTCACTGGGATTTTTGGGTTTGTTGGTTTGTCAGGAGAATAACTCAAAAGGTCCGAACGGATTCGAATGAAACTTTGTGGAGTTTATGGAAATGCCAAAAGGAACAAGTGACTAACCTTTGGCATCTCTAAGTGCTTTTTAATATGCAAATGAGCCAAAATACTAAATGAAATGGGGTCTCTATTCAGGGAGTAGGAAAGAACAAACGCTAAAAAAAATATTCATTGACGTATTATTGTTCCTATATCATCTCAGGACTATGTTAACCCAGTGACGTAGCTTAAACTTCTTCCTCTTCCCGTCTCTGAGTGCTTTTTTAATATGCAAAAATTAGCTAAAGAGAGGAAACAATGATTAGAGATAGAAAATCGGGCGTGTGAAAGGAGAATGTTTGAAGGGGAATGTTGTGGGGATCGGCGGAGTACACACTCTCTGAGTGTATATATACCTCTAGTTAATAATTGATATAAATTATATATTTATATAAAATGTACTCAAGCAGAAATAAAGTATTAAAAAATTCAACTTTTTTGTTTTCCATATTATGATATGATTTCCATAGTTTTATAAAATGTGTTTTGCCCAGGAATATTAGAAAGTTCTTTATCCATTCTAGGGTACTTGTCTGGAAAGATATTAGAAAGAGTATCATCCATTTGAGGTCCTTATCCCTCCCACTAAAACATACATTTATATCTACTGGATAATAAAAAAATAAAAGATTTTACCCCACGCACAAACGTGTATGTATATATACCTATATATATATAATATATTATATATTATATATATACCATATGTTATAATATAAATATATATATCCTTTTTGTATTGTTGTAAATGTACACAAGTTACATATTAGATAGTTAAAGGATTTTATATTAACATGGAGACATTTTAATTGAGTAAAGCAGTCTAAAAGAAATTTCTTTTCATATAGAGTTTTACCTTGCTCCAAGGGAAATCAAAATTTATATGATATATTTTTATTTTATTGCATATGTTTCAAATAACATGAGAAAGTTCATGAGGTATGTACATTGTTTCTTTGGATAAATTTAAAGATGAAGAACGTTTTGTGTAGAGAAAAATTGGAATAGAGTCGTCCAGCTGTAATAATTGAATGAAATGACATAATTATGTTGTTTGTTTGTTAGCTCCTAGATTGGACCCACCTCACCGGAACTTAATCCGGTATCAGCCGTAGTAGTGAACCTATCTAGGCGCTTTCTTTATTATTACAAATTAGTTTATCAATATTCAGACATTTAAATGCTTTAAAATAAAATCTTCGAAGGCTAAACGTGCGCTCCCGATCTCTCCCTCAAGGGATATAATTTTTTGCCCTTGTCGACGGACAATCAAAGATAAGATGGTACGGGGTTTCTTCTTCCTCGCAGAGTCGGCAAATTGGGCTTATGACCTTTCCATCTTGTAGAGATGTCTGTTGAGGCCAATATGTCCACTGATCATTCCAACGATGACGCAGATTTGAGCTCGTTTGTATTTAAAAATCTTACTTCCGATGTAGGGATTTGGTATGAAGAGTTTAGACTGGCGGCAAGTGCTCATCGCACGCAATGCAGTCCTCCATTCCTTCACGGTTTGCTTGTCTGGGCATTTTTTTGTTTGTCGCATGGATATTGGCACAAAAACAGCGTGGCCCCCTAGCACCGTCTTTAGCTAAACGTCGGCATACTCGTTTCCAGTATTGTTGTCGTGTCCCTTTATCCATCCGACCGTGATTTTGCATGTAGATTTGCTTAGAGCGTTTTGCAAGCGATTTAATTTCAGCTGATGCGAGTTCACTGGCCTCATGTCCAGACTCTATAAATGGCAGATAGGCTGTCGGAAGATTAATAATCTTTTCCCCTCGACTTTTCACCCGGAGATAACTGGCGAGATTCTTATAGCCTCCACCTCGGCTTGGTAGACTGTGTTATTGCCTTGAGCTCAAGGTTCTCTGGTCAAGAACAATACGCCTTCGTTAGAGCGCATTAGACCGTCGGTGTACCTACGAGATCAAAGTTATGGATGCACCATACGTGTTTGACTTCGTAGCCCAGATTTTCAGACCAGAAAGGTACAGAAGGAGGAGGAGTTGGGATATCATTGACTTTTATATATGTCAAGATATGTTGGTGTCCTCTACTCAAATGGTGGAACCATTTCAATGGGTGTTCAATTTTAGTCTGAATTCTGACCAGGCATGCACGCTCCATTATATAAAGATGTAGAAGGATAACCCACAGAGTACCTCATTGTGGCCGGTGTGGGACCTCATTGACCCAGAATACTCATGAGGACCAAGCCGTTGTAGTTTGCAGAGCTCTCTTTTAGATATACACTCGTCATAAGTTTTGGTGCAAAAAACAATAGCGCCGTTACTCACAATAGACCTTACGTACGCTACGTAGATCCATCTAGACTTGCTAGTGGGCTACGTCCCCAATCTGATCCAACAAAAGCTTTTAGGGCAAAGAGGTTCCTTTGGCCTTGGAAATGGCATATTCTATGTGCTTTTTTCACTTCAAGTTATCATCAATTATTAAACCGAGATACTTAAACGTTCGCACTCTTTCGATTTCTATTCCAGACAGGTGTAGGGAAATATGCATACCTTTTCTTCGTTTGGAAAAAGCATATATTTAGTTTTACTAATGCTAAAGATAGTATCTCTTTTTTTGGCACAATCTGTTAGTTTATTTAGGGCATCTTGCATTAAACTGGTGAGAGTCTGCCGATCCGTACTCTTACACATAGAAACAGGTTATCTGCATAAGCAACCATATTAATTAGGCTTTGAGTTGGTCCATACACTCTTGGAAGGCTAAGTTCCATGCCAGAGTCGATAGAATCCGCCCTTGAGGGCATCCTCTCGTCGAAGTTACAAATACCCTCTCCCCTCCTAGCTCAGCGACAACAATTCTACCTCAAGTAGATTTTTATACCAAAGAATTGTCTTCTCATGTATTTGGTATTTCCTCATGGCGTCAAGGGATAGGGTAAAACCAATTCTATCAAAAGCGTCCTCAATATCCAAGAATACACACGAGGGCTTCTTCGTGTCTATGGTAGCTACTCTCACAAGAATCAACCAGTTTACTTATGGCTGTATCAGGGACCTGCCTTTCGTAAAAGCAAACTGATTTGGTAAAACCAATTTACATTCACTATGGACCTTCCACTGCCTCTTTGCTTTAATTATTCATAGTTTTATATGATTGCTATTCCACTCTGTACATGTCCATTTGCCTCTTGCGCTGGAGAAATTTCACCTTTCGCCGTTGTTCCCTTAGTTCATCGTTCCACATGGATTTGCCTTCCTTATGGATCCAGAAATATTTTAATGAGCTTTTCAAGGATTCCATAATTTTAGTTGGAATATCGGAGCTTCTATATCTATGCACTCAGAACCCGATGTGCCAGTTTCCACAGGAAAAATAGTAGACTCCAAAGTATATGTGAATTTGTTCCAGTCTATATTCTTCAAATTCAGTGCACCAGAATAGTTCTTTGGCAGTATATTTCGAAAAGACAAAATCTGTGATCCGACCCTGAAAACTCCAGATCCGTCCTCATTTGATACAGGTGAGAACTCCAACGGTTTGTTAAAGTTAAGTCAATTATGGATTGTCCCATTCCTCCAACAAAGTAGGAATACATCCAACATTTTGTAAACTCAAGTTATAGGTGGCCATGAACTCCTTCAACCTTTCCCCTCGAGAGTTTGTTAGATTGTCCATCCATAATAGGCTCCTGGCATTGAAATCCCCGCATATCAAAGAAGGATTATGGTGTCTGTTGCAGTAGTCAACAAGCGGTTTAATTAACCCCACAAACATCGTCCTTTTTGATATCGGCATAATAACTTGCGATAACTAAACTTTTGTTACATGTAGTTTTCATTGTGCAAACGACCAAGTCCTCCGATCAGTACTTTGGAACCTGAGTAATACTTAGGTCATTCGATGATACAATTGATGCTCTAGAATTAGGTCCGCACATGTAAAGAGCGACAAAACCAGTAGAAACAAGGAAGTACACCACCCCTTGCTAAATGGGGTCCTTAATAAAAACGAGGCTACTAGACCTGCCTAAAAGTCTAAGGTTTAGCTCTGCTGCACTGGTAACAATGTTTATTGAATACATTTTACAGATCCACATTCGAGTCCACTGGACGGGGTTGTAGTTATGTATTTTTTAAGGGAGTGTAATAATTCATATGTTGATAGAGAAGATGAAATGTTCAGTTTATCTTACTTGTGGATTGGACGGCTTCAAGTGATTTAGAAGCACAGTCTCGCGTCCGTTTCTTGCATTCGGTTTCTGGACTATTAAATGACCGTTTGTTATTCTTTAGTCATGACAGAGTAATTCTTCTTCATTGGGATTGAAGAACCCCTATGCATGACTCGAACCCAATCATCTCCCATCCCATGGTTTTTCGAATCCCCCGGCCCAGAAACATCAAGAACTGAAAGCTCACATGCACCAGCCTTTTAGAACAATATCCCCACTTGCAGCACTCGATTTGTTTTGTTGGTCAAAGAACAATCCTCCGTTTTTTGTTCTACATCGGTCGTCTTCCTTCTTCATGTAGTCCTGAGTCCTCCGTTTATCTTCTTCAAGCGATCATAACTATTTTTTTATTATGTTTTAATTGTTTGAGGATTCCAAGAAATATTATGGAATTTCA
This sequence comes from Caligus rogercresseyi, assembly GCA_013387185.1. NCBI lineage: Eukaryota > Metazoa > Arthropoda > Copepoda > Siphonostomatoida > Caligidae > Caligus > Caligus rogercresseyi. The sequence continues at coordinate 9,567,565 of CP045898.1, read as the reverse complement.
GTAATTTTGATTATCAATCCTCATTTTACTCATGTATTTATTATATTTTTTATGTACATACATAAAAGACGAGACTTTCTGTTAGGTAAATTGATTAAGGTAAAAGTTTTCGTATTTTAATAGTATTTCTGTCTTGAATTGCGAAGAATATACTTTTTTTATGCATTTTCTTTTAGATATAAAATTTTGAAGGTACTTATATCGGATTATAAATAATATTTTATCTGGTACCAAATTTTATTATGTTTAGTTTTGATTGGGCCTTTTCAATAAATAAATGATGTACTATGTACTATTTTACATATTTTCTGTCCGAATTATCTTTTAATTTTATCTGATATATTTGTTTCCATTATTAAAAAAGAAAATTTACCAAAATTATTTCATAAATTCATCCATGCTTTCGATTTAGATCGCCGTCAGAAAATTAGTTTAAGACAAAAAAAATAATGAAAAGATAAAATAATTAATTTGAATATTTCAAATTATATCTCTGATATAGGATGATATCATTGAACAGAGTATCCCTTCAAAAATGTCTAAATTGTTTTCTTGGCAGACTTTTATATCATATTAAAGTTCTAAGTTTTTTAAATGATCATGTACTCGAAGTCACAAAATTGTTTTTTCATTCAATCAAAGGAAACCAAATATATACAATGTAACGATTAGTGTATTTGAGTGGCACAGGACTATTGTCCATAATATTTGACTCTATCAGTTATGGATATTATTATAGACAGTCCCTGAAAACATATGTATTTTTCTTTATTTTTTGAGGAAAATAATTACATTTATACTTATTTGATTACCCTTCCTAAATAATCTTTTCGCTTTATAATTTACTCCAGTTGAAGAAGTAGCTTCACTTTGGGGTTTTGCCTAGTCCATGTTATAATTGTATTCCCATTATGTTCTAGCAAACTTTATTTTAAATCGGCAGGCAGTACCAAATATCAATATCGAATAATTATATGGTGCTTAAGAAGTACTTCTTATACTTTAACTTAATAAATCACATACGTTTTATTACAAAAAGTAGAGAGACAGATAGAGAGAGAGAGATGAGAGAGAAAGAACAATCGTTGTGTTTTTACTTAAATATTGCTTTTTCATTCCTTCTCACAAAAATCTGTTTATGATTCTTTTTGATATCATCAAACAAAGTTAAAAATCACTTTCAATCAAATCAATTATATTTTGGCATCAACATCAAAAGAATCTTCTATCTCAAAAGATGGTTGAATGAAAGTTGCTGTTTTATATTCTTTTTTTAAAGAGAAGTGACGGGATCATAAGTCATCAGTTTAGGCAGTTGTTCAACAAAACTTAGAGTTATTCATCGTCCAATAATGAACAAACACTAAAATGAAACAACTGTCAGTAACATAAAATAATAAATTTTTGCGTAGAATTTACTATTCCTTCGGAAATCGATCAATTGGATCTGTCTGCAATAAGAGTCAAATAAACATTCGAGAATAAATAAATGTTCAGTTTTATTTATTTGTATAAAATAAATTTCTTAAATTTTTATTTATAAATTATGGAATGAATAAATAAATATATAAAAAAATTACACATCTACTTTTCATGACGTCACTCAACAACTAGCTCTACCCACGTGCTTTGGACAAATCCAATTGTAATATGAAGATACATTGATTTGAACTTATGTTGACTGAATTTATTTATGATAAACATTTTATATTTTTTTTTTGAAAAATATATATTTATAATAACAAAGTCAATTGCTTACATAAATATTCAAATGCAAATTTGTAAAATCAAAACAATCTACTTTAAAATTTTACTATGTAAAATAACGATAACAATTATGAAATAGACTAAGAAACCACACTAAGATTGATAAAAATGCATAAAACATACTTTTTAAAAGAGTTCTCTATCATTACCTCCGCCGAAGGAGGTATTGTTTTCACTGGCGTTGGTTTGTTTGTTTGTTGTTTGTTTGTCAGCAGGATAACTCAAAAAGTACGGAACGGATTCGGATGAAACTTGGTGGAGTTGTTGTAAATGTCGAAAGTAACAAGTGATTAAATTTTGGCATCTCTGAGTGCAGAATTAACCCTTGTGTGGTGTTCATATTTTTGTAACTCAGCCACTCTTCGTGGGTCTGGTGGACCCGCTGCGTTTTGGGGCTCTCAGCTAAACACAATAAAACTATTTATGTTAAATACTCAAATGATCTTTTCCTTATCTCAATTACAAGCAATATAAACAACAAAAATGATAAATATTTTTTTTTCTTGGCCCAGTGGGCATATATTTCGATAGATCAACCAACGATATACAAAAAGGTTGTGCACATATTTAGTGAAAAACGATCAATAAATAACAATCATTTAAACGAAAACATAAGAAAACATTACAATAATTTGAAAACAAACATATCAATAAAAATTATATCTCTAATAAAATTTTGAATATAAAGAGGCGATTGGGATGATACAAGAAAGGTCGTCGTTTTTAACAGTTCGCATTTTATATAATATGTAGTGAACTTTAGTTATGACGGCGTCACATTTGGCATTCTTTGTGAATGTCAGAAAGTCTTCCTCAGAAGTTTTGGTCTTGAAGAGGTTTTCTAGTGAGATTTGGAGGGCTTTGTAAGTCTCTGCTAATGCAGGGCAGTTCCAAAGGAGATGATCCGTGGTCTCGGGGTGTGTTTTGCAAAAGAAACAGTTCTTTCGATCGTCTTTGAAAAACTTGTCTGCAACCTCCAGCGAACCGGTCAAAAGTCGGTATTTGAACCATTTCTCTGAGGACGTAAGAAATCTATTATTCACAGCGGCGACACAATCGCTTATACTTCTTTGTATCCCACGTCTCTTTAAGTAGGCTTTAAAAGGTACTATTGTTGAGACTGTGGAAGCATTGCGTAAAATCTTTGTGGATAAAATGGAGATCTTGATCCTGAAGGGTAAAAATGGACGATTCACTCTAGAAAGCTTCCCGAAAACACTAGTAAAATACTTATGTGCAAGTCTGTTTAAAAATTTCGATGAATGTATAACATCGCATGCTATGTGAGCATTCAAGGTTTTTGGGATCGATACATTTAGGCAATTTAAAAGAGGCATTTCCCAAGCTAAGGACGTTTCATATGTTTTGATGCACTCTGTTGAGCTATGACAGAATTCTCTTATTCTTTCAGACAACATAGAGATAGTGGGTAAAACTTTTGATAGCCCGTGATAGGGGGATTCATTATAGTCGATTCCATTATTTTTTAAATATTGCTTGATATAACAAGACCAATAGTGGCTGTTGTCCCATAGCTTTCGAATCCAAAAGCAATTTAAAGATTTCCATAAATTTTGGACGTCCAAGACTCCCAATCCTCCAAGTCTGAGTGGATTGTGAATACGTTTTTGGGATATATTTCTTCTTTTGTGGAAGCCCAAGAGAGAAGTCTCCATAGTTAGAATCTCTTCGGATGTTCCTTGGTGAAAAGGTGTAACACGAAGTAAATGAATTACACCTGGGACAATATAGGTATTCCAGGCTCTGATTTATCCCACACGTTTAAGTTGAGGGAGTGGAAAAAAGAACACGATTTCTTCAGTGTTGACATCATGAGATCACGATTTAACCTAGAACTGTTAGATCCAATCCAAGATCCAAGTATCTTCATATGATCAGACGAATTTAGTATTGGCCAGGCTTTTTCTACAATACCTCCAAAGGGGCTGAGAAATTCGGTCTTTTCAACGTTTATTTTTAAGCCGGAAATAATAGAGAATTGATTTAAAATTTTAAATGTTCTGCCGATTGATCTTATGGTTTGAAGTGGATTACCAGAATATGTCATGGTCATGTCATCTGCGTAGCACAAACATTTTAACACCTTTCCTGATGAATTAAATCCACGAATGTTCGGATCAGAGTGAATTCTTTGGAGCAGACCGTCAATGCATAAGACAAAAAGGATTCCAGCCATGGGGTCTCCTTGGCGAACACCTCTATAATTATAAAAGTGTGCTCTGTGGCTTCCATATTCTATTAGGGTTCTTGTTTTGGCAAGGGAAGTACAAACCATTCTTATAATAAAATCGCCGAAACCTTTCTTGTAAAGTGTTTGGACAATAAAATTGTGTGATAAAGAATCAAACGCTTTGGCAAAATCAATAGCCATTAAAGACGTGTGATTTTCACATTCGGTAAGTGTTTGAAGAGTAAAAGGAATTATATCCATAAGCTTGTCTTTTAAAAAACCATACTGAGAATCGTGTAAAACTTTATTTAAAACTCCTTTTATTCGATTAGCTAAAATATATGAAAATATCTTGTAAATCGAATTTTGCATAGTAAGAGGACGTAGATTTTTTAAAAATTTCGGATCTTTATTTTTCTTAGGTATTAAGACTATTCTCCCATCTGAGGCAAATTCTGGGAAGTGTCCAACGGCTAAAACTTTTTCGTAAAACATGAGTAAGAGAGGAGATAGATTGTGCAGGTATCTTTTATAAAATTCAAAGGTTAAGCCGGAAGGACCAGGTGACTTATTGACCTTTGCGTTATTTACTATTGCATATTCAATTTCTTTAATAGTTAGGTGGACTTCCATTTCGTTTTTGTCTTCGTCTAAAATATGTAGACTGTCGTCCACGGAACATCTTATGCTTTCGCAAAAGTCGGCGTTCGCCAACTTACAACGGGCGCATAATATAGAATCTCTGCAATCGTAGCAGCTGTACAATTTCGAGTAGTAGGAGCTAATTTCCCTACATATAAAATCAGGGTGACTAGAAGTTTCTCCAACGGAGTTAACGATACACATGTTTTTAGATGATTCTCTTTTTCTCTCTATCTTAACGCACTGTAATCTCGAATGGGTTAGGTCTGAGATACTTTCAATTTTATTTTTAGTCCTGTGCATGAGATCCGCCTTTCGGTAAAGTTGATCCAATTTAAAATTTCTTTCTTGTTGGGAAATCTTTTCTTTATCAAAGTTTTCGATTTCGTTGATTGCCCTTCGTTTCTGCATTGCTTTTACTGCTCCGGCATTTCTAAAGATCCTTTTCATTTTTTTAAACAAGCCTTCCATTTCAGTGAAAACTTCACAAAAATGATAAATAATAGTCTTTTACCTTCATTAGGTCACATTTATAAATAAAACATCACTTCTTTTTGTTGTTGCTGGCTGTAACCTAGAATAATGAAAATATCAGAAATTTTTCTAACTCTCTCTCTCACACACAAGATATGAGTGCCAAATCAACTGCAATAGCATCACACTTACTTCAGGCTTTGCAGGTGATGGTTCTGTAGGTTGGGTGGATGGTGCACAAGACCTAAAATTTCCACTTTCATTGACCCCGGGTCCAGCAGACCGAACACCCTCTATGTAATGTAAATGTGTAGGGGGGGGGTATGGTGTGTGGTCACTGAAAACGTGTTGTGATATATGTCTTCACAGAAAATGAGCCAAGGCCAATGAATCTGAGTTTGAAATAATAAAAATTAGTACTACTTTTCTTTGAGACAAAAATGAAAATGGGTCCCACAGACCCGAATACCACACAAGGGTTAGATGCAAAACGAGCTAAATACTAATAAATATTTCAAGTTAGCCTACTCTGCTAATAGATGTCGCTATGCTGTAAAATCGGGTGCCGGGAGCGTCTTCCTCTCGGAATTTCCGTCGAGGGGAACTCTCCCCCGTCCCTCTACGCCGCCCCAGTCGTGAAAAATCCGCCTCGGAAGGTTCATAAGGACCCCGTGACGGCGGAGGTTTGCACTCTCTGAGTGTATATATGCCTCTAGTTTTAAGATATATTTCATAACTTCCTACAATCTGACGTAACATTTTTATAAGCATGATGGGAAATATTTGAACTCCTCTGCAGAGAGATTTCATTAATCTATGATACAGTCAAACTTGTCACTAGCTGCCACTCAAAGGAATCCAAAAAGTGACCGTTTAGAGACAAGTAACTGCCATATTGACAGAAGATCACACAGGTTGTCTAGTTATTAAAAAACTAGGCTTGCCATATTGGCAATAGAGCTGAATTTTAGGTTGCAGGTGATTCTTAACCATTAGAAATCGCCACTCCCGACATAAGTCTTTCAATTTTCTTCACAAAAATATATTTTAATGGTGGGAAAATAATAATAGATTTATAACATTTATAAATCTTACATATAAAAGGATTGTTAATTATCTTTTTATACTGGAAAACAAGAAAACATTATTAATGCAGTATTAGGCTCAACAAATTTTATAAAATACACGAAGCTCTAATGATTACGACATCTCTGGGGGGTTTAAACATGGCGAAACTACATCTACTCGTCCTGAAAAGAGGCTACTTCTCTTAGAAATATATATTAAATGGGATTTTTTATGTCATTTTAGTTCTTAAAATTGTCTTTTTTCTTTGTTGTTTTATTTAACTTATATAGTTCTTTCTGACGTCATGGAGGTTAAAAAGCTATGCCGTGTGACCAAAAGAAAAATATATACATGAAAAAAGCGTACTTGGTATTCAATATACTTTGTAGGACTCTCTGAATGAAATTAAAGCGACATAAATGCAACAATAATTGAATGGAAAGAATAAGTCCTAAAGATGCTACATTTAAAAATGAGTCTATAAAATGACTCAATAAAAAATAATATTGAAAATATCGAATAATAAAAAATATATAATAATAATCTATGGCACTTTCTATAATGGTCTATAAAACCATTTATTTTTTATGTATTTTTGCAACATTTATATATGAAATTTTGCGCTTGCAGTTAGTATGATGGATCTAAAGCAATGCTTATTAACTAGGTATATATCGATATATGTAAATAACCTTTCTTCCCTTCCATTCCTATAAGCTTTACTTCCTAGTAGAAAGTGAATGTATTCATAAACTTTTTTTAAGCTGATATTGAAATCCTACAAAAGGGATATTGAAAAATAAACTAAAGTTTATCATTGATTTTTGATTTGTAGAAGCTTTGAAATCAAGGGAGGTAATAAAAATATATATATGTATTATTGAAAATGAGAGGCGGCGACTAAAAATATAAGGAAACCAGAATATATTAAAACTTTTTAACCATTGATGTTACTTTTTTCTCATAAATAAATCTAAACTTTTCAAAGAAGAATAAATAAACTTAGTATTTAATCTTTTGGAGAAGTTATTTTTTTTAAACACAGGAGTTCTTTTGGGACATGCTTTCCTCATTTTTGTTGAAGGTACTCAGAAGCAGTCAGAAATATAGTTTCATTTTTTTAGTTTAATAACTTTATTCATTATGCTTAATCGATTGCAAGTAACTATAGTTAAATAAACAGTCTTTCGAAGAAAATAATATTATTTATCAGATCACTTCAACAAAAAGTTATCTATTAACATAATATACAAATAAGTCCTTAAAATTCCTGATAATTTTTTGGCACAGAGTAAAAATTCCCTCCATCTAAAATATACCTGGACACTAACTGCATTAGAGCTAACAAATATTTGTCAAAAGTCCTCCTACAATAACTTTCTTTTAAAATTTGTCAGCAATATCAACAATTCCTTCCGTTTTCCATTGCTTCATAGACTTTTAAAAATGCCCGTAATAATAACATTAAGCTTCGACAATTTGTGGACAAAGAATTTGCCAATGTCCTTTTAAAGCTCTCAGGAATAGAATATTCAAATTAATCTGTGAGTAATTTTAAAGGAGTTATTACTCCGCCGAAGGAGGTATTGTTTTCACTGGCGTTGGTTTGTTGGTTGGTCTGTTTGTCAGCAGGATAACTCAAAAAGTACGGAACGGATTCGGATGAAACTTTGTGGAGTGTTGGAAATGTCAAAAGAAACAAGTGATTAAATTTTGCATCTCTGAGTGCAGAATTAAGATGCAAATTGAGCTAAATACAAAATAAATATATTTCAAGTTAGCCTACTCTGCCAATAGATGTCGCTGTGCTGTGAAATCGGGGGCCGGGAGCGTCTTCCTCTCGGAATTTCCGTCGAGGGGAAACCCCCCCGTCCCTCTACGCCGCCCCCGTCGTAAAAAATCCGCCTCGGAAGGCTCATAAGGACCCCGTGACGGCGGAGGTTTACACTCTTTGAGT
>CP045898.1:9544274-9559366 GCA_013387185.1 Caligus rogercresseyi | reverse complement strand
CATATAACAGGGTTGTGAACGGAACGTAAAATTGAACGGCGTTCCGCGGAACGGAAGAAATTGAACGGAACGATGAACGGAACGGAAAAAAATTAACGGAACGATTAACGGAACGCTAAATTTGTCTTTTGCGTTCCGTTCAAATAATATTCAGAGGAAATCACCCACCTCGATTTTAGTATGTATATACAATTGTATCAGGTTGTTTGTCGGTCACTATATGTAATTATTTAGTTACTTACAGAACTTTATTTATTTCTCTCTTTTATCCCTTTCGATCATTATCGTTCTGACCTCCAAACTAAGGAGAGGGAGTTGCGTCCAAGTGTAGGGTGTTAATTCATGCACTCTCTTTTGGGATCAAACGAAGATTTTTGAGCCTACTTTGAACGTAAGGAGATGGTAATTGCTTAGCATATCTCCTTGAGTCAAAGTAGGCTTTTTAGACATCGCAAAGCAACAGTTAGCAAATAATTATTTACTTGAAGAGGCCGAAGAACTGGGAGATTTTCCTTTTAGTCACTTTTGCAAGAACCAGCAGCGAAAGAAAAAGAAAAGGCAATTTCTTTGCCAAGAGGCCGAAGAAGACTGACTCAGCTAAGCAGGAGGTTGACCGCTTGAGTCTGAGGCAATGGAATCAATTATTCTTATAAGGATTAAAAAGATTTTCATTCCATATAATGTTATACTTCCCAGGTGCCAGTTCGGAGGACTCTTCTCCAAATCTAAACTTTATTGCGAAGGACAAGACCAAAAACAGCTCCTTCTAGCAGTAAAAATAGTGTAATTTATAAACTAATGTTATTCTTTAGATTGTAAATAAATAAACTTTTCGTAATTATTCTCAGATAACGCAATAATTATAAGTAGTATAGGCCGTTAAATTCGGTGGACCATATGTGGGTGGGATTTTTTACATGTTTGACTTTTCATATTGTAACATTTTTCGGTCGGGTAAAAAATATGTTAATTTTTTCGGGCCGAGCCTCTGGTTCAAAAATTTATATCTTAAATATTTATCAAAGTCTGTAAAGTTTTTGGAACTTTAATTGCGGTAACTAACTTCAAGCCGAAACTATTAAAGCCTGGTTTAAAAATTTATACCCGATACATACGAGGATGCAGTGAAAAGTAAAGAGCCTTCTTATGGAAAATTTTTGAAATCCAATTTTTGAACGGAACTCAAAATGAACGGCGTTCCGCGGAACGGAAAGAATTGAACGAACGATGAACGGACACGGACAGAAATGAACGGAACGATGAACGGAACGGGAAAAAAGTGGAAGCGTGCAAGCTTATATATTTTATATATTATGAATAATATATTTAATAGATATATATATATATATATATGAAACGACCGGACACTTTTTTTCGTTGAGAACCGGGCCGTGACTTAAATTTTTCAAGCCGAGCCGGTCAAAACCGTCCGGGACTTGAATATATTCGTTCCTTTGTCTTCTGAAAGTGACGACGTTTTTTAGAAAAATTATTTTTCCTATTTTTAAAAAAAGTTATGAAATATTTTGTAAAAGAAAGTGATGACGTTTTTTTAGAAAATAATTTTCTAAAAAAACGTCACCACTTTCAGAATGACAAACGAATATATTTCAAGTCCGGGACGTTCAAAAAACGCCAGGCCCGGCCGGGTACTCGGTCGTTTCCTGAAATATATACATATATATATATATATATATATATATACATATATATATATATATATATATATATATATATATATATATATATATATATATATATATACTGGTGAGTCTATTTATACATGTATTTCTCTGAAAATAGTAACAAAAGATCAACTTTGTAATACTATAAATTGATTAAAATGTGGACCAGAATTCTTATTAAACTAACCTTGTATTTAGTCTTACTTTACTGCTCGAATTAGAGATTGTTCGAGCTACATAATCAGTAAGATCAAATATATGAATCCAAAGATAAATGAACTAGTAAGGTGAAATTTTATTTTTATTGTTTAAAAATACGAGCTGATAAAAACTGTATTTTTATGTACGTGAACTTGTGATCTCAGAACATTTATTTATTTAACTATTTTCTATTCCTCAAGTCCTCATCAAATATGTATTAAAGGAACCGTCATTTTAGTTTGAATATAAATAGTGTTTGTTAGTGAGCGACATAATATTATATAAGAGTGTTCTTCTTCTTTTCTATACTCATAAATTTGGAAGCATACGTTTCATTCAATTTTTATTGTTGCCATTTATTATTATTATTTTAAGTGTTTATTATTTTGTACATGTATATTTAGTATCTTGACAATATTCAACTATTTGAAAATAAAGAAATGTACATTTGCCATATTATTTTTATCCTCAGAATACACTCTTGGAACATACATCTCACGAGCAAGTTATTTGTCTATATTGAAATAACGGAGACCCCAAAATGTATATTAATCTGTTCATCCATCATGACTTGACATATTCAAGTATAGAAAAAGCAACACTTCAGTTTCAGGCTTTAAAGCTTTCAATAATAAAAACAATATTGCTAGAATCATTATTTTGACGACCCTTTTTTGTTTTAAAGCGCATATATTAAGGTGAGTCTTTCGGGAATTTAAGAGAGAAAGTGGTTTAAATGGATTGCTCTTGGTGTTGTTTGTTATTTAATGGACGGAGAAAAAGAAAGAAGGGGAAGGAAGAGGCTTACTTGAGCAACCCAAACGTTGGTGATCATTATTTGCCTCTTCATGTCGATCCCAATGATTTGTGATAGTTTGAGACCCATTTTGACGGTAAGTCGATCCGAACTGTTTCCAACGGGTCGTATTAACCTGAAAAACATACAAAAAAATGTGAAATAGTATAAGTGATAATAATCAGAGCTGCAACTACCGAATGTAATCGGTATTTAGAACATGAAGATCCACCTGGTGTGAAGAAGTTGAACTTTTGCTAAACATATAACAACTCCGGAGCTGAAAGCGCATTTAATATCGTATAACAACGTTTAACAAGACACAGTTAAGAAAATCTTGTTGTCTATAGCCTTCAATTTCCTTCACAATCCGAGTGCATTTATGATTTATATACAAATAACATGTATGAAATTTCAAATAATCTCTAAAAAAATTAACAAATTACGTACTTAATTGTCATTTGTTATAAATTGTTGCTAACTAAATGCATATGAAGAAGTCCAGAGAAATACATAAATAATTTTTCTTTCTTTCTTATCTACTGAACCGATCGATATTCGGTAGATATATAATAATATCTACCGAATACCGAATCGGCGGTACCGAATCCCAGTTCTTGTGATAATGCAACAACGGGAGTCATTTATAAGGAAATAATTTACTTTTAACTCTTGAAACTATGAATTGCTGAGAGTTCGAACGGAAATTGAATTTGGACTAAATTCACAACTGAATGCATCATGGACTGAATAGAGGAGGGGAAGAGCAATATCTATGTCAGCAACTTATGATACAAAAAAAGAATGGTTCATCTGATATTTTAATAAAGTTGTTTCCAAAAATATAATGTAATATGTGAGACTATAGAAATCATATATCAAACGTAAACCCCTCCGCGAAAGTAACGTTGCCAAATTACGCTCAAAGGTTTCGTTAAGAAGCAAAACTTTTTTGTTATTGCTCATTTTGAAAAAAAATAGTTATACGGAATTGGATATTATTAATTTTTTTTCTTCATTTTATTCAATTTTCATCAAATAATATTTATGCCAACAAATGAACAGGGAGTGCAATGGCCGTGTGCATTAAGGCGTGTTCAACTCTCAATGTTGGGGGCGCAGGTTCGAATCCCGTGAAGGATGTCATTTTGGTCTAGCTCAATGATAACTCCTAGGCTTGAGTGACTAATTTAGTGCTATAATGATTATTTATATCCTGTCGGATGCAATTCCATCCCAAGGTCTGTATAATAAGGTCTGGGCAATACAAAAACAAACATGTAGCAGTGTGACTACTTAATGCGTCACTGGAGAACGATTATATCTATCTATATATATATATTAATCAATCTTATATCTATCTATAAATAATAAATAAATATATATATATATATATATATATTCGGTAGATATATAATAAGATCTACCAATACCGAATCGGCGGTACCGACTGTGTGTGTGTATAAATAAATAAAACAATTTATATATAATATAAATTATATAATATATATATTTGTTCTCCAGTGACGTCATTAAGTAGTTATACTGCTAGGATTACATGTTTGTTTTGGTATGCCCAGGCCTCATTTTATAGACCTTGTTCTATCCAACAATATAGGTACAAAAAAAATGAACAGGAGTGCTGACGCAACAACCCTTTTTTAAATAAAGCTCCTACTAGGGATACCTTATAGTTTAAAGAAGGGGAAAGAATAATATGGTACTCATGTTGATAGTTTTAAGTTATATTTTAAAATTAAGTTTTCACATTTTTTACATAACGTAGATTTGTCATTCAAAGTTTGTACATAGTATAAAAACCAAATATAACATTCTTTCTTTGTCTTAAATGAAGAAAGAGTTTTCTTGACTCCATAGTTGATAATATAAATCCATGACGTTGGCTATATCCATAAGCTTTTACAGACGCCTCCGTTACTAGTTTCATAGTTCCTTACACTTATTGTGAATCTATATAATAATTCACCAATCTCTGTCCGTCCGTCTGTATGTCCGCACGCTATCTCCTCCCACATTTATGGTCAGATTTGAACTTTCAAGGTACCTATGGAATCCTTGGGTCAAGGCGGACCTAATAAACTATTTGCAAAGTGACCAGAAATGAAGACAAAACTACCTTTTTTATTTACTTTTCAAGGCAAAGAGAGGAAAAAAGTAAAAGAAAAAAGCATCTCATGTGACTTAAAACATATTCTTTGTACAAAGTCAAACTTTTTATGAGGAATGTTTGTACAAAACAGAAAATTATTGTAACTCATTTGACATTAAGAAAACCTATTTTATCTCCACAAAATCCATGATACAAATTTTAAGAAACTGATGTAATATGAAAATATGCGAGCTTACATAACTGCTAGGAAAGCAAATAAATGAAGTGAGAGAATGAATTTTAACTATGCATTAAATTGTGTGGCATTATTCATTATATATAATGTTAAGAATGAAATAGAACTTTATACCAACGTCTCCTTTAAATCAGGGATGCATTAAATGCCTGGAAAATTGGATATTAACTTGTATATACTATCTCTTTAATGGATGGATGCATTAATGCTACACAATATTTTTATTTATTTATTAAACTACTAATTAATTAACTTGGTTCCTTAACGTTGAAAAGGAAATTAGACTCATAAATTTTCATTATTTATTTTGTGGATTACAAGATGACATAATTAGTTATAAAACAGACAATTTCCTTTTCTTTTAATGCAAATAGAAAAAGAGTAATTTTTGAACATTTAATCTAAACAGAAACTCTTTTTCTTTTATTATTTCAAAGAGTTCATTATTTTGGTATCAACTATTTCTGCATTTTTTGCACTATAATTGATAAATTAATACTATAAATTATTGTTGTATTCTTAACTATTGTTCTGTTTATCAAAAAGTTGCCAAATCTATTGGGCTTTTTACTAATTACAAAGGTTTTAAGAAACAATAACCATTTTATCAATATTTTTTATGATTCTCTGTTAGTGTAAATTCCTTCTCTAATACTGGATATATTCTCCATATTTTTTTAACAGAAGTCGATCTGATGACTTTTTACAAAACTTTTCTAGGGATTAAGATTGCCAATACTAAATTACATAACACGTGTGAAAAGGGTGCAAAAAATAATGAAAATATGGGCTTTTAAGGCATATAAAAATATATATATATATATAGATTAGGGTTGTTCTTATTTTCCAAATGTTTGAAATGTTAGCGACATTGTGGATTTTCTGTTTCTTTGTGATAAAAGAAGACGACATACAAAGTTTGAACAAAATCGGTCAACATTACGATGTCGCACAACAAGGTCAAAGTTTTAATTTTTTTTGTAAAAATATAGTTTTCCGCAAATTTCTTGAAAATGGTGGGCGTTATAGACTTCAATAATGATACTATGTAACAAAATTAAGGTCTTTCTTTGCCCCTGGGCTGAAATTTCTAATTTGAGTCCAATTGTTTACGTAGATTCCAAAAATGCCACCCAAAATATCGTCCGAAAAAAGATTTGGACATTATGGCCTTTTTTGAAAATCAGGATTTTCATCATTTCTAATGGTTCAGGCCCAGTTATCTTCGTGCAAAGTAAGAATAACCACAAATGTCAGTAGTATTTATTTTTCTACTATATCTGTGCATTTCAAATCCGTTTTTATAATTTATATATCTTTCGTACTATTCGAAAAAATCGGCTGTATATTTCAAAAAGTTGACCATATTTTAGTGTTCTATTTAAGCGGCTATATATTTTTTGTTTCGAGTCTATTGACTATAATCAATATGTAATATATATTTTGGTATATGTCAATGCACTTCAGAACAGTTTTATAATTTCGATATCTGGCATGAAAGTAAAGAAAAGATCAATTTAGTAGGACGAAGTATTGATCATATCAAGTAACTACTTCTAGGTGATTATTGAGGTTGCATTTAATATTATTGTGATTTGTTACGAAGAAAAAAACCCAGGTTTGCCTTTTTATTTGCAAGTTCGTTAAATAATGTGATAACAATATTGAAATGCAATTTTCCAAATCACAGTAACTCTCTAAAAAATAAATTATTTTTGACACTTGTAAATAATTATATGTAAATAAAAAAGCTAACCTGTTTTTTTTCCTAACAAATCACAATAATATTTAATACCACCTCAATGAATCACCTAAAAGTAGTTACTTTTTTTGTTTGTTTGTACCAAGATACAAAAAACAATCTATTTTTATCGTATTTACACAACGGTTTTTACAAAACAAGCTGGGGAACATGATAAAAGCACTAACAAAATACTTATATAGCTGAACATGATAACATTCAAAATAAAGCACTATACAGCACACCTTCAATTTTAATTTAAAGATATATTTTACAAAATATGGGAGGGCTTATCAATTAATTTGTTGATAAAGTTTTCCAAATGGGACGGTAAGGGTGTTTGCGTGCACATTTATTTGTACAAAACATATTGAACATTTGTTATATAAAAATTTATATCCTCTTCGTGTGGACCTACATATATAAAAGCAAAGTTTTGAGGCCTTAGCAATACACCATATTCTTTATAAACTTTAATCAATACAGTATTTCGAATATCCCTTGTTGCCATACATTCAGACAAAAAATGGTCGAGTGTTTCCCTATGTTTTTACAAAAGAAAACAGTCTTTCTTCTGCAGTTCTGCCGTGTATGCTGCCTATTGTTAAAATATTGGTTACTATTTTATATTTAAACCAATACATTGAAAAATTAAATTTTTGATTCGCCAGACATTTTAGTATTTTTGTGACGGAAGCCTTTTCTTTGTACTTCTCTCCCCGTCTTTTGATTTGGGATATATATTTAGATTTAATTTTAGAGTCTATTATTAAAGTTTTTATATATTTATTATTTAAAAAAGAGATAAAGTTAAAAAGACAATCTGGAGGACCGATTTCTCGTTTTCTATAATTTATATTTTTCAATAATGTTCTTTCTTCCAAAATTTCGTTGAAGGATAAATTCTTATTTTCGTTAAAAATTTCACCAATAAAATTAATTTTTTCTTTTAAGGAAGTGCCATTTAAAAATATAGTCTAAAATTTTGCTTCGTTGGCTCCTGCCAACACATTGAGGGTAAAATTTTGTTAAGTATAGAGTATAATAGTAGTTACTTGATATGATCAATACTTCGTCCTACTAAATTGATCTTTTCTTACTTTCATGCCAGATATCGAAATTATAAAACTGTTCTGAAGTGCATTGACATATACCAAAAATATATTACATATTGATTATAGTCAATAGACTCGAAACAAAAAATATATAGCCGCTAAATAGAACACTAAAATATGGTCAACTTTTTGAAATATAAAGCCGATTTTTTCGAATAGTACGAAAAATATATAATTATAAAAACGGATTTAAAATGCACAGATATAGTAGAAAATAAATACTACTGACATTTGTGGTTATTCTTACTTTGCACGAAGATAAACATTAGAAACCATTGTATATAACCATTAAAAATGATGAAAATCCTGATTTTCAAAAAAGGCCATAATGTCCAAACCTTTTTTCGGACGATATTTTGGGACTCAAATTAGAAATTTCAGCCCAGGGGCAAAATCCTGTTACATAGTGTGTGTGTAATCCTTTATTTGATTTAAATAATCAGCTATTTGCTGGTCCGTCTTAGTTATAAAAATATAAAATACAAAAACAAATCACTCCTGTGTATAAATACATACACATATATATAAACACTAAAAACACGTATAAATTAAAATACTAAAATAAATAAATAAATTCCCCTAAATTGGGGTACTGCGGCCAATGGTCCTGGCTACGTCCCTTGCCGCAGCTAGTGTCCTGGCCGACCTCAGGGACTCAAAATTGTTCCACACAGACACTGCGTGGGACGCAAATGGTGTCTGTGCCGCCCCTTAATGGACACGCCACCGAAGTCGTAGACCTCGTCGGTCTCTTTGGGGTTGGGAAGACGAGATCGCCAATTGGTTTTCTGGCACCACATCCCCCATCGTGGAGTGGAAGCACTTCCAGGTCTCTACTGCCACAGCCATGACGGTTATCTCGTTGAGGAGGGAATTTTTGCAGTCCTAAGGAGATCCTCGATCCGAATGTGGTCCCGTCTCCTGCAACCGGTGATGCTCCTTGCCACGTCATTGATGGCGACCTGGACGGCCCTGTGTGCAGCATCCGGTTCCTTATTTTTATCAAACCTAATATGTAATTATTAATTTAAAGGAAATCCAATTGCTACCAGACGTATTTTTGATGTTTTTAAATAAAACAAAGTTTTCAGTAAAAACAAGAAAAAATGGAGTGTGTAATGTTAGCATATTTCATAGCTTTTTTGTATCAATTAACTTGCCTGTAGAAGATGACTTGTTCGCTTCAGAGTAAATAGTATTTTTACGTTTAGTAACCCTTTAGATGATAAATCCAAAAAATGACCGTGGTTGCATTCTATCAATTCAGAATTCAGTACAATCTGAGTTTACATCTAATGATTCAGAGCCTGTATTGACTTATAAGAAATCGATTATGAAAAAAGTAAATAATATTGCGTTTTTTAGATTTGCGTCAAGGTATCCTCTCAAAATTTTACTTTGTCTCTGACGCATTTATAATCCATTATATGCGTCATTTGTACGCAAGATATTTTTTTAAAATGTACATATAACTCTCTACTTATTAAATTGACATTATTTAGTATACCAAAATATGAAAGCTGGTTTACCAAGCTTTCATTTGATATGTTTGGTGTTCTAATAATCGCTATACATTAAGAGTAATAAGCAAATACATTTTTGCACGTACTCTCCCCAAAAAGTTGATCTTTTGATATGAGAACATACAATTACCGCTTGGTAACCACTGTTACCTGGATACAAAGAGAAAAGAGAAGCGAGAGAGTATTTTGCCTCACTTCTCTTTCTCTTCTTTCTTCTTTCTATCCAGGTAACAGTGGTTACCAAGCGGTATTGTATATTCTCATATCAAAAGATCAACTTTTTGGGGAGTGGAAATGTAGCCCTCCCTCCTGATGTCTGTGAGGAAGATTTAATAACAGAGCCTACAACGGATGTACCCGTTTCCATTGAGGTGACAGAGTCAGAGGTTGATGTCGAAAAAGTGTTCATATCAAGTCCTCGCTCTCAGAGAGAGTCACCTGCTGTCGAACCTATACCTGTTTCCCTAAGAAAAGAAAATTCAGATTGTCTAATTGACGAAGTTTCTGAGGTTATTGACCCATCTGCCTCAAAAAATCGATCCCCTCTTCCATCCAAAAAACCTCTAAACAAATGAATGAAATTAAACAAATTTATCAGCAAGAACACGTTCGCAATCTGCTAGTAAAAGAAGTCGGACGGCATCTTTTACATAGCCGGATAGAGGAAAGACCCCTCTAAAGCGCCCTATTAAAGTCACTCTCCGTTAGCGTTAGGGTAGGTTATTTTTCTTGATAATCGGACTATGTCCCTTAAGCACCCAAACTCTACTAATCAGTTGAGGATAACTGATTGTTTTTCCAATATTTCAGTTACCAATCGTACTTTGTGTGGTGGCTGGGAAATTAGTAAAATAATTTCTCTTAACATTAGAGGTGGTAAGGCAAAGAGGCTAGGCATGCATTGATGAAACATCTTTTGGCTCTTAATCCTTATATTATATGCCTACAAGATGTTAAGTCTCGAGTTTCTTCGGACTGCAATGGCTCATGTTCTTTCTGCCTTCCATCGTCATTCTACTATTTCTTCACAGGAACTGGACATACTAGAGGAGTGCTTACGTTTATTTCTAGAAACTTAAACGCTCCTCTGTGTATAAAAGAATATTCGAATTCCAGTGATTGGCACAGTTTATTGATCACTGAGAGTGATTTTAAGCTCTGTGTGATCAATGCCTATGCCCAAATGTTAAGTGTTTTCCATTCTTTCAAGCAATTATTAATCGACATAAGAATTACTCTGCCCCTCTAATTATAATAGGCGATCTAAATGTCGATCTTGATGCCCCACGTAATTATGTCAATAGTCCAATAGTTAGAGATCTAATATTAAGGTTAAATTTGGTGGATATATTAGGTGTTTTAAATCCTGATGACTGTATCTCTTGGAGTAGCGGAGGTCGTTCATCGCGTATAGACCTTGCTCTAGTTTCTCCTTCGTTGTTTTCCAAAGTAAAGAGAGTACAATATCTTCCTGAGCCAGCATCAGACCACAAAGTTATCGAGCTTGAGTTTTTTATATCTTCAAAAAATAAATTTCGAATACCCAAGTGGCTTTTTGAGGAAGACGAGTATATTTCCTTATTAAGATCAAAACTCTATCGTCATTTTAAATCCTCCTTTAGTGCTCATAAAGCAAATTTTACCCTTCAATACTGTGTGCGTTCTTCCACAAAGGTTTTTGTGAAACGGCACAGGATAAATTTTAAACGATTTCAATCACAAACGAATGATATTTTAAAAAACGGATCGTGTTTCTGGAAAAACTATATAACGGATTCTCTTAATTCCTTTAGAATATCCGATATCGTGGAGGAAGAATATAAAATGAAAAGAGCCAGAGAAAATAACTCCAATTTTCGGATAAGGAAGTTCAATTTTTCTCGCTCATTGAATCAAACAAAATTGACTAAAATTTTATCCCAGGGGAAAGTTTTTACTAAAGTGGAGGAAATACTGTCCTGTTTTCATCGTGATTTTCAGGCCACTGTAGTAGGAGAAGACCTAACTTTCCTAAAAAAGTAAAAAACTCCTCAATGGAATTGTTTTCTGCAGATTCAATTGCTTATTATATAAAATATTTGTTTAAAAATAACAAGGCATATGGTCCAGATGGTTTTGGAGGGAATTTTTACTCTAATGTGTGAAGAATTGACTCCTTTCTTATTATGTTTAGCAAAATCCATGGAGCAAAAAGGAAGTCTGCCAGCACAGGTTACAAAAGGCAAGATTGTTTTAATTCCCAAAAAAGGCAATGGAACCGACATTAACCACTGGCGTCCAATAACCATTCTTAATGAATCATATCGAATACTTGCTGGTATTGGAACCCATTTTAAATAAGAGAATTGGTTTGCATCAGAAGGGATTCTTAAAGAAGAGAAAATTGGCCGATATTTCTAGAAATATAAGCTGCGCTATTGATTGTATTGATTCTAGGAACTCATTTGGTGCGTTAATAGCTGTAGACTTCCGTAAAGCATTTGACTCCGTTTCTCACACGCACATCTTAAAAATGGTGAAGAAATTTTTGCCAAAGCGCTTCTTCAACCCCATTAGAGCATTACTGTACAATGGCTCGTCTTCGATTTGTATTAATGGGAAACAAAGTCAGCCAATATTCCTAGGGAAGAGCTGTCGTCAAGGCTGCCCCGCCGCTCCTCTTTTGTTTGTGATGGCCATTGAAGAATTGGCTACTCAGATAAAACATAAATACAATGGGTTCGGAGTTCTTTTTAACGAAATTATTGACCTTTACGCCGATGATGTGACTTTATTTGTTGAAGCCCGTTCTGAGAGTCAATTAATAAAAAGAATATAAATTTTGCTGGCCTTTTTTTACTAAATTTAAAAAACGTTCAGGACTTGAACTTAATTCTTCAAAAACATCGATTTTACCTCTGGGAGCTTGGCGTCCCATTAACAATTTACGAGTTGCTAATTGTCCGATTGGAGACAAAGTTTGCATTCTTGGAGTGGAATACGGAAGACAAGGAGAATTGGATAGTGAATGGACTTCCTTAAAATCAGCGGTATATAAGAGGCTTTCACTTTTTAAAAGCTTTAACCTTCAAACGCGATCGATTTTTATAATAATTTTATAGTGCCTTTAGTTTTATATAAAGCTTCCCTTTTACCGATTTTAGCTGATAAGGCAATACAAGAAGAGAAAAAATGGATTTTAACTCTCTTTCATAAATCGTATATAGAACCATTAAAACGGCCAAGGAATCAGCTTGGGGGTGGTTTAGTAGTTTTATCCAGAGTAATTCCTAAGATATATATAAAAGTTTTAATTGATTTGTCCACAAGGCCCGACCTTGAGTGGAGATCTGTCGTCTCAAACTCCTCCGTATATACATTTTTCCTCTTCTTTCATCTGTATCTCCCACTTGGGCCGCTGTCCAAAGAATTATTTGGGTCTGCCCTATATCTTTTGACTCAAGTTCAACGGTAGATATTATCGAACAAAACAGGGACAAAAAGGCTTTTTTCAAGAAAAATGAAGACCCTATAACCTTGGAAGGTGAGGCACTAATGGGAGGCATTCTTACTTTCCACGACCTCCAGAAGAAATCTTATTCTTCATTTAGCCACGGGAAATTTAAATACCCTCTCATGAAAGCGTGCGGTAATCATCGTCCTCCATGTCCTTGGCACGTTAAAGTAAATGTATTGTCTTTGTATGATAAGGAGGTGAGTAAGATTTGCCAAAAAACGATTAAAGACCTTAAAGTCTCTGAGGATTGGGTCATAAAAATAAAGGAGTCTCTGCTTGGAGTGATGGAAGGAAAGAAGTTCACTTCGCAATTCCAAATCTCGACCGGTGTTCTTTTTTTTAATGGTCCTTGTAAAGATTGTGGGAAAATTTTAACACTACAATCCATGCATTTGTTGACTGTCCATATGCCTCAATTTTAACTGAGTTTTTGATTTTAAACATGTCGTCTTCCAAAGATTTTAAGGCAGTAGTACTATATGGGTTTTCTAAGAAAGAAAGGAAAACATCGCGAAAACTTGAAGCCATTCACTTTGCGCTCTTAAGTGCCAAAGCTCTGATTAGTTCTAGGTTGACGTCTGGGGAGTTTCTACTTCGAGAAGATCTGAGGGGCATTTTAATCTCGGCTTCGGCGAGATACACCATTTTTGACCTCAAAATCCCCGAGCAAAGCGGGTCTTCATGGAACTACGCCATCGACTTGGTGAATTTCAGTTTGCTGAACTCCTACAGATATTTTAGCCATCTAAAGAAAATTGTTAAACAGTATTTTTACTATTACAACCGAAAGTTTTAAATTATTGTTGTTTTTTGTTTAATATTATTTTATATTATGTCTTGTAACGTGTCAACAAAATTTAGTATATATATTGTGAAACTTTTTAACACTTTGTTGTGTCCTTATTGTAGCTAGGTTTCTGGTAGTAGTCTAATTTTAAACTATAATTTTATTATTTATGTATTATTTTATACACAATTCTACTGCCTTTTTTACTTTGTATCTTCTGTTACAATTAAAGACCTATAAAAAAAACATTTGAAAAATAAGAACAGCCCTAATATATATATATATATATGTATATAATATATATGAAGATATAGAAATGTAAGAATCTTTATATAAGAATATTGATAACTTTAAATTCTTATACTTTAGTAAAAACATCATAATTTTCTTGGGTCCAAATTTGGTGATGCCATAATTATAAAAAACTTTCATAAAACTCCCAACAAAAAGTATAGCTATTAAGGCTTTTATACTTCTACATTAATGAAAAATAGCACTATAAATCAAACACGAGGACCTTCGCTCTTTTTGAAATCCTGGAATATATATTAAACTGTACAATACAAACAAACGGTTGCAGTGTTTTTCTATTATTTAGAGGGCTTTTTTATTTCATCTTTTTAAATAATTATATGCCTTAAGTATGATTCTACGCCACTAAAAAACATATTTGGCAAATAAGATAACTATTATTTATGAATGTTTTTTTTGTGCACATAAAGAAGTTTGAGATACATCTAGAGGAGTCAAGTATGTATGTCATTGACCCTTATAGGTTCTCCGAGTATACAATAACAGAGTATAAAATAAGCTACTAGTAAATAGGATTAATAGAAGCAAAGTTTTGCAATTGATTTTTTGCCTCTTTATAAATATCAATTAATATTTATGCTCATATTTATTTTATTCCAAGGAAGACAGCTATAAGAAACTATTAATTGCTTCACAATCCTATTTATAGCATTCCTTATGAAATCCCATTATTTCAACATTTTCTGCCATTATGCCAGTTTTATAGTTTTATTTTATCTTGTATTATTCAATATATATAAATATAAATATCTGACTTGTTGATTTATCGTTCATTGATGTCGTTCGAGAACGATGAACGACAAAGTTTTTGACGAACGACGAAGGATAAGGAAAATTCCTTATCGTTTTCATTCTCGTGGGAAATATTTCGTTTCTAAAAAAACCTCTTCAGAATGATGGAAAAAATTCCTTTCTAAAAATGTCGTCTTTTTTTTTCAGAATTACGAACGACAAACGAACGATGAACGACGAACGATTCAATTTAAAAATAACAATCCACGATAACTTTTGTTGAACGACGAACGACAAATTTTGCGAACGTCAACAAGTTAGATATATATATATATATA
>CP045898.1:9496060-9544174 GCA_013387185.1 Caligus rogercresseyi | reverse complement strand
ATATAAGCATTATAACATTTAAATTATTCTATCGAACCTAGGATCTTATCAATGAGGTAGACCAATAATGACCCATCCTCTCTCGGGATTCGAACTTGCGCCCCAACAGTTTGAGTTGAGTCGCCTTAACACGCACGGCTGTCGAGCTCCCTTGTGTTCGCCTTTAAATTATATAATCCTATATGCTTTTATATAACAAATAAGCCTGATTATATAGACATACATACGAATATGTGATTGGGCATTAGAAGTGAAGCTCTCACTGTGGCCTTTTGTGATACACTAATTTGGCGGGAAAATATTGAAATATATGATGGGTGTCTGAGAATATGTTTAAAATATTATAGGAGTTTATTCAACTTCCCCAAGTTGATACCGAATAGCTCGAGTTAATCGTATGAAAAAGCTTTCAACTTTAATGTCGGTGAGAAATATTAATAGTTTATACCATTGTTATTTTTAAATTGTTATACTAATACTTTGGTGTGATTCTGGTGGCTTTGGATAATACTTTGATGAAATGTTTGTGCATACAAAAATTGATATTTAGTCCAGGGCATTGAATGACTACAAAATCTCCGTCACCTTGGACATGGGAGTCTCATGATACAAAAATCCCATTGTTAATGGCCTATCAAGAATTCCATCACTCTAATCCTAGGGAGTCTATGATACTTAAAGAACTTGTTTCTTTTGTATGACTTTATTCTACTCCATTCATTGACTTGAAAAGAAATACACCTTTAAGCATAGATAAAGCTCTTAAGCTGCAACTTTCTAATATATTCCCACTGAGTCTAAAAATACTGATAACACTTAAAAGGAATATATTTATATCTCGGAGAATTTTGTTCATTTTTCTCGTCCATAACACAGAGAAATAATCTATTTATTCCATTATGAAGGGCTTACGAAAGAATCCCTTATATAAGAAAGGGCTTTTTAAAAAGAAGTGCTTTACATTATGAAGGGATAAGATTTGATCAAAATTAAACTTCCAAAATGATATGTACAAATATACTTTACATTCAAAACTTGACTGTTTTTCATTCAATGTAGGTTTTTTAAAGAAAACATTTAATACTTATTTCTTAGTTTGATTTTGATGGTATTGCTAATTCGAGTATAATAGAAGACTTCAAAGATAGTAAACGAGGGCACACTACAATAAAAGTTGTATAAGATAAGTCCAATTCAATATATTTTGTTTGTGTGTATTTCTTTATAAAATGGTTTTAAATTTGTTTTTATACAATTTGTACATTGATATGCTATTTATATTGCTGTAAACATAAATTGGTATTTTTATCGCATTTGTCCCCTCAATAATTTTTATGAAATATTGTTTCTTGGCATTAAATTTGAATAAGGAACCCTTAAAAAATTATTCAAAGGCTTGCAATACCTGCAAGGTACTCAAGGTCTGTATAATAATGTCTGGGCAATACAAAACAAACATGTAGCAGTGTGACTACTCAATGACGTCACTGGAGAACGATTATATCGATCTATATCAGGGGTCACCCACCTTTTTTTAACTGAGGGATACTTCTTGGGTGTGGATTCATGTGAAGGGCAATTTGATATGCGCTTCGGATATAACAAATTTACTCGGTTTGCCTGTATGTTATTAATATTCGCCTGCTTTAGATTATTTTCATAATAAAAAATTCACGATAATCATCAATAATGACTTTAAAAGGAAGAAAAATTGTTGCTTTATTTCTAAACATTTCAAACAACTCCTTAGATTTGCTATAGGAACTGAAATCATGGATGACAATGCATCATTTACATTAAAACAAAATTAGGTTAGTATCTTAACATGTGTGACATAGGCCTATTACTTATGCACACAAACAAATGGCATTTTACTGATCTTGTACAGAAAGGAATTAACCATCACAGTTATACAACAAAACTAAACTATTTATATTTTGAAATATCTTACAATCTTCAGAAATACATTTTAATAGGAGGCCTGACATTGCATGCTGGCCACCAGTGCATTGTAATCTGGCTGTAACTTGAAACTGCAATTCTGAGTCAATCTTGCAAATGTGTATCTGTGAGCCTTTTTATGTGTCTATTTTTGATGTAATTCATGTCAGAAAAGGCTGATTCACAAAGGTAAGTTGAACCAAACAGGCTAGCCACCTTCATAGCTGCTGTGCATAGACCACTAAACCTTTCTATATCAACAAGGCCCCAGAAGTTTTCTGTAGCCTTATGGGCCTTGAGGTGGATGTCATTTTTGTAAAGTCACTATTTCCATTTCCACCTGCCCAGCATCCAAGCTAAGCATTTACTTAGTTGCTCAGCAATGCACGTTGTGTCCACGTTCATAAAAGGATTTGAAATGAACGACACACATGGCTCCAGCTTATCAATGTCACAAAACCGACTTTCAAACTCTTGCCCTAGCCTGTTTATGACTTGAGAGTACTTCTCAGCAACTTTGCCAAAACTCTCAGACGCAGAAACATTGTCTTTCAGCACCATCTGCAAAGAGGGGAAATGTAGGACCTTTTTCCTCTGTAAATGCGCAGAGAAAATGTTCATCTGGGCTTTAAACGCATTTAAAGCACTGATCATGTCTGCAACAGTCTTTCCTTTCCCCTGCAGCGCACGGTTCAGATTGTTCAGTTTTCCAGTAATGTCTGTCAGAAATGCCAGATCAAAGCCACGCAGTGTCTTCCAGCATAGAGGTGTCTTCGTCTCTAGATTTCATGAAATCCTTGATCTCGCTCAACAGCGACAAAACCGAAGTAAAATCCGCCCTCTGCTGAGCCATCGGATGTCCGTGTGGAGTAGCAGGTCCCTCTATTCAGCCGACAGCTCCTCCAACAGCACTTTGAAACTTCGGTGCTGTTTGGCTTTGGAGCGGATGCTATTTATGATCCTCATAACAGGAGTCATAACGTGCTCAAAGCCGATCACCTGAAAAATGAAATATGCGCTTTAATAGGTATTATAATTGGGCCTTAACAGGACAGCAACAAGGATGAAATATATGAAATACAAATTTAAAAAACGCACCTTTGCGCACAACGCCTGTTGATGAATGATACAGTGGTACTGTACGAATTTCGGGAATGCTGGATCACTTTTACAGTGCGCAATGAACCCTACATGCCGTCCGGTCATCGCAGGAGTCCCGTCTGTCGTGATTGACACCAACTTTTGCAGTGGGATATTTTTGATGTTGAAGAACTCCTTCTCTGCATTGTAAATGTCAACACCCCTCGTTGTGGTTTTTAGAGGGAGTAATGTGAGAAGTTCCTCCTTTGTAGAAAAATCTTTAAAGACCATGCGAACGAACATCATAAGCTGCGCCGTACTGCTGCTGTCGATGGACTCGTCGCATTGAATGCTGAACCACTTGTACTCCGCGAGATCCCGATCCAGCTGATCAGTCAAATTGTCAGACATAGTTGTCACTCTTCTGGCCATTGTGCTTGCCCCCATTTGAACATCAGACCGAGATGAGAACACTTCCTTCCCATATTTCTCATCTTGAAACAAGGTGTTGGCACCTATCATCATTGTTTCTTTGAAAAGGTCTCCATCTGTAATGCCTTCTTCCTCTAATTAGATGTTCTGTTGCTCTGAACGAGGCCTCAGTAGCTTTTTGAGATTTTTTCGCAGGCTTTGTGAAAAAAGATTGTTGTTTACACAAGCCTGATTTTAGCTCACCTACTTTTTCAACCCGTAGAGCGCTACCCGTGGGTAGTTAGCATCGTAGCTTAGATGGCTGGTCTTGAAGTGTCTCTCAACGTTGTGGCGCTTTGGTATCGCCACAGTCAACCGGCAAATGAGACACACACATGAATCTTTTACAGTCGTAAAAAAGAACTCATTTTCCCAGTCACTGTTAAAATTGTATGTTCTCTTTCTTTTTTCTGTCATGTTTTTGATTCATC
The DNA here is from genome assembly GCA_013387185.1 of Caligus rogercresseyi. NCBI lineage: Eukaryota > Metazoa > Arthropoda > Copepoda > Siphonostomatoida > Caligidae > Caligus > Caligus rogercresseyi. Next base: position 9,540,251 of record CP045898.1, on the reverse strand, counting down.
TGTTCCTCTTCTTCTGAACCAGCCTTAGAGTAGGAGAGTCTGGACGACCTACTGATGAGTCATAACAAACAGCTGACTAACTTCCATAACAAAACAGATTTCATATAATAAATTAGTAGGTATTTGTATTTAGTAACCAATTAAATGTTATTTTCATGAATCAAAGGGAACATAATTTAATGTATAAAGATGGCAATTTAATTAAGTTTGCTATAAATTGTAATATTTTTTATATTTTGCCACTATTTTTAGCAGAAATAACATTCGTATGAATAACAATATTATTGCATGTCTGATTATATTCGTAATGTGGGCAGCCCTTCATCAATCACGAAACCTTTTTGTTTTTATATCTCTGGGATCTATCAGCAAAATAGGTTTATGATTCCGCGAACGGAAGAAACTGAACGACTATGAACGGAACGGAAAAAATTGAACGGAACGATGAACGGAACGCTAAAATTTGTCTTTTTGCGTTCCGTTACAATAATATTCAAGAGGAAATCACCCAACCTCGTTTTAGTATGTATTATACATTTTTATCAGTCATAGTTGTTGTCGGTCACTAAATAAATTATTTTAGTTCCTAACACTTGAATTTTATTCCGTTTTTTTTTTTTGCCTATATGGTTCGATCGAATTGCATCCGATAGGATATAAATAAGCATTATAGCGTTAAAATAGTCTATCGAACCTAGGATCTTTCAATGAGGTAGACCAAAAATGACCATCCCCTCTCGGGATTCGAACCTGCGCCCCAACTTGAGAGTTGAACACGCCTTAGCACGCACGGCTATCGAGCTCCCTTTATTCCGTTCGTTATCCCTTTCGATCATTATCGTTCTGACCCCAAAACTCCGGTGTAGAGTGTTATTGATGCACTCTCTTTTGGATCAAACGAAGATTTGGAGTCTACTTTGAACGTAGGGAGATGCTAATTGCTTCAGCATATCTCCCTGAGTTCAAAGTAGGCTTTTTAGACATCGCAAAGCAAGAGTTAGCAAGAAATTATTTACTAGAGGAGGCCGAAGAACTGGGAGATTTTCCTTCTAGCCAATTTTTGCAAGAATCGGCAGCGGAAGAAAAAGGCAATTTATGTGCCAAGAGGCCTGTAAGGAGTTTGTTTAGATATTAGTAGATATTTAAGGAGGTTTCGTGAGTTTGTTTTGGTGTGTGTCTCTTTCTTTCTTTCTCTGTTTCCCTTCTAGAAGTTTCTGTTGTTGTGATGCTCACGTAAATACATGTGAAATATATATCAGTATTAACGCGTCTCCACGTTTCCCTTATTTATCATGGCGCAGTTCCATGGCGCAGTCGGTTCACGGGTGCAACCTTCGACCCGTTTAAGAACCATCCCGAGAGACAAGAGTGCACGATTCACGGATCGAGCGGCCTAAAGCCTTCCCAAGCGCGACGAAGCTCCATCGTGGAAGCACCCGCTGAAAAGCCTTCGACGTCCAAGCTATCGTCGAAGCACTTTCCTGCGGCCGTCAAGAGGATCAACGCCTTCCACGACGCCGTAGATTTAAGTCCTACGAATCGCTCGACATGGATCCTCCACACCAGCCGGACTCAACGCCTTGAAAGCTTCAAGGAGAGCACTAAAGGGTAAAGTCACTAGACTGGCTGGAAACTTCATTACCATCAAGAAGGGCCTGATAGATGAAGAAGACCCTTCAGTTCTTGAACTGGCACTCGAAGATTACACCACGGCATTTGCAAATATGACGCAGCAGCCGATGCAGTTGAAGCTCACCCATTAGCTGAACCAGTAGATTTGGACAACGATGTTATTCGAATTTTAAACACTCTTCGGCTAGATCAATTGTTAAACAGAGGACTCCGCAAAGACTATGATGCTCAGCAGGTCAAGCAGCTGCCACAGCACAAGCCAACTCGCCCCAGGCACAAGCTCTTCCAGCCAATTTCAACGTCAATGACCATGCACCTCGCTTCAACGCCAAACGACCTCCAACGCTAGAGCAGACATTTATGTTAGGAAATTTGCAGGATGGACACCACACTGGGACAACTATTACTACCTTGCAAAGGTGAACTCTCAACCTCAACGGACGCAGGTTGCAGCCTTCTGGGAATGTTGCTCTCCAGGTTTTCTAAAAACCATTGTCCACTCCATTGGCATCCGACACGACACAGCACGTCCTGTCGAGGATATCATCGAGGCCATCAGGATGCATCTCAGGTCACTTCGCAATCCACATATAGACATGAAGGACCTCTTATCAGTGACCCAACAACCTGGCCAAAAATATACGTCCCTTAAGAACAACTTTCTCCAGCTTGCAGAGTACGCCGGAATTTGGCCTGATAACTCATCATGGCTTAAGACATTTCCTGACCAGGATCCTTCACCTGACCTTATGAATGAAGTTAGCCAGCAGCTACTCCAACGCTACGTTACTGTGTTTGATGATTCAACGGAACTTCGTCCGATGAAAGGAGATCAGGTCGGCAACCCTATGAAGATAACACTGAAGAAGAATTATACCCCGTTTGCCATCCACGTCGCAAGAAAGATCCCTCTCGTCTTTGAGAAGCAGGTAAAGGAAGAGCTCGACTACATGCTGGAACGCAAGATCATCGCAAAGGTTGGAGACGAACCGACTGAATGGTGCCATCCCATTGTCGTGGTCGCAAAGCCAAATAACAAGATTCGGCTCACCACTGACCTTTCAAGACTCAACTCCCAAGTACTTCGAACAACTCATCCATCGAAGACACCAGCCAACGCAGTCAGCTCCTTCAGTCCCAAGGACAAATACTTTGCCAAACTGGATTTAGTCAAGGGCTACTGGCAAATGCCCCTTGCTAAAGAGAGCCAAGACTTAACAACATTCATTATTCCATTTGGACGCTTCAAATACCTCCGATCTCCGATGGGCTTCAATCAACGGGTGACAGTTACTCCTACCGTGGTGACATAGCTATCGACGGCCTGCCAGTACAGAAAGTCGTGAATGATATGGCACTTGGCCAATCCACCTAAGGGGCCTGCATCGCACTTCTTTGTGACACGCTTGAACGCTGCGCAAAACACGGCCTGACTGTCAACAAGGACAAATCCGTACTAGGTGCTACTCAGATCGACTTCGTGGGATACAAGATTGGCCATAACTCAATCGTTGCCGATGCGAAGAAACTCGACGCCATCGCCGATTTCCCAACTCCATCCAACATCACAGACCTCCGTTCATTCATGGGCTTAGTCAATCAACTTGGTCAATTCTCATCCGATGTCTCTGGCGCCGCTACACCACTTCGAGACCTCTTGAAGACGAAAAACACGTTTGCATGGCTCCTTGCACATGAGGAGGCCTTCAAGAACGTTAAGAAAGCGCTAGTCCAGCCACCAGTCTTAGGAATGTTTGACCCTACAGCAGAGACTTGTCTCCAAACCGATGCATCTAGGAAGCATGGTCTCGGTTTTGCCCTCCTCCAGAAGGACAAGGACGACAAGTGGCGCCTCATCCAATGTGGAAGCCGATTCCTCAAGGACGTTGAAACGAGCTACGCAATGGTAGAACTGGAAGCACTAGCCATCTACTGGGCCATCAAGAAGACGGAAACCTACTTAGCCGGTCTCCCATTCTTCACGGTTGTGACAGACCACAGCCCATTGATATCTCTCTTCAATAAATTCACGATCGATTGCATCGACAACCCAAGGGTTCAAAATTACCGCACCAAACTAATGCATTTCAATTTTCATACTGTTTGGAAAAAAGGCAAAGATCACTGCATCCCAGACGCCTTATCCGGGCTCCAATCCGTCAAGCTGATGAGGACGAAGAAGAAGTCTCCAGCATTTCAGCCAATGCCATTATTCTGTCATCGATCGAACAAGAAGCAGAAGACATTCTCGTCAACAATCTTCGGGAACAAGCGCTCAATGACCCCGACTACCAACAACTCGTCATCGCAATCACCAATGGCTTCCAACAAACCAACCAACCGTTTACAGCCCTCTTCCGGAAGCTGCAACCTGAACTCTGGGTCGACAACGGACTGATAGTAAAAGGCACCCAAATCGTCATCCCTCCCTCAGCAGTCAAAGACATATTGAAGCGCCTTCATTCAAGCCATCAGGGCATCGAGAAAACCAAGCGACGCGCAAGACAAACTGTTTATTGGCCAGGATACACCAACGATATCAAGACAACTGTTGAAGCCTGCTCATCCTGCCAATACTCAGACCTTCACTTCCCCAGGAGCCCTTGGTTCAGGAGAAGATTCCACCCCGACCATTCGAAATGGCAACGTCGGATCTATTTTACTACGGCGGCAACCAGTATTTGGTCTACGCCGACAGTACATCAGGATTCCCGCTCATCGCAAAATACAACGGTGATCCATCTGCCTCAGACGTCATCAAAGACCTCAGGCGCTTCTTCTCCTTGATGGGTGTACCAAATATTTTGCGATCAGACAACGGTCCACAATACGCTTCAGAAGAAATGAAAAAAATCCTCAAGAAGTGGGGCGTAATCCACCGCCCTTCTTCACCGCACAACCCACAGTCAAATGGCCATGCAGAAGCCACGGTTAAAACTATGAAACACCTCCTTGCCAAAATTGACGGGGACATCAAAGACGAAGCCTTCAGCGCTGGCATTCTTGAGCTTCGCAATACTCCGAGAGCTGATGGTTGTTCACCAGCACAAACACTCTTTGGACGCCCACTTCGTTCACAAGTCCCATGCCATTGGCGCTCTTTCACACCCAATTGGCAACCAAAAGCCGAAGACGCCATCAAGAAACGCTTGGAGAACGCTGCAAAAGCCAAGATGTACTATGATAGGTCAACTCGTGTGCGAAAACATCTATCTGCAGGCGATAAAGTGCTCGTACAAGATACCTCAACAAAGCGGTGGGACAAAGTTGCAACCATCGTGGGCGTGGTTTCCGTCGATACAGGATCACATTTCCATCTGGTCGAACCCTCTGGCGAAATATGAAATTTCTCAGAAAACTTCCCACAACCTTCGAAACTGAAGATGATGACCGTTCTGTCAACACCGTATTTATCACATCCTCCCAAGGCCGAAGAAGAATGACTCAGCTAAGCAGGAGGTTGAATGCTTCTTAACCGATGAGTTTTAGGCAATGGAATCAATTATTGCTTATAAAAGGATTAAAAAGATTTCATTCGATATTATGTTATACTTCCCGGCAGTGCCAGTTTGGAGAGACTCTTCTCCAAATCTTAGCTTTTATTGTGAAGGACAAGGCAAAAGATAGGAGATGAAAATTTCGAAAAGCAAATAAATAGTGTAATTTATAAACTAATGTTATTCTTAAGATGGTAAATAAATAAACTTTTCGTAATTATTCTCAGATAAAGCAATAATATGAGTAGTATAGACCGAGAAATTCGGTGGACCATATGTGGTTGGGATTTTTACATATTTGACTTTTCATATTGTAACATTTTTGGGTAGGGGTAAAAAAAATATGTTAATTATCGGGCCGAGCCTCTGGTTCAATTATTTTATATCTTAAATATATATCGAAGTTTGTAAAGTTTTAGGAACTTAATTGCAGTAAATAACTTCAAGCTGAAACTATTAAAGCCTGGTTTAAAATTTATACCGATACATACGAGGATGCAGTGAAAAGTAAAGAACCTTCTTTGAGAATTTTTTTGAAATCCAATTTTTGAACGGAACGCAAAATTGAACGGCGTTCCGCGGAACGGAAAGAATTGAACGGAACGATGAATGGAACGGAAGAATTGAACGGAACGATGAACGGAACGGAAAAAGTGGAACGCGTGCAAGCCTGTATATATCAATCAATCTCTTATTTATCTATAAATATATATATATATATACCTATATATGTACATATGTGTGTGTGGTATAAAATAAATACAAAAGATATATATTCGTTCTCCAGTGACGTCATTGAGTAGTTTACTGTTAGGATTACATATTTGTTTTGTATTGCCAGACCTGGGTATACTCATGTCTGTTATACAGCGTGTGCTCCTAAGATTCCTTGTCTTCATAGTAAACTTAGCCCACGCTGTAAAGGAAATCAAATGATCCTGGTAAAATTATAAATTAATAATATCCCGTAAATTATCATAAAAATAAAGAAGTTAAATATATAAAAATTATGAACATATTTTTATAATTTTGTACTCATGATTTAATTAATTCAAGGATTAATCTTTTTATTTTTTGTAGATTTTCTTCCGTGAAGTATTTGTTACATTAACTTTAAAAAAATAGGGTTCCCTTATAAAAAATGTGGCTCTAAAATCAAGGAGAATGAAGGTTGTTAAGTAAGTAACAGATTATTAATTCACAATCTCAAGAATGAAATGATAAAAAACGAGTATACTTTAACTATTAGAGGAAATATACGTAATAATACGTCTCTTGGTATAGTAGAAAGAGATAATTACTATTCTTGTTTGCGTTGGAATTGAATAATAATAAAATATAGCTATTACATCAAATGCATGCTAAAAACTAAAGTTCATTACAAGGATTGATTTTAATTTTTTGAGATTTTCGTCTGTAAAGATTTTGTTTCACTAAATGGGTAAATAAAAAATAATACCTTTGTATTCCCTTGTAAAAATGTGGACTCTAAAAATCAAAGAGAATTAAGCTTGTTAAGAAAGTAACAGATTCAACAAATTGAAAATGAAATGATAGAACAATGTATACTTTAACTATTAGAGGACTATTTTACGTCTCTTGGTATAGTAGAAAGAGATATTACTATGATCTTTTTAATAATAATAATCTATAGAATACACTTCAATTACATGATAAAAAATAAATTTATTTTCCTTTTGTTGGGCAACCGCCTAAAGATAGAGTTCACGATAAATGAGCTTAAAAGTTTAATTAGCATTAAGTAAAATGAATTATATATATACATAATTCATGTTATAGAAAGTTTTCAAAAACAAAATCCTGACTAAAATCTAACAATAAACTCGCTCTTGGCAAAGTTTTCAGGGCAATAAATTCTCCCATTTATAAGCCAGAGGCAATAATGACGAAAATAGTCTTTAAAGTTTTTTCAAAGCATTATTTCTGTTAGAATCCTCTTTCAACAAAGAGGCAAAATATATTTTTTGAACATTAATTACATGTTGGCTCTGTAAAATATTAGTATATTCTAAAAATACAAAATTGAGCGAATGCATATACGCAGGCTGTTGATCGGAGTTTTTTTGATCGGCAGATCAATAGCGATATAGCGATATTGATCGCTGATCGCAGTATCGCAAAAGGTCCTGATCTTTATCTTTTGATCGTAGAAAAATCACAATAAAATAGCGATCCGATCAGTTTGTATAAAAATAACTAAACAAGAAAAAATATTTTTTCTTTTGGAGATTCTTTAAAAAAAAACGCATCACTTTTTTGGAGATTCTTTTCTAAAAAAAAACGTCATCACTTTTTTTGGAGATTCTGATCGTTTTATCGTTTATCGATACAGCAAGTTGGGTTTTGAAATTTTTTATCGTTTATCGCAAGTTGAGAAAAAAAGTTATCGTTATCGCAAGTTTGAAATAAGTTATCGCAGAAACAACTGAGAATTAGTATTACATAGCTAATTTTTTTGTTGATCGCAATAAATGATCGGATCGTGATCAGAAAAATCCTGATCGTATATCGCTATATCGCAAAGAATTTATGATCGCTATTTTGATCGGATCGCTATTTTTTTCCTGATCTCTCACAAGCTGCATATACGTAATATATATTTTTCATGTGTAAAGAGAGCAATGTACTATAAGGTGATTGTGGAAAAGGGGTTTAATATCCTGACTCATTATATGAGCTAAATGCTAATATTCTATCATTGGTAGCAGTTAATCGAATGGTTGTATACGAATTTCTATTTTTTTAAATAGCAGCAAAATCAACCTTAACCATCGTGTGATCTTACGATTTTAGTCACACTGGTCATCATATTCTACGGGTCAAAATTGACCCACCTCTACATCAGCTTATAAATATAGTAACTTCTTTGTTTTTTTAACCCATAATATTTTTGAATAAAAAAAAAAAACTAAATTACCCATCACATAGAACATAAATGGCCGCGTTTTCCCCCTTTTCACAGTGAAGAGTGAACTGTATGTAGTCTGGAAGTACCCCTTCGCTCTTATTTGAAGGTACTTGCTGCAATTGTTTTCTTTAGTGTAGTTGAGGTTTGACATCAAGTCGTGGGATAAATGTTTGAACACCACTCCCTCAAGACCTGCAGAGAGGAGGAAAAATGTGGGTATGGAAAATTGTTGTCTTGTATGAGACTGCTACCATTTTATACGTTAGACATTTTACGTTGAAAGTAATTTTTAGGGGCGACTCAAAATTGACCCTAAACGACCGTTGTAACTTGATTGCAAAGCGTTTATGATATTGATATTAGCTATTTTTTACTCCTTATATATACATTATGGAAAAGTGTTATCATAACGAATAACAAACAGAAACAACAACAGACTGTCACAGTTGGAAAATAAGACTATATACAAATATGAAAATTGAACCTTATAAATGAATTTTCACGAATTAATATATCTTTTTTCAATTTTTGTTGAACTATCTGTAGATCCGAGGGGTAGGTTAAAGGAAGTGTAATCGAACATCGTGCAAAAAGGGGGGGTACCTGAGTATATCTTTGGTGTATTTCCATATTTTGAAGTCCGTATCTGGAATCTAAAGGACCGAATACTGGAAACCGACTCATTTCAGATAAAAATACCCTCATATATTTGAATAGTCTACTACATATATTTGAATTTATATAAATTTCCCCCATAAAATATCAGCATATGTGCATAAGGAACATAAATATTTTCCACTTCATCTTCATTCTATCCATGTTTCTTATCGAAATCATACAATATTGTTATTGTCGTAATGTTATATAAGCAATAAATATACAATATATTGTATTTTTTATCTTAAAACAACATTAGTCAAAGTTTATTGTTGTTTCATTGCCTCGAGATAAATGCATAGTTTCTGAAGAATGAAAATGTCTGCCTTCCAGTCTTACTTTTGTACAAACATACGTCGATTGTACTCGTCAAAGTCTACACTATGACAATAAAATACTCATTTCTACTGGGAATATTTCTCAGTATTATGGTGAATGGGTAAAATATTTTATCAATATTTTTACAACTTTTAACATATGATAAATTAATCAGTAAAGACCACCTTCCTGTTTATTTTATAGATAATTCATTATTGTGGTTCAATTGTGTTTTCATATTCGTTTTACAAAATGACGTTTACCACAATGTTGATATATTTTTCCTATTTAATTGATATATATATATATAACACATGGCTGAAAAGTCCCGGGCCTAGCAAAGAAAACACGTTTTTTGTTCAAAATAAGCTTTATTCATCAACGTAATATCCATCAAGAGCAACGCAATCATTCCAGCGCCGCTCTAACATTTCAATACCACTCTTGTAGAACGATCTATCTTTTGCTCCTAAATAGGCCTCAGTTTCAGCGACAACCCTTTATTCGTGCGAAATTTCTTACCGGCGACCGTTTTTATCAGGTCTGCTAACAGCAAGTAGTCGCTAGGAGCCAATCTTCTTCTTTTTGAAGTCTAAAAATTACAACTCCCATTCTATATCCTATCTTATTCCACCAGAGAGGGTGCTATTTCATTAGGAAGATGCGAAAAGACTTCTCCAATGATTTAGTCCACACCAGACGCCTTCCACACATTTATCTTCTTTTTCGATGTAGGATGTAATTTTCTCAATAGTGAAGATTTGTGATCAGGCTACAAATTTCTTCTTGGGAAACTTAGTCCTATCATGGTCAAATATGTCCTGAAATTTTGTGTAGAAGAAGTCCAATACGTCTTGGGATTTTGTTATCTTTTTATCCTCATGCACTATTGTCTTAATTGCAAACGCAGATTGTTCAGTTTTTTTTTCGAATAGTTGACAGCCGTCTGTTAGGGCTTACTTCCGTAGCTAACTTGTCACTCATTTTAGTCTCCACAACTTCAGCTAATCTAAAAGTGTTGACCACTTCCGAAGTGAACGTTTCAATTAACAATCATTTTTCATCAAGCAGATGATAAAGGTTTGCTTTATTTTTTTCATATAATCCTTTGCTCATACAAAAACTTCAGTATGTTGTACCGAACCACTCTTAAAAACTTTGTCTGATGAAAAAGAAAGACTGAAGGCTTGTGATAGGTTTTGACGAAGTTTTGTCACAAATATTTTCTCTTTTAATATCACTTCGGCACATATCAGCATGTGTCGTTTGTCTAAAATTCAGTTCTAGCTCTAAGAATGGTGAGCCAAGAAGGGTTCTGGTCTATAAAATGTTGTTCTTATTTGTTGCTTAAAGGTTGGTGATACCAGGGCCAAGTCGATTCGAGAGGCTGAAAAACTTTTTCTTCCCGAGACTTGTGATTAGGATAAGTTTTTTGGTGGCGTCAAAAGATAAAATTTTGAGATAATTTTTTTTTAAATCGGCAAGTTGGGATAATAAAAAGTTTTTTTTAATAAATCAACATCGAGATCTCCTATGATAATCATGCGATGATGACTAAAAAGTTTGGAGTCAATAACTGTTCGGTTGAAGCCGGTACACTTATCATTGGGGTCGTATGCATGATAGAGACACAATCTCACATTGTTCGTCGAAATGAAAAGTTTTTGCCAATCACTTTCTCAGAAAATTCCTCAACACATTCAATCACTTTGATATTCTTCGAAACAAACGTGTGAACGCCCCTTCGTGATCCATTGCCAGTGAAGAACAAACGAAAACTTCCAGGTTTACAGATTGTACAGTTGATCGAACAAGTAGATGAAACATCCCGTTTTATATCTTGTATACAAACTATGTCGGGATGCCCTTCAAATATGGAATTTAAAATTGTGTGCCTACGTACCCTGTTCGTCCCCCTCTAGTATTGAGAGATACTATTCTCTTTATTCCCATATTCTCTTTTATTTCACAAGAGCAATTGTCCTAGAAATAATCAGAGATCTTTGTCTGGTGAATATCTTTCAGAAGACATACTCATTGAATAAGAGATTCACGTGATATCAATTCGTTCCTTTTTATTTTTGTGGATTTCTCCCTTATCAAGTGATTGGAAACAGACTCTAATTTTTTTATCACTTCAACATGTTTGCTGAAGAGTATAGGGGCTTTAAGAGTATTGATGAACACATTGGAATTCTTTGTCTCATTTGGAGCCAAATATCGGACTACCGATAACACATCAGGAAGAATTAAACATAATAACAAATATTTTTCCTATCCATTATTGACTCTTTTACAAACAACAAACTCATAGCAAAGTCATCATTTATCCTCAGTAGATGGGGATTTCAGGATCATTATCAGTTGAGTCCTTATATTCTTCAAAACCTCAAAAAAATTATTAATTTTTGTTCACATGGTTTGGATTTGTACGAACACAATCTTATGTCCAATCATCTTCTTGATAAACGAAAAACCCTGAATTCACTAGTAAGTTATCTAAGACAATGCTATAAAAGAAATAGTTTTTCCTTCTTTCATAAACTGAGGGATTTGTTTGCAATGTTTTGTTATCCAATTAATATATTATTTTCCATGCATCAATTATAAATTATTTCAATAACATAAGAAGCTTAATTGCAACTTCTTTAGTAGTTCAACATACAATATATACATTAAATTAATTGTGTCAAAAGTAAATGTCATTCTTACCGGTTTATAGAATACCTCTGTCAAAATAACTATTTACTCCAGTCTTTAATAAGTTCTCGTTTTCTTACTATAACCTATAATTTGATATGGATAATTGAATTTAGTATAGTTTTTATTTTATATCCTGCTGTTGCTACTCTATAATGGTTGCACTTCATGCCGTCAGAAGGTACTGGAAGGTCTCTTCACAGTATAAAACAATCTGATTGGTGATATCACTGAGATGCTTTAACTGAGGAGCATTAGTAAATTATTTATTCAGATAATTATAATTGACTTACAATACTATTTTTGAAGCCTGGGGTGCTTCATTGAAATCCAAACATTATTTTTAAATTTTGTTTAGTCCACTTATAGACAAATATTGAGAGTTTATATTGAACCGCTGAACATATTATATATATAAATATATATATATACCCATAATCGTAAGGGAGATGTTTGGTTGGGGGGGGGGGGAAGGGCAGAATTCAATTTGCCCGAATTTTAACAAGAACTGTTAAATCAGTGAAAAATTATCAAATAAGGAAAGCTAGTACATTTATATTTTCTTTATAGTAATTACATATTATTCATTACATTATTTTTACTTGGTTATAATTCAAAATCCGGTTGCTTTCATGATTTCATATTTTTTTCTTCAACTTATATGCCCGAATACCTCAACCAACTTGCCGAATTTGAGAACTCGCCCGAATTTTAGGGGGCAGTTGCCTCCCATGTCCCTACGCCTATGTATATACCTATATATATATATATATATATATATATATATATATATATATATATATATATATATATATATATATATATATATATATATATATATATAATATATATATATATATATATATATATATAACCTATAATATATACGAAGGAAAATAGGAATAAAAAGCTTCTGAAGGTTTTATAGTACATAACATATAAAGAGTCTTAAAATTTTAACTTGTCGACAGCATATATAATACTTATTAGTTATTTGCCGTCTGATTACCATTACGTTGGTATACTTTTGTTATAAAGCAGAAGAATAGCTTTTTTGAGCGCATTTATTGTTATGATTAAGTTTGGGCTATGCCTGACTGGACCCATTTATAGTTTTTTAATCTTTATATTTCATGATTAATGTGAATTATTGATGAAACATGACTGATGTATTTTCCTGTATAGTATTTTATGGTATGAGAGTTAGATTTTGAGCGCATTTGTTTTCGCCTTAAATATGTCAGACATTATTTATTCTACTCAAGTAAAAAGTCCTTTGTATATAACATATGAATGAAAACTTTGCTGAGAAGAGTGTTGGTGTCTCTACGACTCACTACATTTGCTTTCTCTAACGCACAGTAATTTTTGTTTATTTTATGTAAACAAAAATATAGACATTTTTTGTTTCTTGAAAAAATATATGCCTTAAAACACTCATATTAACCAAAAGTCATTCGCTATCAATAGTATTAAAAATAATTCAAATAATATATAAAGCCTATCAAAAACAGTAATAAAAAAACTCAACAAAAATTTCATTATGGAACTTATTATTATATATATATATATATATTAGGGTTGTTCTTATTTTTCAAATGTTTGAAATGTTAGCGACTTTGAGCATTTTCTGTTTCTTGGTGATAAAAGAAGACGACATACAAAGTTTGAACAAAATCGGTCAACATTACGAGGTCGCGCAACGAGGTCAAAGTTTTAAAAATTTAGTAAAAATATAGTTTTCCGCAAATTTCTTCAAAATGGTGGACGTTACAGACTTCAATAATATTATTAATTTAAAGGAAATCTAATTTACTACCAGACGTATGTTTGATGTTTTTTAATAAAACAAAGTTTTCAGTAAAAACAAAGCAAGAAAGAGAGTGAGTATTGTTAGCTTATTTCATAGCTTTTTTGTATCAATTAACTTCACTCGCCTGTAGAAGATGACTTGTTCGCTTCAGAGTAAAATAGTACTTTTAAGTTTAGTAAAACTTTAGATGATAAATCCAAAAATGACCTTGGTTGCATTCTATCAATTCAGAATTCAGTACAATCTGAGTTTACATCATATGATTCAGAGCCTGTATTGACCTATAAGAAATCGATTATGAAAAAATAAATAATAATGTGTTTCTTAGATTTGCGTCAAGGTATCCTCTCAAAATTTTACTTTATCTCTGACGCATTTATAATCCATTATATGCGTCATTTTGTACGCGAGATAGGCTTTTTTAATGTACATATAACTCTCTACTTATTAATTGACATGATTTAGTATACCAAAATATTAAAGCTGGTTAACCAAGCTTTCATTTGATATATTTGTGTTCTAAAAATCGCTATACTTTAAGAGATATAAGCAAATACGTACTCTCCCCCAAAAAATGATCTTTTGATATGAGAATATACGATTACCATCTGGTAACTCTGTTAGTGTTACCTGGATAGGAAGAAAAAAAGAAGGGAGAGGAGTGAGGACAAAATACTCCCTCCCTTCTCTTTCTCTTTCTATCCAGGTAACACTAACAGCAGTTACCAGATGGTAATCGTATATTCTCATATCAAAAGATCATTTTTGGGGGAGAGTACGTATTTGCTTATATCTCTTAAAGTATAGCGATTTTTAGAACACAAAATATATCAAATGAAAGCTTGGTTAACCAGCTTTAATATTTTGGTATACTAAATCATGTCAATTTAATAAGTAGAGAGTTATATGTACATTAAAAAAGCCTATCTCGCGTACAAAATGACGCATATAATGGATTATAAATGCGTCAGAGACAAAGTAAAATTTTGAGAGGATACCTTGACGCACATCTAAGAAACACATTATGCTTTATTTTTTCATAATCGATTTCTTATAGGTCAATACAGGCTCTGAATCATATGATGTAAACTCAGATTGTACTGAATTCTGAATTGATAGAATGCAACCAAGGTCATTTTTGGATTTATCATCTAAAGTTTTACTAAACTTAAAAGTACTATTTTACTCTGAAGCGAACAAGTCATCTTCTACAGGCGAGTGAAGTTAATTGATACAAAAAAGCTATGAAATAAGCTAACAATACTCACTCTCTTTCTTGCTTTGTTTTTACTGAAAACTTTGTTTTATTAAAAAACATCAAACATACGTCTGGTAGTAAATTAGATTTCCTTTAAATTAATAATTATTATTGAAGTCTGTAACGTCCACCATTTTGAAGAAATTTGCGGAAAACTATATTTTTACTAAATTTTTAAAACTTTGACCTCGTTGCGCGACCTCGTAATGTTGACCGATTTTGTTCAAACTTTGTATGTCGTCTTCTTTTATCACCAAGAAACAGAAAATGCTCAAAGTCGCTAACATTTCAAACATTTGAAAAATAAGAACAACCCTAATATATATATGTATATATATATATATATATATATATATATATATATATATATATATATATATATATATAATATATATATATATATATAATATATATATATATATATATATGTATATATATGTATATAACAAATAAATGACAACAATTTTATTTCATCAATAACCTTACGGCATCCTAAAATAAATATTTGACTAAGTTTATCCAAACCATCAATCAAACCTCTTAAATGGGATATTTACGATTTACACCACTTTGTGGTTTAAAAAAATATTTTTTTTAAAGAAATGTGGTATGAATTTGATGGAAGTGGTTTTTGTGTCATTCTTCCAAATCCTTGCGGCGAAGAAATTGGCTTGTGGTTAGAAAACTCTTTCTATTTTTACTATAAAAGCGAAAAGGTTTAATTCTTTTATATATGTATATATATACAGAGTGTACCAGCAAATTTAGAAAATCGTAAATCAATTTTTGCTTTACAAATAGAACTTTATTTGATCTTTTATAAGAAGCATTTGAAACAAAAGTTAAATAGAAAGATCTTAGCAATCTTTTTTATTCAATGTAGCCTGCTTTAGCTTCAATGACTGTATTTACACGGTGGTGGAAAGCAGCACAGCTCTTCTCGATGAAGTCGGTAGACATGTTGGCCCTCGCAGCAATGATGGAGGCCTTGAGAGAATCCACATTGGGATGGGGAGTGCTGTTGGTCTCCCTCTCCAAAAAGCCCCACACAGCAAAGTCCAGGGGATTGAGATCTGTGCTTGAGGGTGATCAGTAGTTTGCTGGCCAGAAATCGGCAAAATCCTTGAGCAGAAGTCCTGGACCAACTTTCATGTGTGGGAGGGAGTTCCATCCTGAGTCCACTCATAGTTGCCACTTGGGTAATTTGTCTTCAACCAGGGCAAAACATGGTATCTCAGGACTTTCAAGTAGACATGGCGGTCAATTTTCTCTCCAGCTCGAAAATAGTACGGTGGCATGGTCTGCCCGTCAGTTGCTACGACTCCTAGAACCATCACTTGGGCTGGGTGTTGGTTCTGTAGACTCCCTTGATCTCATCTACTGACTCTGCAAGGTACCGATCGTTTTTCCAATTGTTGACCTGGTCCACTGTAAAAATCTTCTTGTCTGAGAAAATTGTCACAGTGGACTTCTTCTTGTGAAAGGTTGAACGAATTTTGGTGCACCTTTCGAGCCTCTTGACCATCTTGCCTCTGTTAAAAGATTTCTGGGCCTCCTGACATAAGATTTCAGGTTCAGTTCTCTTTTAAAGCCCTTGACATGGTAGAAGTACCTACATTCATGGTCCAAGCCAGTCTCCGAATGACTTTGTGGATCCTCCTTCACGCCTCCTTGATCTTTCTCAGAGAGTCCTCAGTCCTATTCTTATTTACTACCCGCTGTTTGGAGTCCTGCCAGTACCTTTTCCATCTTTAGAGCCTTTGAAACATTGTAAGCTGTAGCCAAAGAGTAACCAACAATCTCCACGATCTCTTTTATGTTCACTTTGGCTTTATGGAACAATCCTCTCACAATTCTTCTCTCATGACTCATGGTGAAAAGTGAGTGAAAACAATGTATACTTACAAGTGCTCTACATGGCTGGTATAACAGGAAGTTTTAATATAAAACAACACTAAAGCTCCCTCCAGGGTAGCCAGAGACAATTAAACTAAATTCTAAATTTGCTGGTACACTCTGTATATATAATATATAATATATATGTATGTATAATATATATATATTTATATATATACCGATTAGATTGATCCTCATCTTGACGGGAAGGATCAGAATAAATAAGACCATGGACAGTTAAAACAACAACAGTATGATTGATTTAGTAGTCCTTCAAGGAATAATAAAGAAGTAATTCTATTCATGAAATTGAATGCATCAAAGTATATCACATCAGTATATATATAGATATATATATATATATATATATATATATATATATATATATATATATATATATATATATGATTCGCACATCGGTATGACTATGCTATGGAATATGTATATACGATCACTGCATTAAACAATATACTGAGTATTGTAAGAATTGCAAATATAATTGTAAACTAAAGGCACCAATGTTCATTATAGAAACTGCAGATTTTTATTATTATTATTACGCACAGGAAGAAGTATAATCTTCTTATAGTTAGGAAATGTTAAAAGAACGTTCATAATAGAAACGGACTATGAGTTAGATTTATCTTTTTATACTATTTTATTTGATGATATATTATTATGGTATTTGTATTTTTAGTTTATCTGCACATGTGCGATATGCTTTTCAAAGATAATAATTATTTGCTGGGGTTCTCTTATGTTATATGTAATATTTTTTCATAGTATTGTATATACATTTTGTGATCCATTTGCTGATAATATAGTGTAATATAATATATTATAAAAAAGAGCTGTTTTTAAAGGAAAAATGTCGAACAAAAGTAACAAAGGCAAGAATTGAAATGATAAAAAACTCTAATTACAACATTAGATTCTTCGATTGACTAAAGAAAATTTATCTTGGTTAGTTATTAGATTGATTGTCTTTTTTTATAAGATTTGAAATTAGTAAGCATTTATTTGCACAATTATTTGCTGTATGAAAAAGCTTTTGATATATATATACAGGGTGGGGCAAACTAATTTCCTTTTTTCCAAAGGCAATATAACAAGCTGTGTAATTCAGAAAGGTTTTATTTTTGTTTCATGATGAAAGCACATCTTTAAAGTTTTATTTTACATAGTTTTAAAAATCACACCACTTAGATGACATCCTCCAGAATCGATACACTGGACAAACCTATTTTTGGTACTTTCCATTACCCTCGCCAGCGTATCGGCGGGTATATTGGTTATTTCCTCTCTGATATTGGCCTTCAAATCTGCCAGGTTGTTGGGCGGTTGACATAAACTCGGGATTTCAAGTAACCCCACAAAAAAAATCACAAGGGGATAAGTCGGGTGAACGGGCTGGCCATTCCAAATCGCCTCTTCTTGAAATCAGACGCCCCGGAAAGTGTTCTCGCAAAAACATTGTTATCTTGTATGGTGGAAGTTAAGATCTTCATGGAGAATTCGCCTCACTGAGCGAGCTGATAGTGCAAGAGCGGATGCATGTTTGCGGGCAGAACGTTGTGGAGATTGCAAAATTGAAGTCCTCACAGCCTCGATGTTTTCAGGTGTTCTGACGCGCCTAGCTATACGAATTCTTTGTTGTGTTGTACTCCCGGTTTCTCTGAACGTTTTGACCCTTGCAATGATTGACTTCCGGTCCGGAACAGGGCCTCTAGGTGCAACATTAAAATGAGTGCGAAAAGAGCGCTGGGTTGCAATCACAGACTGATGGTTGGAAAAATACGCCTCCACGGCAAACGCACGCTCCTCTCTGCTCCAACGCATGATATTGACTGACTATATTTCCAAGAAAACTTTACGCCTGCCTCTTTGAAATGAGCCCACGCTCACTTCTCCACTACAACTACACACTAAATGCCACAAATTTTAAAAAAGGAAGTTAGTTTGCCCCACCCTGTATTTCATTCTTCTGGATTTGATAAAAGCCTTGGATGAATTTTTAACGGCTTCTCTGGATTCAAAAAGATATAATTCAATATATCTTGGTTAGTTTATAAAAATGTATTGGAAAAAGTTGTTTTTTGCCATTTCTGTGTTTTTTATATTTTATGTCAATAAAATGGGGAGGAAAATCACAAATGTAAATCAGAATATATTTCATTCTTTGAGGATAATTTTTTAAATAAAAAACAATACCTCTTATTTTTAAAACTTATAATTCTCTACACAATTTACAAACAAAAATATTATTATATATTATCAGAACTACAAATTTCATTTCGTTAGAATATTTGTCGCTTTTATCAATACATTTGTACGTTTTTTTTGTACAGCATTTAAAATATATAGTGTTATTTTCATAAGGAGACTGTGTTTGAACGAAAATTCCTTTTAATAAACGCAATTGATTGTTGATGCACGTTTTGTATTTTCTCTATATATTATATCCCAAATATATTATACTTCAATGAGTCAATCTAACCCTAAGCATCAAATGCTACGTTAAAAAACATATTATGCAAAGTATTCCAATTTCATTTCCAACAATTGGGACTTCACTAAGGACTATTGATACAAAGGAAAAATGATGCAAATAATGTACTGTTCCAGACTTTCCTTCATTGTTTTTTGTACTTTTGTACAACATGACTTTATTTTTCATACGTGTACATAAACACAATATCACATGTTTATAACACAAGAAGAAGAACGTATAAAAAACACATACAAAATGACAAAGGATTGATCTCTTGGGAGATGAAATCTTTTATTTATTTTTAAAGTTAAAAAGGATATCAGGCACTCACAGTACTGGCAACTGTAAAAAGGCTTTTTTGAACGGGTCTGTGACTCTATATCAAATAAACTGTGCTTGAAACTTTGCGAGAAAATACTTTATTTTTAAGGTCGCAAATGCAGTCTATGAAAGTATTTGAGTTTTAAAAAAATATTGCATTTAGTTCCGAAGTACCATTTTAATTCGAACTAAAGCAAAATTGAAGTGCGTTAAAGAGTATTAGTAACCTTTAAAAATACAATGAATACAATCCTAAGGTATGATATATATTCCATTAATACTTTAAAAAGCTTATTTAAAAAATATTGTTTTTGAAAAACTCTTTTAAGAATGCGATGATAGAAACACATTCTATTTCTCAGACACGCCTGCTTCGAAAACTTTTTACTTTCTTTTTCTTCCATAATTTTTTTTTATCTCTTTTGTGTATGAGCTGTATCATGTGGGTGATATAATGCTTCTTGAATAGTTTTAGTTTAAACAATTTACATATCATTAAAAGTTAAGCATTTTTGATAATATATTCTTTCTTTTGAAGAAATATATTTAAGTTTTCATGCATTTGTTTAATTTAAGCATGTCTTTGTAACAAATGTAAATGATCGCTTATCATGACTTAGGATATAATTTTTGCATCGTAATTGGCGGTTTATGGGGGGGGGGGGGGTATCAATCCTCATTTATCAAGCCATGGTGGAGGGGAGCCTTCCATTTTTTAAAGATATGTATCACAAATACTGAGGAGGCCTGCGGTGTCTCGCTCAGACGTAATTTTCTCAGTAAGTACAGAAGCTAGACGCATGCGTTTTTTTTTTTATTATAATTGTTTTTTTGTATTGTCAAGAACAGTAAACTCGGAACTTATCATTTTTAAATCATCAAACCCTTAAAAAATAAAAATATAAATGTCCAAATTTTCGTGGCTCACTCGCTAAAGGAAATCCAAGCGCTAGTTAATGACGTGGTTAAGTGTTATGTATTTAATATTAATATCATACCACATGTATTATTGTATTTTCCTTTCACTTTCCTTTCCGCCCTTCTGTTTTTTTTCTCTCTTTTCTAATAAACACATGCATATAGTGTAATATGATAATATCTTTACATCTTTGGGTTCCTGGGATCATAGGTGGGTTGGCGAAGAGTCTGGATATCAATCCATATTCTATCTTATTATTTATCAGGTGTATACCTTGCCTCAAGTCACAACATTGGGGACGAGTCTGGATATCAATCCATATTCTATCTTATTCTTTATCAGGTGTGTACCTTGCCTCAAGTCACAACACTAAGTGTACAATTGTCAGTAAACGCTCATCACAAAAATGGGAACTTTCTCATCCGGTTGGATTTGACTAGCTTCAACGAATGGCCGCTCAAGTAGCGTCTAATGACCTTCTTATCTAGCCAGACACCTTCGGAAAAACCACCGATGTCAGCTTCTGCCACCACCTCTTGTCCACCAAAAATACTTTCATTTAGCCCGCTGACAAGCTCTGGGTCCAATATAAATAATTGTGGGAGGCGAAGATATTTTTATATATCATTAAACGATTTAAAAAAGTTAAGTATATCGTCCTTTGGAACAGTTATTTAAAAAAATATTTTATCATCAAAAGTGACCAAAAAAAGAAGTATAAATATATTAAAATAGGTTTTATTAGCATTATGTGCTAAGAGTGGTATCAAATAATAAATAAACAGAATAAGATGTAATTTGAAACCTTAAACAAAAGTTGGAATGCCAACTAGAAACAAAGATATAATAACATGAATATCATATGATACCTAACTCATCCGTATTTTTTATTTTTCCAAAAATTATACGTTTTTTATCAAATAAAAGCATACATTTCTAATAAAGATACTTGGTAGCACATCAATCATTTATAAAAGTTAATCTTGAACTACCGTTCATATAATAAATAAAAATGTATACATTTTTCCGATATCTTCAATACAACTCTCTATTCCTCAGACATCTTAATGAAAAAATAATTTAAATAAATGATAATAAAGATGTAGAGTCATGATTAAAATCTTTCAGTTGGCTTTCATTTACACAGAAAAAAAATGGTTTATCTTTTTTTTTTGATCATCAAAATAAAGGAATGATTAATAAGAAGTTTTCATAAAAGAAAGAACCTCAAAATGGAGGGAAAATTTCCTGATGCAGCATTTTCCTTTTCCTTCATCGACTGTAGAGGGTAGTCAAAGGAAAATGGAGAGATAAATAAATAAACATAGATGTACCATTAATATGTCTACTCAAGGGCTCTATGATAGGGAACTATTGGGAATATAGAAGAGGATCAGAAACAGAATGAGGTTCCGGAATTGGTTCAAGGAAAATAAAGTCAAGCAAGTGATAGCTTCGTTTATAAGGAGGATTTGCGAGCCATCTTTATATCAACCACTGGCGTTATTCCGGCTCTTACAATAAAATTCGAAACTCATATAGTAGCACGATATTTTTACAACATCTAATGAAATGTCATCAAAATATAAAATATTTTATCGTATTCTATGTCAAGGTGGGTGTTGGTATTTATCCTTAATACACTTTGGTCTGGGCTCTAAATTAACTCCCAAATTATATTATTGTCATGTCCTTTATATTTATCATGTTAACTTGTCAATATATATTTATTGATGAATGTTTTTTAATTGTTAATATATATATATGTTATATATATATATATATATATATATATATTATCTCTATATAGATATATCTATATATATATATATATATAGATATATATCTATTCTATCTTATATATATATATTATGGTTGTTCTTATTTTTTTTATTTTTTTCCGGTCACGAAAGTTTTATTCAATTTTTGTTAACAAGAATATGTACAATGCAATACAATTTTTGGGGGAGAGTACGTATTTGCTTATATCTCTTAAAGTATAGCGATTTTTAGAACACAAAATATATCAAATGAAAGCTTGGTTAACCAGCTTTAATATTTTGGTATACTAAATCATGTCAATTTAATAAGTAGAGAGTTATATGCACATTAAAAAAGCCTATCTCGCGTACAAAATGACGCATATAATGGATTATGAATGCGTCAGGGATAGTAAAATTTTGAGAGGATACCTTGACGCAAATCTAAGAAACAAATTATTATTATTTTTTTCATAATCGATTTCTTATAGGTCAATACAGCTCTGAATCATATGATGTAAACTCAGATTGTACTGAATTCTGAATTGATAGAATGCAACCAAGGTCATTTTTGGATTTATTATTTGAGTTTTACTAAACTTAAAGTACTATTTTACTCTGAAGCGAACAAGTCATCTTCTACAGGCGAGTGAAGTTAATTGATACAAAAAAGCTATGAAATAAGCTAACAATACTCACTCTCTTTCTTGCTTTGTTTTTACTGAAAACTTTGTTTTATTAAAAAACATAGAACATACGTCTGGTAGTAGATTAGATTTCCTTTAAATTAATAATTATTATTGAAGTCTGTAACGTCCACCATTTTGAAGAAATTTGCGGAAAACTATATTTTTACTAAATTTTTAAAACTTTGACCTCGTTGCGCGACCTCGTAATGTTGACCGATTTTGTTCAAACTTTGTATGTCGTCTTCTTTTATCACCAAGAAACAGAAATGCTCAAAGTCGCTAACATTTCAAACATTTGAAAAATAAGAACAACCTAATATATATAAATAATTGTATTTTATTGATTTAAAAAAGTGCTTTTAGTTTACCCCTATGATAAAATTGTAAATTTAAATATTTACTTATGTGATTTCTCATACATCATCTTAGGTTTTTAGGTATTATGTTGTACATATCATAAAATTAACTGTTGAATTTAAAAAATGTACATTGCAAGAGCATGTCTTCTTTGTATATATATTCGGGTTATTTTTTGGCCTTTTAAACATTTGCTTTAAATATGTAATTTTTTACCAAATTGTTTATTTATATATTCTTCAGGCTTGTTGACGTTCGTGAAAAATTGTCGTTCGTTTGTCGTTCACTAAAAGTTATAGTTCGTTGTTCATCGTTCGTTTTACGATGGAATCGCTTGTCGTTCGTCATTCTGAAAAAAAAGTGATGACGTTATTTTTTCGAAAGGAAATTTTTCCCATGAAAAAGAAAAAAAAATATCTTTTTGGCACCAAAAACGAACGACGTACGATAGGATTTTTCTCTGTCGTTCGTTGATCGTCAAAAAAATATCGTTCGTCGTTTGCGAATGATGAACGACGAACGATTACAAATGAACGACAAATCAACAAGTCTGATGTTCTATATATGTATTTTCTCTAAATCAATAAGGTTTTTTAATTATAAAAACTGTTTGTATTAAGAATTA
The DNA here is from genome assembly GCA_013387185.1 of Caligus rogercresseyi. Taxonomy (NCBI): domain Eukaryota; kingdom Metazoa; phylum Arthropoda; class Copepoda; order Siphonostomatoida; family Caligidae; genus Caligus; species Caligus rogercresseyi. The sequence goes on along the minus strand of CP045898.1, from coordinate 9,516,389 downwards.
ACTTCACTCGCAGCAGTTGAAGCATCAATTCAGAGAGACGAATGTCATCCTTAAAGTCTCATTGTCTCTTTTCATGGTTCTCCATCTATATTTTTATTTACGAATCCTTTGAATGGAATCCTCCTTTAACACATCCTTAGATTAGTTAAATGAAGCTACTCCTCATACTATTTTGTTTGCGCATATTTGCCAATCAATGACTCATCTCTCTGACTAGAAGCCCTAGTTAACTACCAACTGAAAAAATAGGTGTATCGGCGAATTATTGAGAACTGTTTTTTAAAATCATGCACGACCATGGAGAATAACTATCGATACCAAAGTGTAACTCTTTTCCTACTTAGAGCGTTATTGGTGATACGAAAAGGAGTGAGAATATTAATATGACATTATGAAATACGGCATCATTTTTTTATGTTGAGGTTTGTTTGGAGGTTACCAGGCTTAGGGGATATTTACCCTTGGCCAACGGCACGTTATGGCCCCTTGGATTTAAAAATACCTTCTTCTTCTACAAAGAAAAAGCCTTAGACGAAAACACATTTACCCATTCATAAATGATGTTTATTTAGTGAGCTTTCCAAATTTACAATAATTAAATTTTATAATCCATATATAACGGTAGAACATATTGGTGCTATGATCATATGATTATACCATTTAAGGAGAAATGAATGAGTTATCTTTATAAAAAAGGTTTTTTAAACATAATAATCAATAAATAAATTCGTTTTGCGAGGTCCTATCGTTGAACCTAATATGTAACTACTTTTCCGCATTAATTGGCTGAAAATGCAACAATTATATCTAAATATTTTTCTGACCTCTTATAATCTCGACAGATTATTGCTGTAGATAAGGTCTTTCACGTGACTGCAAAAAAAAGTTTAGAGGAGCTAAAACGCACGAGCGAAGCGGCCAATTGACGGATCCATTTATGGAGATAAAGAGCTCGCCAAACTTACACATAACTAAATCGATTGTAATATTTGCTTTGTGGAAGTAGAGTTGAAATCACATATCTTTGAAGTCCATGCCATTCATTTCGAGCAAAAAATCGGTTATTATGGCGGGATAACGATTCCTATTCACAATAATATGACCATTGTCATTGTCGACGAAAAAGTATGGCCCAATGGCACCGTCATCATGCAATTCACACCATGCATTAATTTCAGGATCATTTTCGAATTTTCCTTCAGCCCGTTTTAAGAATTACAGACGTCTGGAGGGGAATTTGGCTTCAGTTTATGGATATAAGTCAATCTTTTGGCAAAACTCGCCACAACGATGTCACAAAAATTCTAAATGATTTAAAACGCTGATAAGAGACAAAAAACAAAAAAACTTGTTCAGTCCTTGTCTCACTGCCACGTGTTACGTGTCGTGTATTCGCACTCTTTTTTTTTCCACCAAACTTGAATTGTAGATTTTGCAGGTTGATTAACCTGCCCAATAAATTAACGTTAACGCTCTCAAAGTTTGGATGAAAGACTCATTACTTATATAATTAGTTTAATAATATCCAAGCGTTGGCCAAATGTGGTCTTCTATTTGATGAACTACAGTTATTACCTAAGGACAACTGTCAACAATACAGTCAAAAATATGGCGTCGTTCTCAAAACCGATCAATGTAAATTGTGAGCCCCTCAATTGATAACTCCTTTTATGTTAATTTGCTAGAAAAAACAGATATAATATCATATAAGATACTCTTGAATACTTACAAACACTTAATTATCATTGGTGACTCCGACGGTGCAATAACATTGTATATATATATATATAATATTAACTCTTATATATATATATATATATTTTTTTTTTTGTTCAATGACGCTCTCCATTTAGATCACTACTACAATTTTTATATATTGATATAATGTTACATGTATACCTTGTTACAGTAATCAATAATAAACTTTAAACTAATGAACGTACTACTCCATTTGTAAATCAATTTTCTTTTACAAATTATGGATTAAAATTTGTCAAATAATGTTTCATTCTATATAATTTTCCTCAACAATAGATGCAGAATATTTTGGTGAGTTAATATTCAGATAAACAGGCATTTATTCATGAGGGCATTCCTAGGATACCAGGAACATAATCATGATGGGGATAAAGAATATCTTTAAAAAAGTGATTGATATTTTGTTGTTGTTATTATTTTCATATCCAGAATTTCTCTATTATAAAATAATCAGTCAAGATCCTTTATACATATATAATAATAATAAACTTTATAATCAAAATATGCATGGGTTGCCTAAGATATGCATGGATTTATCTATTTATTCATAATGTTATGAGCACAACCATACTCGTACATATCTTTGAACGATTTGTACATATATTGAAGTCTTAACTTATATGAGTAAATAAAGTACTGGGATTTAGAGGGTATCATGAAATATATACGCATTCTTTTAAAAAATACCTGTTAAAGAAGAATTATAAATGACGGAATAAATATCATATTCATTCTCATATGTTTTTGTAATTTAGAGGGTATTAATGAAACTAAAGATATTTAAATTAATTGTTTTTTTAAATTCTTTTACCATTAATTGGTTGAGTCATAAAGAATGATCCTGACCCAGTAAAACACGGAATTTCCAACAACATTATTAAAAATCCTTCTAAATCAGTAAATATAATTCCCTCCGACTGACGTCGTGGCAGTGGTCCCGAGCTTTCGGAGATAGTTGAACAGCTCGTCTTCGTTAATCCTTTTCATCGCCCTCTACATGGCCAGTGTGGCGTCTTCGTAGCCTCCCAACTCGTCATCCTGAAGCAGGTACTTCAACTCCGGAACAGGTATTGTTAGTAGAGGTTCAGGTTGGTTGAGTAGGGGCCCACCTGTTTAACGTCTTTCTGGGTCAGAAAGTCCCTGGTATCCGCGGCAGCATGAGAACGTGCATTGTCACACATTAGGAGATAATTTTCAGGTTAATCCTGTGCTGTTTGAGGTTGTTGAAACAGTTTTCTGTGGAAGAGCACGAGGTTGCACTGAGGACGTTTCGTAGTCCAAGATCCTTCGTCAAAAGCATGGAAACAGTTTTCTTTGGTAAAAAAACCACGGCAAACTGTCGAGTGATCATCCGGGGTTATCTTCGATCAGGCGCTTCACAGTGGCGATCGTCTCCGGTGTCCTCGTCTCCAGGGGTCTTCCTGATGACGTATTCTTCTTCAGAGCAAACTGCCATTATTGAAATCCTCAAGAAGTATGAGCGAAAGTCGGGTGTATCCATTTGCAGCTGCGACTGTTGACTATTTATACTACCTGAGTAGTGCCACATAGTCGCTTCCCACACACATAAGAATGCTCCCGATGTAATTTTTGAGCAATCTTGTTTTCATTTCCAAATAATGAACATATAACTCAGCCCAAAGATAACATATAATACAAGACGCGTAGAACGCAATGTTTAGATTCCTCTGATTAGAAAAGAAAAACTTAAACGTCACACATGACGTCACATTATCGATTTGTTATAATTTATGGCATAAAAATATCTATATTCTCTTTCTTTTCTCTCATTATCTTTCTGTCTGTTTGATAGAAATGACTACTACTTTATGGACTAGTGAAAAATATAAATAATCAAACCTTTTCAGATGTTAATAAATTGGCTGAGTTTCGGCCTGAAAATTGAAAATACAATGCAAGTAACATATTATCAAACCAATTTCATTTTTTTTTTGCTGAAAATCATGTGAATGTATTACACAGAGTCATAAAAAATCTTATTTTTTATATGAAATTATATAAGACGTTGTTCATCATATTACCATATTATTAAACACTTTTTTTATTTGGATGTGTAGGTATTAGATATACAGGCAAATCTTCTAAGTGATGACGTCACATTTTTTTGATTTTTATTATTGGAAATATCCCTCTTTGTTGACCTGGCTAAGTTCTTAGCAAACACAGACATCGGCCAATGGATCAAGAAACCTCCTTCAATGTACATCAATCAGGACGGACTGCAATAGGAGGAGACCCTATTGCGAGGGCACCATAAGTTTTTGTAAATTAACATGTGCCCGTACTGAATATATGTATATATGATGTGTAGCAATAAACTAAAAAAAAAAAAAAAAAAAATCCCTCTTTGTTTACATGAGATCTGCCCCCCTGGACTCACAATGAATATTTGTGCTGAGTATATATTTTAAGATTTTACGTAATATACTTCAAAATAACATACTTCGAGTAAAAAAAAAAATAATTCAAAATTCAGACCATGCAAAACCGGTCCACCCAGAATGATGTATTGAAGATTAAGAAGGTGACGGCAAAAGCTTTAAAGCATCTTTTGAAGATTAAACTTACAAAAAACGATTTTTGGAAGTAGAAATTAACGAACACAAATTAAAGAAAAACTTAAATAAATATTAAGTCAATATGTACCTTTACTCAAATTATATATGCTTTGATTTAAAGGGTATCATCGAATTCAATGATATTAATGTCGAAGTTATTTATTTATTATTATTTTTTGAAATTGTTTGTATAAATGAAAATATTTTTTATTCAGATTTTTCCAGTTATATAGCGATAGCCGTGCGTCCTAAGATGTGTTCAACTCTCACTGTTGGGACGCAGGTTCGAATCCCGAGAGGAGATTGTCATTTTTGGTCTACCTCATTGATAAGATCCTAGGTTCGATAGACTAATTTTAATGCTATATTGCTTAATTATATCCTGTTGGATGCAATTTTATCAAACCATATAGGCAAAAAAAAAACCGACCTCTGATTAAAAAACATTCTTATGACTAAGAAATATTAAATATATATATATCTATATATATATATATATATATATTATATATATATATATATATATATATATATATATATATATATATATATATATATATATATATATATATGAAGATGAGGAAACCTTTAAAAGGGAAAAAGTTTTCTAATTAACCTCAAGAATCATAAAAAAAGTTTATTACGGCTAAAGATCTCGTTTCTTTGAATGGATGAGTTTGAAGCGGAAAATGCTTACTAAAAAATAGCTATCAATAATTAATTATTTTTTCGGGGGAAAAAAGTTATACATGCGCAGAAAAGAAAAATGTCGGGAATGTAAAATTAAGTGAACCTGAGAGAGCTCAAGATAAATTTTAAGTTATTTTCTAATTGGATATTGAGTCTATGTTTCTTTTGTCTAGTTTGTTTAGATATAGGATAAAAAACTGATAATAAAAATATGACTAATTTATTCGTTTAGAAATCCATTCAATATACAGGGTATACGCGCAAATCGTGCACAAATGACCTAAAGTCTGATATTTACAGTTGTAGCCTAAACGAATGGGACCACAATAATATTATTTATAACCTAATTGTGCATTAAGACATTGTCTTTCAGTTGTGCTAGTGAAATTATTTATGGCGACCTTTTGTTTGCCGCACAGGTAAGGTCAAATTCGACCTTGATTTTTAGTACGGCAAAAAAGGTATGGTCGATTATTTCTGAAACTAGTTGAACAATTATGTAAAGCTTCTTAGAATCATCAGATGATTCCATTATAAAGTAATTGCACCCATTTGAAAGTTTCAGCATGAATTATAAGGCCACTGAATTAAAAAGGTCAGAACCACTTCAATTTTTACTGCATCAGAGAGGTTTTCAATTTTTTGCAATATTTTTTCAGTTCCGCTGCTTTTGATTGTATCAAATAGAGAAGAAAAAAGTAAACAAAATTTGTTTTTAGAGCTTCTCTCTATCTTCTCTTGTTCCGGAAATATGGAGGCACAACGTATCAGGATTGCTGCTCTCTTGGTGGCGAATTTGCCGGTGTCAGTCATCGTGAACAAGGAAGGCTGCTCAAGACGCCTTGTTTACGAGGTCAAGGCCCTTTTATCAAGCGGGGAGGGACTGAAGAGGATGACTGGAAGTGGTGGGCATAATAAGAAGCTGGATGAACCCACTTTGACAAGGATCAAGTCCAAATCGAAGAGAATCTGGAGATCTCCAAAAGGACGCTTGGCAAGGCCGTTGGACTGTCCAAGACAACAATCCAAGTTGCTACCAAGGTCCTAGGCCTTCATAGCTATGTCAGGAGACAACCCCACCTCCTCAGCACCAAAACCGAGGCCAAAAGAGTGGAAAAAGGACTCAAAATTTTAAGTTGGATGAAGAAAAATCCAGGTGTGGTGCGTGTTTTTAATGACGAGAAGTTCTGGGTCGTTGATCAAGGCCGGAATGCTCAGAACGACTGCTACCTTGCTCTGAGCCCCCACGATGTCCCCCTATCAACAGGACCAAGCACCCAGCTGGAGCCATGATGTTGGGCGTGGTGACAAGCGATGGAAAGGCCATGCCCCCTTATTGGTTCCCCAAGGGATTAAAGGTTGGCATGGAGGAGTACTTGGAGGTGATGAAGACGGTGGTAAAACCATGGCTGGACAGAACTTACTCCAAGGGTTTGGCAGCAGGACTCTGCCCCAGGGCATAAGGCCAAAAAACCCTAGACTGGTGCCAGGAGAATCTGCCAGCATTCTGGCCTTGGTCAATGTGGCGCCCTTCTTCTCCAGATTGCTCACCATTGGTCTATGGTATCTAGGGCAATCTGGAGAGGAAGATCTGTGCCAAACCTCACCCAAGTGTGGAAGTCATGAAGGCCACCGCCAATGAGGAGTGGGCCAACATATCCGTGGTCTTCATCAGCAAGGTCTGCTCCAGCTTCAGGCCGAATATCACTGCCATGATCAATGCTGGTGGTGACCATTTAGTTGCTCAAGTAGTTTATAAATAAATCCTAAAAAACATTTGATTGTGGTCTTCTTTTTTTCGGAAATATGAGGGGATGTTTAAAAAAGTCGAAAGTGTGCACGATTTGCGCGTACACCCTGTATATATATAGTATGTATATATATATCTATATATATATATATATTATATATATATATATATATATATATATATATATATATATATATATATATATACTACGAACCTACTGTCATCACCACCGATGGTCTTATCGTATACGACGGTCATAGATTAATTATTCCTCAGACTGCTAGGCCTGCAATCCTTAAGAAGCTTCATGCATCACATCTTGGCGTCGGAAAAACAGGAGCCAGGGCCAGAGAACTCTTCTTCTGGCACGGCATGGGAATGAGATTGCCCAAATGGTCGAATCGTGTGAAGAATGTCAACGTTACCGCCCACAGCAACAGCAAGAACCTCGACAATCGGACCCGCCTGCGTCACGCCCGTTCGAATCCGTTTCTGCGGACCTTTTCGAATATAGAGGAAGACACTTTTTGGTAATAGTGGATCGCTACAGTGGCTGGCCAATTGTCCACCACCATGACAAGGTACCGAAAGCTGCGCAGGTCATCAAGGTATTTAAGACCATAATCAGGAATCACGGCATTCCTAATAAAATCCGGTCGGATGGAGGACGACAATTTGCGTCCTGGGAGTTCCAGGACTACGACATCGTCTCAGTCGCCTCATCCGCCCACTATCCCCAATCCAATGGCCATGCGGAAGCAGCCGTGAAGGCAATGAAACTTCTGGTAAAGAAGAATTGGAGAAACGGACACCTAGACTCGGACGTGTTTGATCGGTCTCTCATAGAATGGAGGAACACACCGCGTCTTGACAACGGACTCTCACCTGCTCAATGGTTGTATGGTCGTCTTCTACGGACAGGTCTACCTGCTCACGCGGAGGTCTACAAACGTCTTTCCAACGAAGAGTTGAAACGAGCGGAGGAGGAGAGAAGAAAGTCAAGGGCAAAAACGACGGATCAATACAATAAACATTCGAAGGTACTACCACCGTTGTATGTTGGTCAAGAAGTCCGTCTCAGAAATCCGATTTCGGGTGAGTGGACTCGTCAGGGTATCGTCGCCAAGACCAGGATCAATGGACGATCCTATGAGGTCACCTCCGAAGGATCTACTCTTGTCCGGAACAGACGCCATTTGCGAGTGAATGGATTGCCGACATAATCCCAGTATGCTCAATCCATTGGGGGGGCATGTAGTAGTATGGCTTGCAAGTAGGTGACACGATCCACCTCTAGTGGCTACGTCATCAGCTGAGCCACAGTGTTATTATTATTATTATTATGTTGTAAATAGATAGTTGCAAAGTCATGAAATAAAGGACTCTTCTTATAATATTAATAAGTGAATGATTAGTGTTGGTCAACGTCGTTCAACCATTTACAACCATAACAATATATATACAGAATTGATTTGAAAAAGATGATTAAAGTTACAGAAAAGATAATATACAAATAAGCATATTTTGACGGGTTAAAGCAGTGGCGCAACATAGAGCAAAGTGATCTTTAATATCACAAAATATTTGCTCTGAAAATCCCTTGAAATGAACCTCAGATGATATCAAGACAGTCTTCTTAACTACGTTATAAGGCAAATGGGTAGTGCTCTACCATCCGCACCATAAAAACTTTTAATGATTTCGGCATTATTCATGGTCATGCTTTTCAAAAGATTTAATGTCTTTAAGTATATAAATACGACGTAGGAGCATAGCCACAGCACTAGGGCTACAGTAGATATTTAGGCTCTGTAATTTATTATTTTCCTCTCATGTCTAACCATAAAACAGTGCTGAAAATGATATGATGAAATTTATATCTTATATTTTACTATCTACTATGAATAATCCCCTTTTTTATTACTATGGTATATATATATAAATATATATATATATATATATATATATATATATATATAATACTTAGAATCAGTAGCACCATGTCTGTTAATAAAAAGTATGAATAACTATTTCCTCCAACATAATTGGTCTTTCAGATAAAAATACCATCCAGTTTGGGCATATCTAAAACGTTACGAACTTTTGTCGATCAGACAGAATATTTATAAGAATCCAAGTAAATAAAATCAATTTTTTTGTATATTTTTAATAAGTTTTAGATATATGTTCAATGAAAAAGGCAATAGCTAATTTTTTTAAATAAAAAACATCTGGCATCACATTAAATAGATTGGATAACCACTTTCTATCCATGCAAAAGAGATTCTTGCTCTCATATGAAGACGATTAAGGATATGTTTAGTCATTTGACGAGTGAACAATGAGTCATTCAGTGTCTTCGTTTAAGACTAAATTGTATATTAACATTCATGTATGAACAACGACATTAATAATAACTAGAGGCATATATACACTCAGAGAGTGCAAACCTCCGCCGTCACGGGGTCCTTATGAGCCTTCCGAGGCGGATTTTCACGACTGGGGTGGCGTAAAGGGACGGGGGAGGTTCCCCTCGACGGAAATTCCGAGAGGAAGACGCTCCCAGCACCCGATTTCACAGCACAGCGACATCTATTGGCAGAGTAGGCTAATTGAAATATTTATTAGTATTTAGCTCATTTTGTATCTTGAAGAAGCACTCAGAGATGCCAAAATTTAATCACTTGTTCCTTTTGGCATTTCCAACAACTCCACAAAGTTTCATCCGAATCCGTTCCGCACTTTTTGAGTTATCCTGCTGACAAACAAACCAACCAACAAACCAACGCCAGTGAAAACAATACCTCCTTCGGCGGAGGTAATAATAAGATATTCATACGGAACTTTAAACATAGCTTGCACAACATACTTTGACCGACCCTCTTCTCATATAAGCCAATTACCATTTGATGATGTAAGCTCATCGAAAAACAAGGACAACACAAGCAATTATGTCTTCCTTCATTTGCATGTAATCATGGAATATGGAGGTACTTTAAGAGGTAATCTCTTTATTCAAGGGCCTTAAGCCCTTGACTCCCATAAAAACCCTATCCATGAAAGAATCTATGCTTTGCACACCATAATAGCAAACATAAAACCCGAGACTTTCAACATAAAAAAGTATACCACAAGAAATACAGCTATAAATAATACATTTGAATCCATGAAATTTAATATAAATAGACAATAATATAATACTTTGGGCCTAATCGTTGGTCCTTAGCATTTGAAAATGAAAGGCAGAAATAAAACTGCATGGTATATCTGTTTGACACTATTACAAATGTAACTGTTCAGCTATAACATATTAGTTGGTCTATAATATATAGGAATAACGAAATTTAAGCGGTATAGAATAGATAAGCCAAATAATCAGCACTAAAAATCAATGTGAAACGGTAGAAGTAAAAAATAAAGACAAAATCAGATAGAAACAAAAAAAGGACTAAATGGGAGTTGTTTTGACAAGCCTTCCAGCAGTTTATTTTGCATCCCCCAGACTCTGGGCAAATCTGAGTTCCGCGGAGATATCCCATGCTGATGCTCCTTAGTGGCTTCGGTCCAGAAACGTGGCCAGCAGCTTCAATTTTGGTTTTGATGGCGGTTTTTGGCACCTAAAAGCGACAATCCCCATAGCCAACAGGTCCATAATTATAATTGCTTTGAATATTAAATTTGACATTTTATGTTCTTTATGTTTTGTTGAAAGGATAAAATAATAATTGAAGGGCGAGTCCCACCTGTAGGAGATCATAAATGTCGCCATCAATGACTTAGGAACGGTGGATCCGAACACCTCCAAAGAAATATATATATATATATATCAGACTTGTTGATTTGTCGTTCATTTGTAATCGTTCGTCGTTCGCAAACGATGAACGACAAAAATTTTGGCGAACGACAACAAAAAATTCCTATCGTTCGTTTTGGGCGCCAAAAAAAAAGATTTTCTTTTTCATGGGAAAAATTACCTTGCTAAAAAAAACGGCATCATTTATTTTTTCAGATGGACGAGAAAAAAAATCGTTATTTTTTATCAGAATGACGAACGACAAACGAACGAGAACGACAACAATTCAATTTAAAATTAACGATGAATTATAACTTTTGGTTAACGACAAACGAACGACAATTTTCGCGAACTAATATATATATATGACATGCATTTTTGTATATGTTTCGCAATCAATATTCCAAAAAAGCTTGGCAATCATCGTCGGCAGTTCGAAAGAGACTGCTAAACAACGGAACCAATCAAGGCAGTGATTCCCAAGTGGGGGGAGCGCCCCTAGGAGGGGGCGCAGAGCAATTGTAAGGGGGGCAAGGGAAAAACGAATGAATGAAAATATAAATACGGTTGAGTACATAACACTGCTAGAAAATGGACAAAAAAAAAGGTTGAGGTTTGTATTAATTACAATGTGCGAAATAAACTGCAATGGACTCTGAGAACAAAATGTGTGTATGTTCTTTTTTTGTTGTTGGGGGGGGGGGGGGGTGCAAAAATTTATATGTATCAAAGGGGGGCCCAGCAGAAAAAGTTTGGGAACCACTGAATCAGGGCAAGTCGTTTCATTTTCAGCAGGAATCTCCGATGCACTTAAGTCGCCGTTTTCATTCATTGTAAGAAAACGAGATACCTTCTCAAATGATATATATTTACAATAATAAAAGTATATTATAAAACAAAAAAGTTATAACGGGTAACCAGAGTTTGTTTGCATCTAGGTGTGATTAGCAAGCGAGAAAGATAGCATTATATATGATTTTTAGGTTTCACTATCCATTAAAAAGCATACCTTGTGTTCAATTTATGTACATTGGTTACATAATATCAAAGCTTTCATCCTAACGTTTTGAAAATTCCACAATCGGACAGCACCTTTTGCCAGATCAATTTATTGAAAAAATGCCACAAAGATATTTACAAGCAAATATACATATTATATGTATTTACAAAAAATAAAGTCTTATTCAGAATAAAATACCAGTTTTGTGGGTTTTGGTAATTTAATGTACATTACCCTTTTTATTCGGGAACGTTTTGTGTGCGACCCATTGGAGTATTTTGAATGAATAAACGCATGTTCGTAATCACATGACTATCTACACATTGCAAATGGTTTTATATACCATGCATCTATGTATGCATTATTATAACCCAATCGGCATTACTGATAAATTTGATAATATGATTTTCAATATGCACTTCTCACGTACGAGTTGTCCCACCCCCTCCCCCCATGCCCTGGATAAATAAATAATTGTTAAATATATTGCAAAAGTCGGAGACATCTACTACATAATACGTGTGGGTTGCCTCCACGGATAAAACGGGATATAGAATGGTTATGACAGTACACGGTAGTTCTTTAGGGATTATCTCTATACATATGTTTGTGTAATGAACACAAAATATAGAATGGATCTATGAACTGAAGAAAATATGTTTAGGAAATACAAACAAGGTAACAGTTTTTTTCTCTCCCCTCTCAGTTAAAAACATTTTATTTGTTTAATTGGGAAAATTTTATACAGTGTAAAAATAAAATACACTAAAATAATATACAGAAACAGAGTAAACTATTAAGGGTAGTTGCGAAAATACATTAAAAAACATTTGATTCACATTTACTGCCATGAAGAATAACCTTATATATAAGGACAACTCATTTATTATATTGATTTAAAAATTCACGATGTCTTCTTCCAATCCTTTTCATAGTTTTCATGAGGAGATTCGATCTTGCTGGCACATATTTAATTATTTCGTCGGTCATTTCCACGATGGCCTCCTAAATCCGGGATTTTGATGGAGAGAGCAGCATAGCGAGCTGAAGCACCAATCATGACAGTATTTTGTTCCAAAATATAAATATATAATATTTACAAAAATTGTATAAATATATTTTATCACATCATAAAGTAAGGGTATTACTAATAACGTTACTCCTATTGTGTGATAGAATGAGTCAAACCGTGCTTGCATTTCATGTTAATATTACCTACCAAATTTGACCCTCCCCTCTCGAAATGCATATTAAATATCGAAAGTCGAGCAGGCTTTCATTGAGCATTATTTTTTGTAGTCTATTTGGTTGCATGTCATAACAGTAATATCTATAAGTTTGCATAATCTAAAACGCCATCAATATAAGTGTATATAAAAAGTGTATTTTAGCTTATTGTAATGCTGATTAGCCTTGGGCTTGATAACTTTTTTATTTATGCCTCTATAAGTTAGGAAAGGCATAAGAAAAAATATGGTGAATATTGAGATAATTAACTTTACTACAGCTCTCAAAACTATTTTTTTTCATCGAAGAATGTTCATTACATTCGCCAATAAAGAAGTATATTAAAGAAGGAATTACTCTCTTCTTACTGTTTGTCTTTTTCAAATGAATAGTATAAGTTTTTTTCTAGGGTTGGATTAATGCAAAGGCATCTCGGGAGCCCTTGGGTATGTCAGAATATTTTCTACCAAATGTAAATACAGCAATATAGAGATCAAAATAATGGACCTTTGTTGGAGTAATAAGGATGATTTTTTTAAACACCTCGTTTATTATCAATTTTATTCATAGTTTAAACTTTTATCTTACGTTCAGATACACCCCCCCCCCCCCCTCCCAGAGATCAATCATTTGTCCTTTTATGTGTTTTTTACGTTCTTCTTATTGAGCTATTTAATGTTGAAATAGTGTTTATATACACGTAAAAGATAAAATAAAGTCATGTTGTACTGAGGTACAAAAAAAATTAAAATAAATAAAGAATAAAATATTATTCAACAAATATGGGTTCAAAAAAAAAAAAACGTGCCGAAGCAGTATATATTGGTGATGTAGATTAAAATAGTCTATATAATATACACTTTCACCAAAAAGATACTTTCTTAAAAATATATTCTTTAATCCTATCGAATTATATTATATGTATATATATATATATATATCATTTAAAATGATATTGTAAGCTTTATGTATAATATAATTATATAATCCAGGGGAACTTAATGTTGATTTTTATCCATTTTAAATTATATACCATTGGATCATATACAAAGAAAAAAATATCAAAATATTTTGCTGGGCCAAAGTTTTTTGTTTTTTTATTCGCTCTTGAATATATTCTTTTTCCATTTGCTTCTTTGTTAAGTGTTGATAGGAAGTCGATGATTCATGCTAATATATGGGGTTTCTTGAGTAGAATAATTGACATTTTTATGTATTCATCGATAAGTAAAGCTTTACATACTGGTACCAAATGAAAGCTTTATTGGAATAGCCAGAAAGGCCAGGCTATAAGTATTATTTGTGAACTAATATTTTTTGGATGGGGTCTAACGGTCCAATCAGTATATACTGGAGTTTAATTACCTCCGCCGAAGGAGGTATTGTTTTCACTGGCGTTGGTGTGTTGGTTTGTCAGCAGGATAACTCAAAAAGTACGGAACGGATTTGGATGAAACTTGTGGAATTGTTGGAAATGTCAAAAGTAACAAGTGATTAAATTTTGGCATCTCTGAGTGCAGAATTAAGATGCAAAACGAGCTAAATACTAATAAATATTTCAAGTTAGCCTACTCTGCCAATAGATGTCGCTGTGCTGTGAAATCAGGTGCCGAAAGCGTCTTCCTCTCGGAATTTCCGTCGAGGGAAACCCTCCCCCGTCCCTCTACGCCGCCCCAGTCGTGAAAAATCCGCCTCGGAAGGTTCATAAGGACCTGTGACGGCGGAGGTTTGCACTCTCTGAGTGTATATATGCCTCTAGTTGCAATTATATTTCTTCTCAAAAGGATACATATTTCATTTGCATGCAAATCATTTGATAACAGTGATTTTAAATCAGCTCGCACGACTGGTTATAGTGACGAGAAGAAAAAAAGGCACACCTCGTCTAACATGAAGGATTGAAGATTCATAAAAACATGTTAAATACCCTAACTGAGCACTGAGCTAAAGCATTCCTTTAATTACACAAATGTCTATTTGAAAGTACAAGTCCATCTGAACGAAACAATTACTAGAGACAGGGAATAATACACTAACCTGGAAATGCAACTCCCTCCTTTTTATGTCAAAGTTTAACTACCTTCGTAAAAAAAAAAGAAAAGGGAAAAGGAGGGAGTTCCTATAGGAACTATTCCAGGCTTTAGTATTCCCTGCTAGAGATAGGAAAAAGTTAATATTTTGGGTACGGGATTGGTTGAGAGAGAAAACTATGCAATACAAGAATACTCGCGGCTGTTAAGGAATAAATAACAGTTCAAGGGAGAAGAAATTCATTATAAAAACAAAAACTGTGTCTTCATCTGGGGCCTTGAATCATGTTCCCTGCAAATCATTACCTCCGCCGGAGGAGGGTATTGTTTTCACTGGCGTTTGTTGGTTTGTTTGTCAGAAGGATAACTCAAAAGTACGGAACGGATTCGAATGAAACTTTGTGGAGTTGTTGGAAATGCCAAAAGGAACAAGTGATTAAATTTTGGCATCTCTAAGTGTTTTTTTAATATGCAAAATGAGCAAAATACTAAATGAAATGGGGTCTCTATTCAGGGAGTAGGCAAGAACAAACGCTAAAAAAATATTCATTGACGTATTATTGTTCATATATCAGCTCAGGACTATGTTACCCCAGTGACGTAGCTTAAACTTCTTCCTCTTCCCGTCTCTGAGTGCTTTTTTAATATGCAAAAAGAGCTAACAGAGAGGAAAATGATTAGAGATAGAAAATTGGGCGTGTGAAAGGGAGAATGTTTGAGTGGGAATGTTGTGGGGATCGGCGGAGGTACACACTCTCTGAGTGTATATATGCCTCTAGTTTGAATTGTGTATTAAAACTCCTTTGATATGAAAACGGTAATATTGGATAAAAGTTTTAAAGTGTTGTGATGGTTGAGTTTTAACAAACCGAGGAGAACCATTCAGAGGATGAATAATATTTTTAGGCATGTATTAACAAGACATTGATGGGAGTTTATGAAATAATGACTAAGTGGGACGTATTATAATACCTCATATTTAAAAGTTATTGAAAAAACACCCTCCTATTTGTCGTCCATGTTTGTAGTCCATTAACTGATGGGGCGACTAAATCAATGGAGAAAAGAAGGAGCAAAATACCCCCTACAAATATATTTTACTGTTGTAGGACGGAAAATTTAAAAATGACATGTTATAGCTGTACGAAAGTATTCATTAGTCCAAAAATAATATTTTCACATTCAAATTGGCTGTGGGTATCACAAATATCCATTCCTTTTTTAATGAGACAAAGTTCTCAATTTCATATCCAACTATATTGATATCCGTTGGGTAAAAATGCTTTGACACACCCTCTATGTATTGAATATCCTTCTTTCCAAATATTGATATTTAAAATATATTTTATCTACATACATGTTCTTTGATAAGAGAGTAGCACACAGCGATTTCTTTAAAAAAGTATATTTGGAAGAAAATAAGATTTTCAAAAATATATAATAGTACTTTTTTAAACTAGTTCAAACATCCTTTTAAATAAAGTAGATATATAAATATATGCACATAATATTCTATTCATTAATTATTTACTTTTACAATTTCCAACTGAGCAAATTATACATTTAAAAGAGAGCTTTCTTTGGGCTGTATATAAAATAAATGATATGGTTGTAGGAAAATTGCCCGAAAGAAAATTGCCCGAAGGAAAATTGCCCGTAGGAAAATTGCCCGTAGGAAAATTGCCCGAATGGAAAATTGCCCGAATGGAAATTGCCCAAACAGAAAATTGCCCGAAAGGAAAATTGCCCGAATATATATAATTTGTTTTAAAACCCAAAGAATTATTATTCCCAAAGTAGCTAGTTAGGTAATAGAATAGTTACCTGAGGTGAAAACTACATTTTTAATGTGAGAAATTAAGTAGTTTTATATTAAACCAATGATTTTATTTTCTCAACTCTTCAAAAAGTACAATATTCTATAATCGTAAAATATAATATACATATGTTTAAAACAGTTTTAAATTATAGGCCATAGACTTCAAATAATATTTTTTGTCATCAATACTGTAATAATTGTTAACAATGTTTAATATACGATAATTTATTTGAGCATACTTTTTTTTCCGGAAAACATCACCTCTACGAATTTGAACAATTTTGGACCTAGACATTGTCTCTTCTTTTTGTAGAGTCGCTATCAGTTTCCAGATATTTGGATGATTACATCCAATGGTTTTATTGAGTGCATTGTTGTATCCTTCTACACAGTTGTTTGTTCTAAGTTCTCCAGATAATACTCTTGCATAGACATTCCACAAATGAGTTGGGTATCTTGGTGGATGCCTTCTCCTATTATTAATAAATTCCTCTTAGAATTCCAATATAATTGGACTCAAAATACGAAATAAATGTGAGTTCTTCAAAATTTCAACAACATTGTCAAGAGGTACAAATGCAAGCAAAGAAAACATTTTAATTTGAAGACTAAAATCTCCTTCAGAATGGTACCGATTTTTGTACCCAAGTTCAATAATTTTTTTGTATAAACTCTTTGAAAAATGAAAAAAGCAACCATGAAGTGAAGTTTCCGGAAATACATCTAGTAAACTATTAATGAAAGCCATTTCATAATCGATAGAAATAGAAATTGGTTGCTCAACAACAATTTATTTAATTTTTTGAAATAATAGTCTATAAGTAGCTGCTGACTTGTTTGGTAGAAAAATAAATAATCTGGGTACAGCGATGGATGTTTCAATGTAAATGTGAACAGTTACAATTTGGTAAAAAAATCAGGGGTTATCTTGAATGTACCATCAATGGCCCATTTCCTATTATTCGTCAAATCTTGAAGGCCTGAATTCGTCCCAAATATGAGGATTCGACTTTGATCGTCCTCTCCAGAGTCATATAAAAGAAATCCTCTTCAGAATTTTCTAGAGTTTTGAATCGGGGTGGAATTGAGAATCCCATGCGAGATTGTGGAGATGTTGGGAATTTTTCATTGATGGTCTTCCATCCTCTAACACTTCTTGCAATATTAGATAATGTTGTCAATTGTGCAATTGTAGCTTCATCGCTGTTTAAAATAGCTGTCAAACTTGTTGATCGGGTTGTTTGTTGAGGGTTCTTTAGAGATGCTTCCTTAAGTTCTCTTCGAAAATTTATGGAGTCCACTTCTGCTTTCGTCAATTCATGGCAATGTTCATTCACATATTCAACAATTTCAACTTCAGTTGAATATTTGGTGTGAATTTTTGCTCTACAGTTCTTTGCCTTCCTTTCGCAACACTCCCAATAAATAGTTCCACTATTTTCCCGATTTTTGTAATACCTATGTTGATATTCATCAACTAGGATCAATCGGTTTCTTTCACTTTTTATAAATTTCGCCATATCTTACTTCGATAGCAAACTGATATATTCTGACTAAAATTCTCCTATAGAAACAAAATATTAAAAAAGACAAGTTAAACGCATTAATGCAGATTTGCGTATGCAATCATTAATAAAGAAAAATCCTTTGTTGAGATGCCACCATAGATGAAAGCTAGTAATTTCACTATAATAGATTTACAGTTGAGTATTGGGATTCCTATACAAAAATATACAACGTATTTTCCGGAGTATAAGTAGCAGTTTTTTTGCGTAGTTTGGCCAGGGGTACGACTTATACTTCAGTGCAACTTATATGTGAAGTTTTTCTGCCTCTTTATCAATAAATTTTCCCAAAAATGTTACAAAATGATTGAATGCACTATAAAACGTTCCTTTAGACAATTTCCATATATGTAGGTATTTTCAAGTTCGACTTATACTCCGGTGTGACTCATATATATGCCTTTTCCTCCTTCTTTCTTCATTTTTTGGCCTGTCCGACTTATACTACGGAGCAACTGATAATCTGGACCATACGGTACTTAAATATTATCAGTTATTGTTTCCAAATTCTGGACATAAATGCACATAATAGGCCGTGTTTACAAATTGTAGTAACGTAAAGTTTAAACTTTAAATTGGTTATTATTTAGTTCATAAATGAAATTTCTCTTTTAAGAAGTAATATTTATTTTGTGGTAAAAATTTATTTAATTGCTGACAAAATTAAATATATTTTATATAATAACATTCTATTCTTGTAACCAAATAAAATTAATTATGTCTGATTATATATACTACGTATAAATTCTGATTTAAAATTCAAAGACAAAAGAAAAATGAATACAACATGGATACAATTACATTTTGAGACCCGGCGGAACCAAAATTTTGGGTTTTGAGGGGCTAACATGAATTATTTTAGCATACGAGGTAGAAATTATCACGTTTTTGAGGTCCAGCAGCATCCAAAAACACCTAACATTTTGGGTATAAACTGGAGTTCTTAAGGGTACTAATATAAGGCTTTGGGCATTTTGGGATTTAAAATACTAAAACAATTCTGACAATGTTCCTTTCGGGCAATTTGTTCCGTTCAGGCAATTTCCATTCGGGCAATTTTCATTCGGGCAATTTTCCTTCGGGCAATTTTCCGTTCGGGCAATTTCCTTCGGGCAATTTTCCTTCGGGCAATTTTCTTTCGGGCAATTTTCCGCCTACCAAATGATATATATATATATGAAGGAATTTATAGATACTGAAACTTCCTTGATTTTATTCATTTAAATAAATAGATTGATAGGATTTCGAATATATAGAACTACCATTTTTACAATCAACAGATGATATAAAAAGACGATATCTACTGAATGGTTTCATCTTTTGGAAACATAAGTGTATTAATAAATATATATACATAATGTGAATACCTGAAAAATAAACCAAAATTGTCATAAACTTGTAAAATAATATATTTTTTAAAGTATTGTATTATAATAATCCAATATAGTCTAAAATTACAACAGTAGGATATATATTCTTTTATTCTTCACTTTTAAGGGAGGAAAATGTGCTTAAGAAAAACCTCTCTCATTTATTGGACAATGTAAGTAGGAGCAAAATATATTGAGTATCAAGGTATGCTCTTACTGCCAAATGTTTTTTTATGATGATACACCGGCAAGTAGGAAGAAATGACACTAACTAAAGCTATAATTCAAGCTTACGTATATTTTTTTTCCAATACGTCACAATTTTTTTATTTCATGAGAGCATACACACATGTAAATAACAGACATATCAAATGTAAATTAAAACTAAGTGTAATGTAGAGACTTTTAAACAATTAAAATATACAATTATATCAAACTAGTAAGATGTGATAAAATTAATTAAATAGTTAAGTTTGATAATAGAATAATCGCAAACACACACATATATGCATCCACGTGGTGTAACAATAAAACAAATTTAAATAGTACTAAAAAAATAATCATTAAGTGCGTAGCGATTGCCATAGAT
Source organism: Caligus rogercresseyi (assembly GCA_013387185.1). NCBI lineage: Eukaryota > Metazoa > Arthropoda > Copepoda > Siphonostomatoida > Caligidae > Caligus > Caligus rogercresseyi. The sequence goes on along the minus strand of CP045898.1, from coordinate 9,496,219 downwards.
TGATGGGGGTCGATCTTCTTTAATCTTGTAATGGCGATCATAGTTTAAAGTTTTGGAAGGCTTACGTTATTAAAAATGTAATTAAAATGTTTGATTACAATAGATATTTGATGACGTAAAAATAATATTAAAAATTTTTACGTTTCACCATCAATAATG
>CP045898.1:9480869-9495960 GCA_013387185.1 Caligus rogercresseyi | reverse complement strand
TGGATATATACAGGCTTGCACGCGTTCCACTTTTTCCCGTTCCGTTCATCGTTCCGTTCATTTCTTTCCGTTCCGTTCATCGTTCCGTTCAATTCTTTCCGTTCCGCGGAACGCCGTTCAATTTTGCGTTCCGTTCAAAAATTGGATTTCAAAAAAATTCTCATAAGAAGGCTCTTTACTTTTCACTGCATCCTCGTATGTATCGGGTATAATTTTAAACCAGGCTTTAATAGTTTCGGCTTGAAGTTAGTTACCGCAATTAAAGTTCCAAAAACTTTACAGACTTTGATAATATATTTAAGATATAAATTTTTTGAACCAGAGGCTCGGCCCGAAAATTAACATATTTTTTACCCCGACCGAAAAAATGTTACAATATGAAAAGTCAAACATGTAAAAATCCCACCACATATGGTCCACCGAATTTAACGGCCTATACTACTTATAATTATTGCGTTATCTGAGAATATTACGAAAAGTTTATTTATTTACAATCTAAAGAATAACATTAGTTTATAAATTACACTATTTATTTACTGCTAGAAGGAGCTGTTTGTCTTGTCCTTCGCAATAAAAGTTTAGATTGGAGAAGAGTCTCTCCGAACTGACACTGGAAGTATAACATTATATGGAATGAAAATCTTTTTAATTTTATAAGCAATAATTGATTCCATTGCCTCAGTCAAGCGGTCAACCTCCTGCTTAGCTGAGTCAGTCTTCTTCGGCCTCTTGGCAAAGAAATTGCCTTTTTCTTTCGCTGCTGGTTCTTGCAAAAGTTGACTAAAAGGAAAATCTCCCAGTTCTTCGGCCTCTTCAAGTAAATAATTATTTGCAACTGTTGCTTTGCGATGTCTAAAAAGCCTACTTTGAACTCAAGGAGATATGCTGAAGCAATACCATCTCCTTACGTTCAAAGTAGGCTCAAAAATCTTCGTTTGATCCAAAAGAGAGTGCATGAATTAACACCCTACACCTGGACGCAACTTCCCTCTCCTTAGTTTGGAGGTCAGAACGATAATGATCGAAAGGGATAAAGAGAGAAAAAATAAAGTTCTGTAAGTAACTAAATAATAAATATAGTGACCGACAAGAAACCTGATAAAATTGTATATACATACTAAAATCGAGGTTGGGTTATTTCCTCTGATATTATTTGAACGGAACGCAAAAAGACAAATTTAGCGTTCCGTTCATCGTTCCGTTAATTTTTTTTCCGTTCCGTTCATCGTTCCGTTCAATTCTTCCGTTCCGCGGAACGCCGTTCAATTTTACGTTCCGTTCACAACCCTGGATATATATATAAATATATATATACTCGAGGTTGGTTCAAAATGTTCCAGCAATCTCTTACATAAATATTTGGTTGTATTTGGTTTTATCCGAAAGCCCAATATGTATTTGATTTTAGAATTATTTCATTGTCTGAGAGTGTTTATGATTCGGTTGTCTTACAACAAAGCACAAAAAAAAAAAGCAAGTTTTACTCTCTTGGGACTTTCTCAAAATTACTTTGACATGGTATATGAATTTGTGGTTGTTGTTGGATCAGTTAAATTTCAAAAGGGAGAGGAAAAGGTAATATTTTATAAAAGAAGTAGTTGGTCCTTTGTTGACTAGATTTAGATATGATTAAGTCTTTTGATACGTGGAAAAAGTAAAGAGACTATAAAGGTTTATTTTAAAAATAACATAGATTATTAAGTTATATATATATACTATATATATATATAATACATCAGAACCTTACTCAAGACCTGTGTTTTTGCGTAGCTTGTTTGGTTGTATCTGGCTTATTTTGTAGACTTTATATGAATACAAAAGTATTATTTTTGGTTCAGACAATAGAATAAAAACGAAGAAAGTTAGTTATGAATAAATTGTAATTTAATATGTCATAAATATATAACAGAAATTTGTTGATTTCTGGTCTTGTTGTACCTAAAACTTTGCTTTTGTTTTGTGTTGATGGGCTGGATTTGTATAATTTGATTGAATATGTTGGGTTCAAAAATAGGGTTTTTCTACCAATTTAAAAAAATTATAAACAGAAAAATTAAAATGCTTTTTATCGTTTCTCAGTACTTTTTGTATTCAATTGAGTTATTAATTTATATTATAATTATTGTCAAAATAATATGATATATAATAAAAAACTTCTTATCGTCTTGTAATATAACATACATTGAAAAGTATATTTGAATCTACAGTTTATATAATAGACATGACGTTTATTGGTTCTTTAAAAAATCTTTGAGACCTGCTGTGCTATAACTGGCCATATATAAGAAATGCATGTTCATTGATATTGAGTAATGTGAAATCAAACATACTTGGTATATTTTAACTAATCAAAAATCAATAATACTTCTGATCAAAATTACTTTATTATATAATATTATAACATTACTTCCATGTGATTTAAGCATAATAATATTAAAATGAGTTCATTTGGATACTATTATAACCTGGTCCAAAGGGCCTTCCAGTCTTGGGAGTAGTAAACCGACTCCCTATAGAGATCAAACATTTCCCCTTAGTTTAACCCCTAAATTACTGTGTTTTATTCTGTTGCTGTCTCTTTATTTGTATAGATGAACTATGGGCTTGTTAACATGGGTGAAATTGGAATTACGTGAAGCTTTTCCTTTGTCTTTATTTCTACTGAATAAGAAATATATGTATGCATTTCCTCACTGCTCAAGCAGAATGACTCCTAGCTCGACCAAATAGCCATACAATAAAGAAATACATGCTAATAAAGTTATGTCATCACAAAAGGACTATAAAGTTTTCAAGTATAATTATTAGTTATTATCATGGTCTATAACGAGAATGGCAAGGTTTTTTGTTTGTCTTTGATGACTATCAAAAAGTAGAAAAGCGGCTTCATATTTTTTATCGTTTAGTGTGGAAGTTTAAACATACCTTGCTTCCGATATATATCACCATGATGCGTAAAGGTTATCCATATAAAGAATTTCATTAGGAACTTCCACTTTTTAATTCTTATACAAATATTTAAATCAAAGTGTTCTTATAAATTTGTTTAATAACATTGTTCAGAAAGTTATAATTTTCGTAAATAGATACTATATAATATGAGACATATTTATTGATATAAAAGTTTTATGAATAGAATTAACTTATGTTAATAAGTTATTACAATTTTAAATTTTTGTACCTTCAATTTTTAATACAAATACACGTCCATTAAAATTTTATTAAAATTTGGTAAAAAAAAATTAACAATATTATTTTTCAGATAAAAAAAATTATGTAAGATAAATAAAAAAACTTATCTGGGATGGTAATGTTTAATCGATTAATAATTCTTTGCTTTGGATTTGAACCAGACATGTTCGGTATTGTCGGAATTATTTTTTTGTCATTGGAAATTGGTATTTGTAGATGATTATGTATATATAATACATTACTTCTAATAGGTGAAATTTAAGTTATAAAATCTTATGCCTGAATTTTCAGGAGTGTAAAAAATTCTTAAGATTTTCTTTTTAAATAATTCTACAGCATAAGTCATAAATTATTTACTAATATGTACTTCTAATTCATTGGTGAATGCCTATGAGCTAAATAAACAACATTTAATCATCGTAAGAGGAGCTAAATTGTTAGCTTATGTAAAAAAAACAAACTTTTTTATTTGAATATGTCTTTTAACACTTCTATTTATATTTAATGAACGTCCTGTCTAAAAAAAGTCATAACATAACTTAACGTTAGATCTATCAAATAATCTTGGCAACATATAGCTTTAATCTATTGCATTTAACCCTTTCTGTAAGAAAGGGAGTAGAAATCCTTGATAGCTTAAAGCATTTTTAAATATCATGTTGGCATATTTTCATAAACTATTATAAGTGGAAGAAGAGATATTATTCAGATGATTCATTCTCAGATAGGAAGCAGTCAACCTCTACATAAAAGTTAGTTCATTAAAGAAAGTTAAGTTTCTGTACAAATAGTCTTTCTTTTACAGAATTATCCATCTCTTTTGTACATATTTATGAGCGTACGTTTTTATTATTATTATCAGTTAAAACTACCAACTTTCTGGAGCCTGAATATGTCTTTTAAATATCACTGTCTCGAAAAAATATATTAGTCTTGTCAAAATGTTCTCTCATATACAAATAAAAAGTTTTTATGCTTCAATTTTTTAAAAGGAAAAAAATACTTTATTTCAAATACTTTTACTAAAATTCATATTACAATAATAGTATATAATAAAATAATGTTATCCTATAAAACATGACAACACGTAAAAATACAGAGAAAGGGTTTAAGAATGATATAAAAAATGAGGTAGTAATAATGAATAAATAAATGCACAAAGAAGGCGTCCAGGGAAAAATAAGAGGATTGAAGCTCCATCAACTCCTTCCTCAAACCCAGCACCATCGTTGAGGATTTGGGACATCCCCGAGGATGTCCGTGGATTTTATTTGAAAATGTTTACGTTGGGTTCAGAGCGTAAGAGTTCTATTTTTTTCTGAGACGACACGATGAAGATCCAAAGGGATTCTACCTCCGTTTACTCTTGAGGCATTAAGGATCCTCTGAACCTTAGAGATCAAATGCTCAATCTCATAGGCTTCTACAAAGGATGAAGATGATGATGTTGAAATAAACCAGTCAGAAGGCCATAGCGATATCTTTCAGGCTTCGAATACTATCTAACAATAGCAACTTAGTGTATTGGGATCCACTCGTGACTTATTCATAAATAATAAAGTTTCAAATCAAACTAACTAAAAAATGTTTTATATAAAACTACTCTGTGGGATATCCATGTTCTTTGTAACATAATATATATTTTTCTCGAGGCTATGACTTCTCTAAAAGATGTATGAATGGTTACAGATGTAAAAATTTGCAAAAACAGTTATCTACTACTTAAGGAAATGAGTTTCAATCTATTTGATATTTTTTTTATAAACTCCTCCTTAACAGCCTTTTACTGTACATCTGGTGTTAGTAAGAAATAAGGGTTTAGTGCTGTTGAAGAAATAATTGTTATGCCATGTACTATGAATATAAATATCTGTTTTCTTAAATTTGTAACCAACATAAAGGTAGTTTTACATAACCTCAATTTATTTTGTAGACATTATTATTGCAAAAAAACATATTTATTGTATTATGCCGATTACATCTTACGTACATCAAATATATCAAAAAATATTGAAGGAAGAGAAATATATATAACTAATATATATTTTAAGTAATTATTCTATAATTATTTAATGAATTTGAAAAGAATACACCATCAATGTTTCTCATCTATATATATATAAATATATATATATATTAGGGATGTTCTCAGATTGTACTGAATTCTGAATTGATAGAATGCAACCAAGGTCATTTTTGGATTTATCATCCAAAGGTTTACTAAACTTAAAAATACTATTTTACTCTGAAGCGAACAAGTCATCTTCTACAGGCGAGTGAAGTTAATTGATACAAAAAGATATGAAATATGCTAACATTACACACTCCATTTTTTCTTTGTTTTTTACAGAAAACTTTATTTTAGTAAAAAACATCAAAAATACGTCTGGTAGTAAATTAGATTTCCTTTAAATTTATAATTGTTATTGAAGTCTGTAACGCCCACCATTTTTCAAGAAATTTGCGGAAAACTATATTTTTACTAAATTTTTTAAACTTTGACCTCGTTTAGCAACCCCGTAATGTTGACCGATTTTGTTCCAACGTTGTATGTCGTCTCCTTTTATCACCAAGAAACAGAAAATCCACAATGTTGCTAACATTTCAAACATTTGAAAAATAAGAACACGCCCTAATATATATATATATATATATAATATATATATATATAATATATATATATATATATATAATATATATATATATATATATATATATATATAATATATATATATATAATTATATATATATATAGTTTGAGAAACATTATGGTCGTAAGATCTATTCAGATACATTAAAATTATAGATACTACTTCATAATACAATTACATATTTTTCAACTTCTTGATTTAATGATGAAAATACATGATTGCAGTATTTTCTATACATAATAAAATTAATGATAATAAAAAATAAGATTAGATATATGAATATATAATAATAAGGCCAGTATTTAAAATGTTATTTTTCCAACTACTCTTCGAAATGAATATTTTTTACACTCTGCTCTTTAAAAACTATTACTTGATAAAATATGAAATTATGATCGTCTTTTTTGCTAATTGTACTGCTTAACTAAAATAAAAAATTATTTCACTTTTAGCATGTGATGGTAATTTTGATAGCTTTATATACTTTATGGTCAAAGTACCTCTTAAAACATTTGCTGTTGTTTTTTCTACAAAAAAGATCCTAAAAGATGATGAATCCTTAGAATGAAGCCTTCAAAGAACACAAAAACTTAAGTCATAGAGTGAAGTAGAAATTATTCATTTAACTTGCAAAAGTGAAAAGTACTTTCAACTTCAATTGAAATATAAAAGTTTTTTCTTCGCTATGGTAAATGTACTTTAAAATGTTGTAGCTCTTTTAAGATATTTTTTATATGAACTTTTTATACAACTACTTAAAGAAAAAGTAATTGAATTTTTTAACTGTCAAAAGGAGTAAATATAGTTTATTTTAAAATAACTTTTTAATTCAGTTAATGGTCCTTCCATTCTAATATAAAAACCTTGAAGATCCCACATTGATAATGTTTCATAAACAAGCAATCGATTATTCTAATATAGTTTTAAGCGTTGAAAAAACTTTGAAGAGTTATTGTTTGCTTAGAAAATCAACTTCTAATCACCAGTGTACCTAAATATTAAAAGACTCAAAGGAACTCCAGGAGATCCGTTTCGACATACCTTTCTTCGTGATTCCTTGATATTTGAATTGAATGGTTAACAAATAAATATGAGCACCGCTGAGGTCAATTCTTAATGCTTTTCAAAAATCCTAAAAGGAACTCTTTAAAACTTTTGTAAGCCGTTTCCAAAGAAGACTTGTATGACATACATTGATGAAACTCATTATCAAATCAGGTGAGATAAAAGCCAATAATACAATGTTCCATGACCTTAAAAAATGATACTTGTATTGATACTGAGTCTATTTTGTATAAGAAAGTAACCAATAGATATTTCGCACATACATATTTTAGAGTTGATCAAGCATTTTAGTCCTAAAGGGCATACCGGTAATCACCGAGAAAGCTTTAACGATAGTTTATCGTATATACTTTTTAGATCTAACGGATTCATATACTTTGGGAAAATCCCTTTATTTAAACAAATCTTTTCCCTAAGATTCTTGAATGTTCTCCCTGTGATTGTTCGCAGACTACCTTGAAATCTCGCACAAAAATACTAGTCTAATGTATTGTAAGCATATTTATTTTTTCTGATAATAAACAAATCCAGAAATAATGCTTCACTACACCGAGTTAATTTTTATTATTACATCTTAAAGAACACTGCTTGTCACTGTTGAACCCCATTAAGCGAATTGTTAGACATTTTATATAAATATAAAATATGTTGGTGTAGTCATATGTAATGAAATTGACAGTAGTTTTAATTCAAATCAATCTTTACGAATCCTTATGTATGTGATTTTTAATCCACTTCTGCTTGTATGCTGAAGTATACATCTTTATCATTTATATTTATTATATTTTCCCATCCAATTATATTGCATCCAGTCATTATATTTGAAGGTTGCCAAAAAGTTTTTATGTAAAAAACACATAAATATATATTTTTTATGGGTTTAGTTTTATTAGTATGTATATAATAAATTCTTTCCATCTTTCTCTATTTCAAAAATTATCCAATTGAAAAAGAACTTGATTAAACCGAGTTTTACATTTAAGTATTCATAAATCCATGGAGTCAGTTCCTTGTTTCATCATGGAAAACGATCGACGACTTCTCAGGTTCAGATCACAAATTTGTGTATTTCATGTCAATGCAGCAAGATACCTCACAGATGACATTAATTACCGGAGCGTCAATTGGGTTTCCTTCAGAGATCATTTATCATCATCACAACCAAGTAGACAGTTTCGTTATCTATGTGATAATGACATTGACATAGAAGCCAATAATATAGCAACAGAGCTACTGGGGGCATTAAAGAGCTCTTGCAATGTTAGATCTGAATACTAAGGAAGGCAAATCCCTGGTGGAATGATGATCTCCAGATGCAAAGACGCAGGGTTAAATACCTAGAGCGGAAGGGTAGATCATGCCTCTACAAAGCCGAGAAACAATTATATAAGAAAATGATTATTAAAGCGAAAAGGGAGACCTTCAGAGAGTGGGTGACATCTTTAGAAGGACCTAAGGACATCTCCCGACTTATGATATCACGAGCTAATCACACAAATGTTCGTGTAGGTATCATGGACAACAAAGATAACGAAAAGGCAAATCTGAAACTTCTACTTGATGAGCACTTCCCTGAATCCATTGAAAATGATCCAGCTGGCAGTGCACAGCAATCAAGCTTTCAAATCACAGAGCCGCTGGAAGATACTTCAGTGCTGAATCCTAAAATTTGAGGGAGTCAAAAGTAATATTTATCCCTAAGCAGGGTAAAACCAACTATAGTGAACCAAGGGCCTTCAGGCCAATTACTCTTACAAACGTGTCTCTGAAAATACTCGAACGAATGGTTCTATGGAAAATTTTCGAAAAATGTGATTGGTATCTGGACAACCAGTATGCGGTTACCAAAGGGAAGTCTATACACACTGCAATAAGTAGGCTTGTGGACTGCTGTGAAAGTAGTTACTATTCAAAAGAAGAGGCTCTTGTTGTATTTCTTGACATTGAGGGTGCCTTTGATAGGGTAACCTTCGATCACATAATGGACGCCATGACCAAATTTAGGACTGACCATAGAATAATTATGTGGTATAAAAATCTACTACGAAACAGAATTGTAACTGCAAGACTTGGCAGTGAAGAACTGTCCGTGATACCCACGAGAGGCTGCCCTCAGGGAAGTATCCTTTCCCCGCTGGCTTGGAATCTTGCCTTCCAGGAAGCAGTAGATCTTATTGTTAAACCTATACATAAAGTGGCCTACGCGGATGATCTTGCTCTTTGTGTGAGAGGCATTGACCGAGCAACTCTATTTAGTATAATGCAAGAAGCTCTTGACAAACTACTGCAATGGGCTGAAAATAGGAATACCACTTTCTGCAGCAATAAGACCAAGTTAATGTTGTTTTCTAGGAAGAAAAACGGGACGCACAAGTCTCTCTATTTGGGCGACTCCATAATTGAAAGAGTGAGAACCTTCAAATACCTGGGACTAGTTTTAGATGACAAACTGAGATGGAATGACCACATTAAATATGTTACTTCTAAAGCCAAAAGAAGTCTCTTCGCCCTGAAAAGATTTGTGGGAGCGGACTGGGGCCTAAGTCCTGTAAAATCCAAATGGATCTACGAAACTTATGTGAGAGCACTGGTGAGCTATGGAGCGGTAGTCTTTGCACCTAGACTTCAAGTAAATCAGTCGATGAGGACGGCTCTTCGTAAATTACAGAGACTGGGTCTCATGTCGATCACAGGGGCAATGCGTTCGACCCCAACAAGTACCTTGGAGGTGTTATGTGGTTGTTACCACTTCATCTCTATATAATGGAGCGCGCCTGCATAGCTAGACTCCACACAAAAGAAGACAACAAACAATCGTGGTCCGACCCTTCCGCTAAGGGACATGTTCGATGGTTGGACAACTATATACGAACAAAAATGTTCCAACATTTAGCAAGAGTTCAACGTTGTGGACAAATGAACGGGGATACAGAGTGGCACGGGAGTGGAGCTTAAAGGACTTCGATTTAATTGGCTATACGGATGGCTCAAAAATTAACGGTCAAACCGGCGCGGGATGGGTCATAACGAAGGGTGACTTGGCCATAGAGCAAAGCTCCCTCAGGCTTGATGACACCAACAGTGTATTCCAAGCCGAAATAGAGGCGATTCGGAATTTAGTTAGTGGGCTGCCATTAGATAAAACGAAGGATAAGAATATTCTTGTCCTTTCGGATAGTCTCTCGGCCATCAACAGTCTAGACACACAGCCCGGGGATCTTCTAACGGCGGAAGTGTTGAACTGCAAGCAGGCCCTGGATTGTAGCAATTGCGATATTACCATTGGGTGGGTGAGAGGTCATAATGACACCACCGGAAATGAATATGCAGATGTTCTAGCTAAAGCAGGTGCCCATACGGGCATTGCAGTTTCAGTGCCCACGTCAATTGGTCAAGCCAAGGGTGCTCTAAGGGAGGCATCCATGTCCATGTGGAAGGCCAATTGGCTGAAGATGAGTTCCTGCAGGCAGACAAAACATTTCATTTCCGAGCCCTATCTTGGGAAGAAAATGTACCATTATAGGAGGGCTTCTATGACCCGAATTGTCTCCATGGCCAGTGGCCACATTAACTTAAATGGACATCTTCACCGAATGGGAAGGTCGAAAACTCCAACTCTGTCTCTGCGAGGAGGAAGATGAAACTCCAATTCATCTAATCTACGATTGTCCACGGACACGGATTGGAATGGACGAACTTATATTGGAAACCAGAGAGAGGAAGAAGACGCTGGAGGAATTTCTTTTAAATAGTTACAATTATTTGTCCAAATTTAATTTGTTTAAAAAAAAATTAGTAGTTCCTAGACAGTTCACGACCGGCTGATACCGGATTAAGTTCCGGTGTGGTGGGGCTGATCTAGGAGCTAAACAAACAAGTATTCATAAGGGTCTTAGTTTCTATGTAATAGGGGTATAAGTCTAAGTACAAGCTTATAGTGGTAAATGCACTGTGCAAACAATTTGTTTACTTTCATTATATATGCTGCATTAGTATAAGAGCCCTCAACTAGCAAATTGAAAAGGAGCTGCACAGATTACATTTGTTTATAAAATATGTACTATATAATTAGTTTTCTTGTAATGGACATCAATGAGCAACTTGTTAGACAGAAAGTGTTAATTTAATATACCTACAAAGTAAAGAATACATTAAAAAAACTTAAAATATGTCTAGTGAATCACATGAATAATTGATAAATTTATTTATTATTCCCTGGAGCAAACCCTGTTTGAAAAAGATAGTAACGGATGAGAATATAAGGTTTTGTCATTTATATAAATTTTATTTTATTTTATTCAACTGTTCATTTCTATGATATGTAAAACAAAAACATAAAAACCTAAGATAATGTATGAAAAATCACTTAAGTAAATATTTTAATCTACAATTTTATCTTAGGGGTTAAAACTAAAGGCATTATTTTCAATCAATAAAATACAATTTAAGAAAAATATAATTGACATGCGTACTAAAATATATTAAAATAAATTTTGAACTTTAAAAAGGCATTACTTGCAATTCTTAAAATTCTTTATTATTGTAGATAATGTCTTCCGGTGGATGGAGGCAAGAGAAGGGAAGTATTGGATGTCTTTCGAGGCCACAGTCCATATATTTTTTACCTCGTCAATACATAGTAATAGAATATATACTAAATAATACAGTTGAAACATCAAAATGAAATACCAGAAAAATGAAAAAAAATCAAACGTAAGTGAACTTTTTATTCGAATTGAATGTTGTAAATTTTTAAAAATATTACCAATTAATAAGTTCAGAGATTAAAAGATATACTATTTACACTTCTACGTTATGATAGGGATGGAGGTAGTCTTTGACGTAGGGAGACGACGAAACTCTTTATTGCATTCGACTTCAAAGTCCAGGAGTTACATATATGTTTTGCGCATTTATAAGAGTCGGGGTGTAGAAAAATATCTCTGGGAAGTTTTAAAATATTTTCCCAGAACGGGGAACGCTCTTCTTATGAATGAAAAGATGTTGATGTATCATGAGGTCCACCTACAAATTCCAATGACGACATACACTGATAGTGACTTTGTATCTAAATGAAATCATATAAAATAATAAGAGGTAAAGTGCCTGTTTTTATAAACTGAATGTAAAAAGTGCTACAATATTCTGGAAAGAGATTCATGACTCCTATAATAATGAACTTAACCAATTAGATCGTCCTCATCTTGACGGGAAGGATAAGAATAAAAAGACCATGGAGAGAGATATGGAGACAACTTAAAAACAATTAAGATTTAGTAATCCTTCAATGAATAAAGAAGATTATATTGCATAATATATGGGCATGATATTGATCAGATCTCATAATGGTATATATATTATATTATATATTTATAGTATATATATATATAAATATATATATATATATATATATATATATATATATATATATAATATACTATCTAGATATATATATATATATATTTATATTATATAATATACCGGGTGGCGAACCAAATTTTTCAGTAAACTGTTAAGGAAAACAATATCGATGATATATTCTGAACTAATGAAACGATTCAAAAAATTCAAAAAACACGATGAAGGTGTACACATATGCGTGATTTCATTCAATGTGACCTCCGTTGTTGGCGATGACGGCCTCGACACGACGTCGGACGCTGGCGCAGCTCTTCTTGATATACTCCTCGGTCAAGTTGTCCCAGGCCTCGACAATGGCTTGCTGTAGCGACGTCAAATTTGCGTGAGATGTCTTGCAGGCATGACTCTCCAAGACGCTCCAAACAGAAAAGTCGAGTGGGTTTAAATCCGGACTCGAACTTGGCCACATGTCGGCGGGCCAGAAATCGGCCATGTTGGCACGACAGAAATCCTGGACTTTCTTGGAGGTGTGGCACGGTGCGCCATCCTGGGTCCATGTGTAGTTGCCGGAGGGGTATGTAGACTTGAGCCAAGGCAGCACAGTGTATCTCAGGACCTTGTAGTAGGCGGCAGTGTCGACTTTCTCTCCGGGCTTGAAAAAGTAGGGCGGCATCTTCTGCCCGTCGCTCGCCACGACACCCAGGCACATTGTTTGCTGTGGATGTTTTGTTCGATAGTGACCCTCAACCTGATCTATTGATGTGGCAAGGTATCGGTCGTTTCGACGGTTGACTACGGCGTCCAAAGTGAAGATCTTCTTATCGGAGAAAATTTTCACTTTGCCGCCAGATGACTTGTAGTACTGGAGGACTTTTTTGCATCGTTCGAATCGTCTTGCCTTCATTTTGACGGTGAGGAGATGTTTTGGGGTCCGGGCAAAAGATTCATGCCAAGATCGCCATGGACGGCGATCTGGATGGTCTTGTGGTGGACATTAAGCTCCCTGGCCATGCTCCTCATTGAGGTTGTTGGATCATTCTCAATTCGGGTCTTGATGTCGTCCAGGAGGTCCGAATCTCGTTTTTTGTTGTGGCCACCACTTCCTGCTGCACGTGAAGTGCCCTGACTTGTTTCGATGGCCTTCTTCACGGTGTAGCTCGGTCACTCCAATGGTCTCGGCAGCCTTCTTCGGGTGAACTCCAGCGCGGAGGAGAACGGACAACGTTTCTCTTTCGACTCCTGCTTCGACATCGCTGCAATTATCAAGATTTTTTTCCACAAAAGTGTTAGTGTTTGTCTAAGCTTTAAGCTGAGACCCTTGAAACCGGTTTAAACCGAATAGCAGCGGCGCAATTTGAACTTACATTTTACTGAAAAATTTGGTTCGCCACCCTGTATATATATATATATATATATACGAGGTATGATCAAAAAGTATCCGACTTTTGGTGTATTGGTCAAACGAAACACAGCTATGGGGGCGGGACTTGCTGTGTGGTTGGGAGCATGACTACTGCGCATGCTCATTTTTTTCTACAGCTCCAATACAAGTCAGTCGGCGTCAGGCCATCATGATTGAACAGGTGCAAGTGATGTCGCGGATTTTATTTTCTTTAAAATGTCGAAAAAGTCGAACAACAAAAATTGATTGAATGGAACCAAAACTAATATTCACCTCGTTTACAAGTTCTCTGATCGTATTTCGCGGTTCGCATCAACAGGTCCTCACTTGATCAATGATGGCATCGTTTTTCGATGTAAGGGCCTCCTGAGCGTGGTTCACTTTCAACTGACAAGCGGCCATCTTTGAAGCGGTTGTACCACTCCTTTATCTGTGTGGTGCCCATCGCTTCATTTTCCAAAACACTTTTTAATCTTGCGAATTGTTTCACTTGCGAATCACCAAGATTAAAACCAAAATTTATGCAATAACGCTGTTCGACTTTTTTCTGACATTTTAAAGAAAATAAAATCCGACGACACTCACTTGCACCCGTTCAATCATGAATGGCCTGACGCCGACTGACTTGTATTGGAGCTGTAGAAAAAATGAGCATGCGCAGTAGTCATGCTCCCAACCACACAGCAAGTCCCGCCCCCATAGCTGTGTTCGTTTGACCAATAAAACCAAAAGTCGGATACTTTTTGATCATACCCTCGTATATATATTATATATCATATTAATATATTATATATATATATATATATATTATATATATATATATATATATATATATATATAGTATTATATATATATATATATACAGGGTGATTCACTTAAATTGAGACTCACATATTACAAACTACAATCTTGTATTAAATTTACATAAATAATTTTAAACAAAAATGATAGCACAATGTGTAATTTACAAAATGTATTTCAATAAAATTTTCACATATCCTCCTTTGGACTTCACTACAAGCTTTGAACCTCCTCATGGTGGAGGCAACACAGGCAGAATCTCTTCCTCAGACAAGATTTTCACGGTCCAGGCCACCACAACAGTCAGAATGACCGGGTTTTATCTTGAAAAAGGAGACATCCCCGTGCAGCTGAGGACTCTCTTCAGAAGGCAAAGCCACCCTCAGTCATGGTCTGAGCTGAGAAGAGATTCCTGCCTGTGTTGGCCTCCACCGTGAGGAGGGTTCAAAGCTGTAGTGAAGGCCAAAGAGGGATATGGAAAATTAATGAAATACTTTTTAAAGTTACACATTGTGCTATCATTTTTGTTTAAAAATATTTGTGTAAAATTAATACAAGATTGTATGTAGTTGTAATATGTGAGTCTCATTTAAGTGAATCACCTGTATATATTATTTAA
>CP045898.1:9463410-9480769 GCA_013387185.1 Caligus rogercresseyi | reverse complement strand
TATCTTTTAATACGTAATTTGTTTAGGTCAGATGATAAAAGCACGAATATTTTTGGGGTGTTGTAAACCTCGAAAAAAGGCTTTTCTTTCCATAAAAAATGTACTCGCTCGTATTAAGAATACTTAAGCTACCTTTTCCATAAGGAATAATGTAAAATACTTCATAGTAGTATTTTTTAAATCAATATTTTATTTATTTTTCTGCATTAAGTGTTCCTCATTACAACAAGTTATATTAACGTATTATGATGTTTAAATGAGTTATATATATACCTTAATATTATAATATATAATACCATATATATATTATATATATATATATATATATATACCTATATATATATATATATATATATAAAATATAAGGGTAATTTTCTTTCATTTTTGAATTTGAGAGTCGGGCTCCCCCTATAATTTTACTTTAGGGCATAGAGAATCTTGTGAAGTTTGGACAACACGAATAAAGTTAAGTGTCTCCTTCACGAACCCCAATGTTAAGAAATAAGCTTATGTATTATTAAAAATATCTTTCTTCATTCTCTCGCCTTTATGTGTAATATCAATGCTTTTTGAATTAATTGTGTGAAAAAGGAAGGTAGGTATTTACGTTTTAAAGGAAACATAATTTTAGAAAACTGCCGATAGACCTATAATTCACGCACAGTGATATTTTATGTTCAATTTGCAGCTACAAAATTGTAGTATTACATGTCTATAGCAAGGGTTACCTGGAAGAAGATAAACTGTCAATTCAGCTATTTTCCTCCGACAAGAGATATTTGTATGAAGCTAATTGATGAGGATGAACTTATACCCACGATAGTTGATAGAAATTGAAACCATAAGCAAATATAAAAAAATAATATTTTCCAAATATGTTCAAAGTATTTTTGGGTACATTTTTGTGCACTTTAGTATTTTACTTTAGGATGCATTTGTATTGCATACAAAAATGCGATAACAAATAGTAAACAACGATAATAGTAATAATAATATATATATATATATATTTCATTTTTTCAAAAAGCTGTACATAGATAATTCAAATAAATAACGTCAATAGGAATTTGATTGGATAAGGTGTATTTTTTAAAGGAATTGAACCATGAATCATCATCTGATATGTATTCATAACTATCCGAATAGATCCACATACAGCCTCTTAATGCGCAGTTTTTCCTTTGTATTAATTAAATATGATTCAAATATATCTGGGAAGTATTTAGACTGCTCGCCAATTAAGACATTTGCAAATAAATTATGTTTGCACTTGGATTTGCGTAGTATTTATAAGGAATTTCCGGCTTGATACAGGAATTTCAAGAGACATACATGAAGGCTCCATAAAGTTAAAGTCTATGAGAGAGAATAGCATACAAGTCAGTAGTTAGAGGTGATTAGCTATTGATCTTTAATTTCCTTCGAAATATAAATAGTATAACCTCCTTGTTTCATCTTGTTGAAGTGACAACTTTCGTTTTTCTAGTTTTTTTTGTAAAGTAGAGATGGATTGGTTTACCAAATTATTTAATTACACAGCATAGGAGTTCAGTTATTTATTCCAATACAAGTTTAGTCTTGAGATCAAAAAATTTAAGATATAGTACCAACAATACTATTGCGATAATACATAGGTATTTTAAATAGTATAATATATTTTTTATGAAAACAATATTTACGAGAAACCAAAATTAATTATTACTCATGAGATCATTCAAAAGAACCAATATTGACGGATTGATCCTGCGTAATTTATTACTCAAATTAATACTAAAGATGAATGCTTAGTGAAGGAAATATTTGCTAAATACAAACATACAAATTTATGCCTCAATACCCTGTCTATAAGATTGTATTCATTTCACAATAAGATATAGTTTATCTAATCTATGTCCTTAGCTGATTCCAAATTTTGCTGTTATATGTTCCACGAATTTTTATTTGAAATTATGATTTACCTTCAAATACTTAGAAAGTGAGGAATGTAAAATACTCTAACTTTATTCAACTTTAATCGCAAAGCAATATAGGTCCAAATATTTGCTGCAATATATTTGAAGCATTATGATAAAACAATGTGCATGGTGCAGAAATTTGTTTTTCCGTCTAATCTATAGGCGACACCAACATAATTTCCTTGTATATTGATTTTGTTAGAATTTTAAAAAGAAAGAGTAGAAGATATTTCGAGCTTTGAATATATATATATATATATGTATATATATATATATTGTGAGAAGAAAAAATGAATGGTAACCATTTGTAACGGAATGGCAGGAAGAGCCTTTTAAGGAGGATAACCTAAACAAGCCAATACCACAAATCTCAATAACATGAATAGAGGAATATTGACCATAATTGTATTTGCTTACTTTGGACTCTTCAACTAATTAACCACACTTTTATATAAATTCTTTTGCAGTGCTGATGGGAACTATGAAGTCACGATAATGACAAAAGCGTGCTTCACTTCTCCGGAAGAGTGGTTTGGAATCCCCCTGCGATTTACAAGTCCTCCTGTGAGATTGACGTGGAGTTCTTCCCATTCGATGAGCAAAAATGCTCCATGAAGTTTGGGTCTTGGACCTATGATGGGTACATGGTGAGTACAGGGAGGTTAAAAGTAACTAAAATGTCTGTTTAGTTCAGTCAAAGTGAGAGATAAAAAGTAATTAGGGCAATCTAAAAATAATTTTTCTTGTTTAAAAAATATGAACACCAATTTTTTCTGTCATTTGCAAATATAGAGTACGAAAGGTTATATTTTAGGTCCCACTCACATAAATTTGCAAAATGGAGAAGTTTATATTAAAATGCATATCAAATGTATGTAATTAATTAGATGCATAAAAGAAATATTGTAATTAATATATATTATTTTGAAATGATAAATAGGTTTCTAACGATCATTTCATCTTTACAAGTGCATTTATATAAAAGTGTAGGATCGGTTATATAAAGAAAAGTCGATGTAATGAATGGTTCTGCGATTTGTATGTGATGATTTGAACATTGGTGTTCAAAGTGACGCGATTGGAAAAGGGACAAAAACTAGAAACAGTTATCTTCACTGATTTAGAATCCCAACCAATCTTCAAAGATGTTATGTACAGCTTTGGATATGCCGTTTAAAATCAGACACTTTCATATTAAATTGATTATTATTACAGAAACTATATGCGATTGATTTAAGCTCTTTTATGGAGAATATTTTAAATATGAGAGGAGTTGATGTTGCTATATTTTAGGTATATCTAATCAGTTAGATGATATATTAAATTGTATAGGTATGTTACACAAAATTTAAAAAAAAACATTTCTTACCTTATTTTGGATCCAACTGTTGAGAAATGGTCGATGGAAACACTTTCGTGGACAATCACGGATATTTTTTTGACGGATTGGACGTAATTGTCTTTTTTTCGTCTCGAAAAAATTCCTCCTTTTCTCTATAAGCGAAGCATATTATGAGTCAACTGATTCTACTTCCTGCTTGCGTAGACTTAATAAACCATACTTTTTCCTAATTAAATCACTAAACCCTCCCTTTTAAATTCTTGTCACGCAACTGAGTATAGCAAAGATATTGTGTGATGACGTCATTTTTGTTTTTTGCATAATTATTTTTAAAAGGCTAGTTAACTATGAAAAACGGGTGCTAAAGAGTTTAAATTAATTACAAAGGGTAGTAAAAAGATTAAATTTTTTGTTCAGGTATGAAATTTGAGTAAAACACTGATAAACCACCGAATAGTAGCAAAGAAATTGTGTCATGACGTCATTTTTGATTTTTGCATATAAATTTTTTAAAGGCTAGTTTACTATGAAAAACGGGTACTAAAGAGTTGAAATTGATTGCAAAGGGTAGTAAAAAGATTAAATTTTAGGTTCAGGTATGAAATTTGAGTGAACACTAATAAACGACGGAGTAATAGCAAAGAAATTGTGTAATGACGTCATTTTTGATTTTGCATAATTATTTTTAAAAACTATGAAAAATGGGTGCTAAATAGTTGAAATTTATTGAAAGGGGTAGTAAAAAAGATAATTTTTTTGTTCAGGTATTAAAAATTTGTGTAGACAATAATAAGAACAGAATAATTTTATTTTTTGAACAAAAAAAAACTATGAATCGTCGAGAAAATTTCAACTACCAATCGGAAGTTCAATTTTATTACTTTGGGAGAGAAACACCAGGTGGCAGCAAATTCGTTTTAACATACCTATATTGTATGCATTCGAATAAATATGAATTCGTTCTTAAATGTTCAATTCGACCAAAGGTATTTTTATTTTTTTTTTAATAAATCATTTTAACAAATGTGTAATTTAACAAGTTCTTTTGAAACTCTAAAAAACTATATACTTCATATTGTGATTATAATAATTTCAGTGAATGCAAATAAAATCGTTGTTTTTTTTTGCTCATAGGTGGATCTTCGTCACATCAACAGAAAGGCTCAAGCTCCGAGATTGAGATAGGAATGGATCTCCAGGAGTACTACATTTCCACGGAGTGGGACGTCATGACGGTCCCTGCAGTGCGGAATGAAAAGTACTACCCCTGCTGTGAGGAGCCTTATCCAGACATCATTTTCTATCTTACACTTCGACGAAAGTCTCTCTTTTATACCGTCAACGTCATCATTCCCTGTGTGGGGATCTCATTTCTATCAGTCCTGGTGTTTTATTTACCCTCGGACTCGGGTGAAAAGGTGGGGAACTTAATCTCAAAAACTGAGGGGAATGATAAAACTATACTTAGAGTTCAAACAAATATGAAAACATCAGAGCATTTGAAATGCTAAATGTAGATTTTTATTATCAGGGGCAAAAATAAACAAAAAGAGAGCGAGAAGTTATAACATAACCAGGGCTATTTTTCTCTATCGTCCTATAAAATAAGCATAGTGGTATTATAGTGTTAATCGCTGTTAGGGTTAGTTGATCAAGATAGTCACTCCATATCTTTGAAAATATATCTATTAACTTTAGATTATAATTGAAGACACTGCAACAATAGCATTAATACCACCATCAAATAAACTTGATGCAGCACATGCCAGCATATGAAGACATTTTAACAGCTAAGATGGAACTTTAGGTATATCAATTTTGTGTATGATAATATACTTTAAAACCCATTTAACGAACCGTTTACTTATTCTGATACCTGAAATCAAGATGAATCAAAAACTTAATAAACTTATCTAACATTGAGCAAGATATTAATATCATAATTGAACTAGTAAATAATACTTTATCTTTTCAAAAACTACTAAAATACCGATAAGAAAGTATATTTTAAACCGGTCACTTTATAACTAGGGGGCTTAGGAAATTAGCAGAGCTCGGTTTCCGTAGAATATATCTACCACCGGTATCGGCAGTTGATATAAAAAGTTGTATTTAATCAGTAGATTTAAAAAGTTTTATAATAAATTGAAAGTTATTTTGAAGGCCCATTACAACGTTTTTAAAAGTTATTTTATTATTGAGGTAAGTGAGCGAGTGGGAGAGGTCAGTGATTCTCTGCAAGTCACAAGCAAATTGTCAGTACAAAGTTTCTTTTTGTTACTTATGTATATACTTTATATTTATTTAATGAGGACAATAGTTTCTCATGTAGTTGATTCTCGACCTTAAGCATTGATCTATTCGTAAAAATTTGCTTGATAACCAGAGTTCGTATTAGTAGATTTATATAACTAAATACTCTTTCAGGTACGCTCTCCATTTCTATTTTACTTTCATTTGACTGTGTTTTTCTCTACTCGCGGAGATTATTCCTCAACCTCATCGCAGTGCCCCTGCTAGGTAAGCACAAGCCCTTATGATTAAAAGTGATCTCTAACTATTTTATATACGAATTTCATACATAATAAGGTGTATTATAACATTTTGGCATCCTGGACTGATCTAAGCAAATTTTACATGTTAATTTCATCTTGCCTTGAATAAATGATATTTTTTTAAAATAATATATTTTAATTTGTAAATTATGTATATGAACTAAAATATGATTTAGTATTTTCGCAACGCCCTTAAAAGTTTTATTATGTTCTGTATATAATTTTAGTGTACGTTATTTTTACACTGTATAAAGTTTTCACAGTGAACGGAATTAAAATGTTTTTAACCGAAAAAAAAATTCTGGTCACAGATAACAACAGCTGGAATATGAATAAAGAAACAACATATGTTGTCTTTGCCATATTTTAGCCCGCAGTTCGGATCGGCCGAGAACACATGCGGATTCAAAGTTTGATCTAAGATATTATAAGTACTTTCAGACTCTAATAAGGCTTTTAATCAGCTTACATGCAAAACGTTTATTATATTAATATATTTATCACATATGGGACTGTTTTATATACAAAAGTGAAGCCATATTTGGCCTATTTCAAGCATTTTTTGAATATCACTAATTATAATGGGCATATATAAACTAATTGCACCTTGTTTGATGAAATGCATAATTCTCTACCTTAATCTT
This sequence comes from Caligus rogercresseyi, assembly GCA_013387185.1. Taxonomy (NCBI): domain Eukaryota; kingdom Metazoa; phylum Arthropoda; class Copepoda; order Siphonostomatoida; family Caligidae; genus Caligus; species Caligus rogercresseyi. Next base: position 9,474,273 of record CP045898.1, on the reverse strand, counting down.
TTCACAGGCAAATACTACTGTTCACCATGATACTTGTCACGTTCTCTGTCATGCTCACCATCGGAGTCCTAAACGTCAACTTTCGAACACCAGCAACGCATAAGGTGGGCAAAGAAAGTTAAATTTTAAGTGTAAAATGATGTAAAAAAAAGAAATAGTTCAAGAAGAATCGTTTGGACAAATCGACTCCACTAGGAGCCTGAGAGGTTTTTGTGATACATTAATTTCATAATATTTTGACAATAATTTAAATGAACCTTTAACATGTTTTTTCATATTCATAAAAACAATATATTAATTTTATATTATGTACATACATACAACAAACAAACACGTTATTTAAAGTGCTATAAATCTGATGGATACATATCATATTTGTTTTGTTTTTTGTCTAAGGATGTTTTCACATAGGAATATTTTTGGTGAAGAAAAGTTCATTGCCAAATGTATATATCAAAGTATTTTGTATGTAAGGAGTGGTATTTTAGTATAATTATTGTTACAGAAATTATTGGAAATAAAAATTCTTTTATCGTGAAGGGTTGAAATATTGTCTATTTATTTGAAAAACAGATCCAAACTAAATGTTTCCTCAAAACATCACTTTTGACGATAATGTGCTTTTGAAATAAGTGAGTACAACTCAGATGTCAACTAATAGGTATCTTTATTTAAAAAGAATAGTCTATATAAGCTCCTAGAATACAGAGATAATAGTAATAATAAAAGTACAACCAGAAAACATCTAAATATTATCTAAGTATATACGTGACTGAATTGACTGGTTACGTTTTACTTTTCAAGGAAATTGAATTTATTTATTATGCTACATGCTCAGGTACTTCATTTTTTGTAGCTAAAACTATTCATTACAGTCTTTCAAATTCTAAGCATGTATGTTAGGCTGTCACACTTGGAATCCGCTCTAGAACATGATTGGTCGAACGAAGCTGAGGTTAAAAAATAAAAATGGAGTTCATAGCATTACTTTTCTTGTGGTCATCAATTCAAGACTAAGAAATTCAGTTAAAATCTACCTTTTATTAATGTCTCTAAAACCTCATCACAGATACTTTAATGACAGAGTATATTGAATGAATATAATATTCATCAAATGTAGGAATTCCGCACTCTCAGAGTAATATCATGTGAGCCGTCCTGTGAGCCGACCTCGGGGTTCCAAAACGTTATAAAGAGTAAACGAATTCTAAATGGTATATTAATAAAACTTTAGTTAAAGAAATTTTATTTAATCGTTATTACTACCCCCCACTGTGAGTTAGTGCATAAGATATTTTCATAGAGATATAAAGATATAGAGATCTTATCCCTTCAATAGAAGACACATCTTCAGCTGTCACCATTGCCCCATATAAACAAAGAAATTTGAACAACGTCATCGTAAGCTGATCATAGAAATAGAAATATTGTTTATAAACGTCTTGTCTGAAGAATCCAATGAGTTCTCTTTGTCTTAATATATCTATGGATATTGTGCGAGTCTCCGGAGTTGTATCAATATTATCATAATATTCACAAAAAAAAATACACGGAACATTTAATGCATCAAAAATAATCACAGAACATATTATTTTACAGCAATAATATTAATGCCTTACGCACACGACAGTTTTTATTCTCATAATTTTAATATGAACTTATCCTCACTCATACGAGAAGCGTCTAAGAAATAAGACTGGCCAAATGATAAATAAAAATGCGTACTGCTGAGTTAGCTAGAAGTACAAAAAAAATAATCTTTACATAGATACATGCATACAATTGGTAGATACATAAAAAAATAGTCGTAATCCCCAATATAGTCTGTGGAGCCACAATGATTTTTCATAAATAACGAATACAAGTTAACTTATTTTTCTTTGCTAATACTCATTCATGGTTCTTCGAGACAAGCATTTTTGATGTTGAAAACTAACAAGGCTGTATACTAAAGGAAATATCATATTGAAATAGACCTCTTTTTAACAAAAAATAAAGAGAGACCAAGTGTATGTCTTATGTATGTAAGAAGCATTTTCTTGCAACTCATCAAAAAACTTTTTTTAAAGTCGGCAATACCTATTTACTTAATCATATATTTCTTATACGTTAACGGGAGAGGGCCATTGTCAATTAAGATAGAGCAAAGATAAAATATATTCCTTCCCCGATTGCAAGGTGACTATCTATAGATGTAGCTATAATTCATTCGAGTTTTTCATTAATACGGATAGAAAAGGGCTTTTATGTTATTATAGAATGAGGCAAATGAATAAGAAATAAAATCCGTTTTTATTAACAAAAAATATAAGAGAAACAAGTCTTATATATGTAAGAAGTATTTTCTTGCAACCCCATCAATAAACGTTTTATGCTATGAAATATGGACTGATAATGAAATAGAGACTCATCATGATAAATACATAATGTATATATATATATATAATATATAATATAGTAATATATATATATATAGTATATATATATCTATATATATATATATAGATATATATAAGAGAAGAATCGTTTTTTTGTTCTTTACTCAAAATTACGGATTCTACAATAGCTTTAATAAATAAATAAAAATTATTTGCAAAAATTATGATAATAATAATGAATGTTGTAACTTAAATTCATCTGTACAAAGCAATATCTATCGCATTATTAAACTATCAAGGGAGCTCGATAGCCGTGCGTGTTAAGGCGTGTTCAACTCTCAATGTTGGCGGTGCAGGTTCGAATCCGACGAGAGGGGATGGCCATTTTTGGTCTACCTCATTGATAAGATCCTAGGTTTGATAGACTAATTATAATGCTATAATGTTTATTATATCCAGTCTGATGCAATTCTGTCGAAACATATAGGCAAAAAAAACCTATCATACTCCATGTATATTAAAGTGAAAGTTACGCAGAATAGAAATAAAAATCTTGAAAGGCTTATATAAAGTATGGCTCCAAGCAATAATACAAATCCCAGATAAATCATATAGTTTCAAATGAATCTTTAACATCACAGCAGACAATAGTCAATGATTGGCGTCATTACGTAGTGCTAATTATATTATTATTATTATTGATGCTCCTCTTCCTTCAAACCAATCACGTTTCAAAATTTAGTCCCTTTGTGGTATCCTTACTTATAATATATTTTATGGCAGCATACATTTGTAAGCAATTTCTTTCAAATTGAATTCCTTCTTCAGCAAAAATGTTTAACTTTTTAAACTATTTTTTTTACTTTAGCTAGTTTTATACTGGCCAATTGGCGAGTCTCACTGAATTACTCGAAGAATGTAAAATTTGTTATGTTGATTTGTCAATATTCATTTTTTTGTACACAACGGAACTATTATATTTCAATTTACAATCCATCTTGTAAAGAAATTACACAATTATTTTAGTTTACATATTAAATATTACATTATTTAGAATAGGTTCGATGTCGGAAGGAAGTACTGTTTTGGAGCTTCTAAATTTATAGAGCATGAACTGCAATCTAGAGGTGATCAAGTTTATTTCTTCCTGATGTGGGCCAACATACATATATGTACACGAAATCTTTCGTCTTCAAGCAAGCATTGTATCGGTCAAAGAAAAATTCTTTTAGTCTGTATAACATTTCACCGATTATGCTACACTCGAGTAGAAAATCTTTTGATGTCTCTAAAGACGTCTTGCAAAAAACATAGCCTCTCATCCAAATATTTCATTATTTGTACGAGTAGAAGGGTTGCTAAATTCCTATTTCCTCCCTCCCCATTAGATGGCGCCATGGGTGCGCAAGACATTTGTGGAGTTCCTTCCTCGCTTTCTCTTCATCCGTCGCCCTGAAAAGGAAGATGAAGAGAAGACGACCTTCTCTTCAACCCAGAAATCGAGGACAAGCCCTTCCCCCCTCATCCTCCTCCACTTCCTTAGGACCTCCTCATCATCACAGCCTCTTCCTCTCTTCAAGGAGCCATCACCAAGCTGAAGAGCTCCTCAAAATCCCACCTCCACTCCCCCTGGACGCCGAGGAAAAGTCTCTTCAGAGGATCAATTCTTCTCCGCCGCCGCCTCCTCATTTGAGGGAGGCCCCCCACAACAACACCTTCATCACCCATCACAATCCAAATTTCATTCTCCTGGCTTCTATGACTCCGGGACCAGCGGCTTTCCTCTCTCGCCCCTGACACTGGGGCGACTGGGATCATCATCCAAGGAGTCCGTATCGGAGCTTGTGCCTACTTTCTATGGCGGCAACGGGGGAATCTATCATGAGTATGACAATAAATGGAATTCTTTTTTGTTAAAATATTTTTGCTGCTTCTGTTTTCGACAAATGAAACATAAATGCAAATCCTTTTCATTATGAAAACCTTTATATTTTGTGACGAATTGTTTGAATCCTAGCTCTGTAAAATACACAAACAAACACATAACATAATTTAATATCCAACCTCAACAATTACATAAAAAACATAGAAGAATAAACTTATAAAAGAGCTCATCGAGACATAAAGTTACACAGGTTAATATCCTAACATATTTTGCCCAAATCACTTTATCCAATCAAATAACACAAACTTTACTCGGTTCGTATTTCGGAATAAATATTCCGATTCTGAACCGGTAATCATAACCATTTTTTGAAAATGCTTCCGTGCCAGCACTTCAAAACCGATTTTGTGGTAAGAATCTTTCGAAGACAGAGCGAATCGCTTTAGATTCAAAACCATCCACTTCTCCTAGCAAGTAAATTAATTAAACTTTAAAGCAAAAATGTCAAAGGATAACTTAATAGCACAAAATCAACATCATAGTACGGGAGACAATATATATGTTATATACATATGTTATTAGATCTATAAGTGAAACAAAACATCGCAGAAATTTAAATTGTCATTCTTAAGAAAAATCTTCTGAGGATAAATTATTGTTTTCATTATTCCTGCATTTTATTATTTTAATGTTTGGTTAAAAAATGACTTTGTTCCTTGAATTTCATTGTTGCATTGTCAAATGAAAGGACAAAAAAGCTCCCTACGTATAAAGTCGATTTTATTAGCTAAAGGAATTCAATTATAAATTAATTTCTATTGTCACTTTAATATTGGTTATATCTTAATTGAAAATTTCATTTTATAAACTGCTCGTAGATCTCTTATACGATTCACAGCATTTATAAAAACAATTATTATTTTAGGCACTGTCACTTATCTAGATTTTTTTTCTTCCTTACTTCAGGGACTACTCAAGCTGTGAACGGCATTCAAACGATGATGAAGATCTGAACCCAGCCCTGGAGAAGGCCATGAATGCCCTTAAGTTTGTGGCTCAGCATGTGAAGAACGAGGACAATTTTGAGTCCTTCTCAGATGACTGGAAATACGTCGCAATGGTTCTGGACCGAATTCTTCTTTGGGTGTTCACCGTTGCCTGTGTCTTTGGTACGGAGAAAAGACTTTGCTAAAAGATACCGTCAGAATAATTTGATTAGGATATAAAAGTTATTCATAAAGAGAGAAATTACACACACACATATATATATATATATATATATATACATAAACTATATAACATATATATATGACTTGTTGATTTGTCGTTCATTTGTAATCGTTCGCGAACGACGAACGATTACAAATGAACGACAAATCTTATATATATAAACTTATATATTTTATATAATAATATATATAATATATATATATATGACTTATTGATTTATCGTTCATTTGTTGTCGTTCGCGAACGATGAACGACGAATGACAAAAAAATTGACGAACCACAACAAAAAGTTCTTATTGTTCATTTTTGGAGCCAAAAAAAGACAAAGATTTTTATTTTTCATGGGAAAAATCTCCTTTTAAAAAAACGTCATCACTTTTTTCAGAATGACGAACGATGAACGATTCAATTTAAAATAACGATGAACAACGATCGACGAACGATAACTTTTGGAGGCCGACAAACGAACGACAATTTTTTGCGAACGGTAACAAGTCTGATATATATATATGACCTCAACAATATGTCAATGAGCTGATTCGTTACTAGTTTTGATGTTATCGTGTCTATTAGACGTCTTTTTAAAAACCTGTCGGATCCCAAATTATCATGGACCACAAGTTGAGTTTTGGCATTGATAATGACTCTAAAAAATCGTTTACTGCCAAAAGTCGATACCCCCTCCCCTGATCAATGTTCCAGTATTTAGCTTAAGTACGAAGTCAAAACCAGTCATATTCAAAAAAGAAAGAAAAATGCACATTGAATTGAATTTTTAAGTTTCCTTGATATAATTATGTCCTAATATGTGTAATCCGTTACATATGCGTAGGTAGTTACGTCTTCTTACTGTAAATCAATTGCATATGAAAGAGTCTAATAACTCAAATCCAATAGGTAATAATTATACCGGGAAGTAATAATTGGGGTTTATATGTAAAAGTACTTTCCTTTATCTAATCCGTAAATCAAAATAGTAACTCCTACAAACTCAGCAATTTGTTAATGTAGCCATATATTAATATATTACTTATTCGTTGATGAGATCATTTGTGCTCATGCGGAACTTAGAAAGATGAATAAACTAAATAGCTCTGTGGGTTGAGCCAAGGACGTGGCATAAGATGCAATATGGATTTATATATTTACAAAATGTATATTTCTGGTATAAACTCTTTCCAAGTTAGTTAGTCATGATATTAAATATAATGCAGGAAAGTTTTATTCAAAGCTTACAAGTTCTATGATGATTGCCCATAAAAACAATAATATTAAATTGATTTGAAGACAAGCTCTAGTCTTGTACGCAAATAATCTATTATATAATAGAATGAATTATATGGGATGTCAAATATATTTTATTTTTCATGTTTTAAACACAATTTAAGAAAATATTTATAATATATCAAGTATTGAACTTTATAAAGGACTTCAATAGAGACTTATAGTTTACAACAACCTTTCTATAATAATGATTGGATATCTCTGAAACAAATATAATCTTTAAATATAAGCCACAACTTTTAATTAAACCTTCTCATTGGCTTAATTTTTCAGCTATTTTTCCTATGTGACTCATAAAATTTAGGACTCTTGTTTGTTCTTCTAAAATACGTATTTGATATATTTTAAATCAAGATATCTCTAACCACTGCATATACACTAGGGGGTATTATAGAAACCCATATTAAGATATCAAATTTAACCCCCCGCGAAAGTTGCGTCATAAGAAACTAAATGATCGTAGAAAAATGAATTTTGGTTTAACCCCCCTTACCCCCCCCCCCCTCAATTGCGTTCAAAGGTTTCGTTATGAAGCAAAACTTTTTGTTATTACTTATTTTGAAAAAACTTAGTTTTACAAAAGTTAGCTATGATCAATTTATGACTTTGTTATATTTAGCAAATTTTTGTCAAATAATATTAGAACCAATAAATGATCATAAGTGCTGACTCACCAACCATTTTTTAACTAACGGCTCCTACTAGGGTTCTTTATAGTTTCAAGAAGGAAAAAGAAAAAGAGGGTACTCATGTTGATGTTTTTACATTATTTTTTAAATACGTTTTTTTTTTTTTTTTTTTTCGACCTTATATTTATTTAGCGAAGTTACATAATATATATATTAAATAAACATTCTAGTTTAAAATTAAATCGCAAAATATAAAAGTCAATTTCATAGACAAAATTCTAGTCGTTTAAAACGGATTTTGTAAAAAAAACAATGCGGTAAAAACGGTAAAAAAATCACAGTGACAATAAAAATAAAAATGGTAAATTAATTACAAAATGTCTTCTGATAAAACCTCTATAAGTCGTAAGAGTTTTTAAGATCATTCACTGTTTTGTCCGAGAATGAGGGAAAGTAGCGAACCAAGTCTCCCGCGAACCTCCACTGGAATCAACACGTCCTGGAATCTTGATCTCCAGCGCAGAGTAACGAGCAGCAGCGGAAATTGAATGGATCTTAATTCCTCCGTTTCGATAGTTTTCCCCGACGCAAGGGCTCCGCTACATAACTTTTTTAAATACGTTTGCTTTTCACATCTAATTTTCATACAATAACACCCTCACATTGTGAGAATATAAATCTATGACGTTGATTATATCCATAAACTTTTGCAGATAATATATATTGACGAAAAATGTTTTCTCAACTGAAAAAAGAAGTTATTGTTAAAGGTAACTAGTATTTTAAAACTTAATTATTATTTCTTAAAAAAATTTTTAATATGGACTTTTTTGAGAATATAGGATCTTAAAATTCTAAATAAACAAAGAAGCATTCATAAAAAACATATCAGTATGTGGGGGAACAAGGTATGCACTCAATATAAACATTCATTGCAATCAATACAAAAAATTCAGATATCACTGCATTCAATCTATGTACATATAAACTTTTAATCTTAAAAGTTTTTAGAAGAGAAGACATGCAACAAAGTGAAGATAAAATATTATATTATAGGTCCTTCAGAATGCTGCAATAATAAAAATATATCCAGTTGGATAAATTATGTGTCTAACACAGATGACGAACAACTTTATTTCACACATACATGCATTAATACTAAATATAGAACTGGTTTTATTGCGTCTCTGCGAAGTAACTCATACTTCTCAGACACTTTTAATTTATATGTAATTATCATGAGTCGTGTTTCACATGGACTTCAATCCCCCTTGACCACAAAATGCCTTTTAAGAGCCGCCATGGATCTTTTTATGTATAACAACTCCTATTTGGCTGTGTTTTCAAGTTTGCAACAAGGTAGTGAGTCTTCTAAATATCATGTAGTTCCTTAATAGTTTTCTTGCTTAATCCCATTGGTTGGAGCTGTCTGCCAATGGACTTCAGACACGATCAATTTGGCTCAGGTTCGTTGAACCCATTTTGTGAAGTGGTTTATTAATTTATAAATAGCTATCCACCCCCCATGTTCCGTGTTTGGGGTACGGAGATTAACAAAGGAAATGGATTGGCTGGAATGTTATGAAATCATAAAGTGTATTTTTTTTGGGGGGGGGGCAACATTTTGTTTGTACTCAGATGGAGTATTATATCAGATTTCATTGTTATATATTTTTTTCAATAGGGACGATCACATTTATCTTGATAGGTTACGATAACAACGATATATTTGTTATCGTTTTTGACAGCTTTGACAGAATTAAAAGTAGTTTCATCATGGAACAGTACGCACTCGAACGAAACTTATGCAAACAGCAGTAACACCAATTTTTAGTCAAGGTAATCAGCCTGCAAAATCAACCATGCAACGTTTGTAGAAAAAATTGAGTCCTCATAATGCTCATGTGCCAGGGAGACAAAACAATACACAAAATGTAAAAAACATTATTGCCTCAAGCGCATCAATTCAAACGTTGAGAACCCTTGGGCAATCTATGATATCATTGCAGTGAACTTTGCAAAAAGATATAGGTCTTGACCTGTACAGGATCAAGTGACACAATAACCGAAGCCGCTGTAGCATTTCAAACGTCTTGAATTCGTAAAAATAGCCCAAAAGAAAATACGAAAATGATTCTATGTCCCCCCTAAAATCATCTTTAGCCCTAAGGCACTTTTTTGCCTCAATGGCCCAGTTAAAAGAAAATAGTTTCCTTATTAAAGTCATACTATAAATTTTAGTGGATAATTTACTATGAGCTGTGGATTTGTTACTTTGCCCGATTTTTATCTTTAATATGTTATAAAAATAATGTATGTACATAAAAAGGACACACATCAGGGGGAAGGAAAAGTTTCCTTACTAGAAATATCAAACATGTAGAATAGTTTAAAACCTTTTTTTCTTTAAACACAATGTATCTTCTCTATGGCGTCATTAAAAATATGAATAGAAATGACGAAAACCTTATATATATATATATATATATGAATGTATATATATTATATATATGCATATATATATATATATATAAATCTAGGTATACATACATATATCAGACTTGTTGACGTTCGCGAAAAATTGTCGTTTGTCGTTCACCAAAAGATATCGTTCGTCGTTCATCGTTATTTTTTATTGAACCGTTTTCGTTCATCGTTCGCTTGTAGTTCGTCATTCTGAAAGAAATTGATGACGTTTAAAAAAAAATCCCCAATCTGAAAAAAGTGATGACATTTTCTATAACAGGAACTTTTTTTTGGCGCCAAAAGCGAACGACGAACAATAAGGAATTATCCTTATCGTCGTTCGTCAAAAGCTTTGTCGTTCATCGTTTGGGAACGACCAACGTCGTTCGCAAAACGACAACAAAATGAACGATAAATTTATATATATATATATATATATATATACACCATTTACCTAATATATAGAATGTGTGGCTAATCTCTACTTTGTTTTTCAGGAACGGCTGGCATTATCATGGCCGCTCCCTCCCATCAAGACACTCGCAGCCCATCGACATTCAATTCTCCCAGGTGGATAAAATATCCGCTCTCCGCATGATGCCTGAAGCCCTCAAAAGTCAGAGATAAAGGATTTTTGACTTCCATATTCCTTCTCCCCCTCTTCCCCAAAAATACTTCTGCTACTATTATCATAATGATTCACATAGTTTACACCCCATGATTGCTTGTTAACTTTACTAAATTCTATTGAACTTGTTTTCCTCCCCGGGGAACATTCCTTCAGTCGGTGGATATTAGTTCAATAATAAAAATATATAAATGATAAATTTAATAATATAACTCAAAGTTATAGGTGGAGCTCCAAGCAAATAATAAGGAATACAAGCCAAACCGCATTGACGTTTATATCCAAATTCAAACAAAGAGTTATAAGTGTGTGACTGCAAGCGAGTTTCATACTTCAACCGATCCTATATAAAATGAAAAACGG
>CP045898.1:9438658-9463310 GCA_013387185.1 Caligus rogercresseyi | reverse complement strand
TATAATTAGAAGTCCCTATACTCAATAGAATGAAGCATAATTTATAGGAACTTTTTAGAGTCCGTGAAGGATCGAAAGAAAAGAAAGAGTGAACAATAAAAAAGGCTGTTATGACATTATGAATTGCCGCATCACTTCACTTATAGCTATGGAGGTGCGACCATCCATTTAAAGATTATATCCTTAAAAACCGAACGGACCTTGATCCATGTCATGTAAGAATCGCAATGAATCGGGGACAAAATGATTGTATTTTCTTGAGGGTCCTAAGATGTCAACACTATTGCAAATAATCAATTATTGTGGACCCATTAAGCCGTTTTCATTTTCAGCACACTTTTCTCACAGAGGCTTATGAATAATATTTGGGATCAGAATCTTTGATTTCTTAAAGTTATGCATTAGCAGTTTTATAGTTTATTTATAACTTTGATGATAATTTGAAAATTACGGCGAAGATTTCATTCACATATAGCTCATTCCGCAAAAACATTGTCTAAGTACAACGATGTAAAGCATATGTTAAGTTATTTATTCCAATGAAAAAGGGCAAGCTTCTCCAGTGACTTCAGCATCATCCCATAAAATACAAACAGGAAATACTATTCCTTAGAACTGAATGCATCAACCAGCATATTTGCATCGTTCAAAGAAAGGATAGAATGTGAAATTAATGTCAAAAACCTTTGCTATCTTTCTAGTTCTTATAAGGAATTATTCATAATGGAGAATCGCTTTTTGTTAATTTATAGTGAAATATTCAGCTTTATACTCATCCAAGATTTTTTAAATACCAAAAGGAATTTTCAAATTAATTTAAACGACTCTGTATAGAGTTGGCGACAGGTGATTCTTTGGGCCTATATATCCGGCAACCGATAGTACATTTAAAGCCATTGGTGTAAAGCGATCCTTGACGACAATAGCTGCAAATTTATAATCATCTTTATTGCTTTGGTACAACTTTATAGATGATATTGACGATTACATGTCAGGGATGTTAAATATAAATTATAATATTTTAAAATACAATGTTTCAATTAATTAGACGAAAGTCAGCTATTCTAAATTGTTAAAAAAATCTTAAAGCATAATTGTTTTCAAGACGTGTTTTAATTTTTTTGTTATTTGTTTCAATCCTTTCCTTTTCAATTCCTTTTTATTACTTGTTTTTCTGTGTTTGTCTTGAAATGAAAAAAAAAGCCCATAGTCGGCGCACTATCAAAAAAATTAGACGAAAGTTAGCTGATTTCTAACATAATTTAAAAAATAGGCAAATATTTGGGAGAAAAAAAGATGCATGTCATAAATATGAAATCAAAAGTTTTTTAACTGCCTAAAAGTAAAAATACATGCCGAAGTAAAAAAAAACATCACGTCACAGCGGGGTATTGCTCAACTGTCATTGATATATATGTAAAAATATTTATATAATCTAAATTGTTAAAAAAATCTGAGAGCATAATTGTTTCAATACGTGTTTTAATTTTTTATAAATATTTAATTTTTTGTTACTTATGTTTTCAATCTTAGGTTACTTGTTCATATTGTTTTCGGTGTTTGTCTTGAAATGAAAAAAAAACCATAGTCTGCGGACTATCAAAAAAATTAGACGAAAGTGAGTGATTCTCTTACATAATGAAAAAATAGGCTAATATTCGGGGGGGGGGGGGGGGGATATAACATGTCATAGCTATGGAACACAAAAGTTTTTTTTCTGTAATCCTATAGATGGAAAGCATAAAAGTAAAAATACATGCCAAAGTAAAAAAACATCACGTCACAGCGGGTATTTGTCAAATGTCATTGATATATAATGTAAAAAATATGTTTCTATTTAAAAAAAGAGGGATTAATGTTGAAAAGCTGTATTTGTAAGTTAAAACTTTTTCAAAAGGTCAATTGCATACGTACTATATATGTACACGTGAATAATAAAATCAACTGAAGGCTTCCCATATATAATATCATGTTTATTCTGACAACATGCTAATTTATTACCCTCGTAAATTATTTCTTTTTGTTGTTATTCAAGCAAAACCCAATCACTTTTATTATTGTAGTCTATATATCTATTTAAATAATATAATATATATATATATTATTTAGGGGTCAATATCCTGTATCTCCCCTATATTATCTAAAAGGAGGGAAAACTTACTCTAATATTTCTTTTTGCTGTAAGCAAGATCTATCTTACTCTGAATGTATTTATAATTATTTTTAATTAGTTTTTTTTGCTATTTCTTGTCGTTGTGTGATGAACGGAGGCTTCTATTTATAGAACGTTTGCACCCCAGTAGTGAAGGTAATATATATATAGAGAGAAAAAATATCTTAAAATATTATAAGAGTCTTTGCGGTATGTGTGTAAGAATATAATTCTTAGGGTTGTATTTGCTTCTTTGTTGGAGGACAGGATTCATAGTTATAATTGAGATGGAGTCTTTGAAACTAGTTGAATAGATTAAAATATTTAGACAATCAACGATCTTAAAAAATTGGTCTTACAGTTAATCTCTGGATGCCAAAGGAGTTGATTTATTGAACCACTTCTTTATATATATAAATATGTTTGTTTGTTTAGCTCCTAGATCACCCCACTTCACTGGAACTTAATCCGGTATCAGCCGGTGGTAAACTGTCTAGGAGCTAACAAATTTATTCGTAAAAATATTAAATTTCGACAGAAACATATATATTTAAAAATGAACTCCTCAAGAGGCTTCTCCTTCTCTTCACTTTCAGGATGATTTTCTCCATTTGTCTCCTTATCCGTGTGCATTCGTATATTAGGTGAATGGAAGTTTCATCTCCCTTTGCACAGAGCCGGCATGCCGAAAATTGTTTTTTTTTTTTTCAAGATAGGGCTCCGCAATGAAGTATTTTGATTGCTGGCACGTAGTCATATGAGTCCAGTATGTCTTCCACCTGGACATGGACACTCGCCTCAGGGCACTTCTTGCTTGACCACATTGATGTTGGTATAGAAAAGCTCAAAAATAATCCTGGAGACATTTTGCATCAAAGCTGAAGTCTCAAGAGATATTGTCCAACTCATCTGTGCTCAAAAATGAATCAATTTGGCTCCTTAAAGCAGACCAAGGCTATGCGCATCACCAATAGAGTATTTAAAGACCCTTTTGGAGGTACACTTTCCTGATTGCGTACATAATAATACTTGTATACGGTCACAATATACGGGTTAACTTTTGTTGATTGTAATAGAGTCCTTTGACTCATTTGATCCTTACAAAGCTTGTGACCTGACGGGCTTAAGAGTATTGCAACAGCTTGAAGATGACATCGTAAAATATATTTCAACACTCTACAGAACATTATTCAGAACTAGTCACACTCCAAAATGCTGGCCTGAGATGAAAGTCGTTTTTTTGTCAAAACCAGGAAAGATGAATACCAATCTGCCAAATCTTTCTCTCAAATTTCTTCCTTAAAGACTTAAAATATATTTCAGTGAAGAGTTGTGGATATAATTCCATCACTACAATTTTTAACATGCTTCACGAAGGGTTGTCGACAGAGACAGCCCTGTCACAAGCGAAAATATGATTTATCAGTAACAATGTACATTAGGCGTCAGCTGCGATGCATTCTACATTCAATTATCTTCAATATCATTAGCTAACTACTCAAGGTGGCGTACTATCACCATCGTGTGGAACATCATAATGGACACTTTACTTAGGAACTCGAAAAAGCGCTATAAGATGGTTTTTATTCGGATGATGTCCTTCTACTAGTCGAAAGATCCTCAAAACCAAAGTCACCTCCATGCAATACACAATTGTTACAGTTCTGGAATGGGGGGAAATGAATGGTCCACGTTTAACCCTTCTAAATCCACAATCCATTTTTAAAAGCTTCAAACTGAGATCTAAAAAATATATTTTTAAATTATTATAGAAGAATATTATAATACTCCTCGAAATGAAATACTCAGAGTAACTTTTGATCAGGAAGGACACCTAGTTGAAAAAGGTACTCTTTTGCGGAATATTGCAAAGTCTACACTTGGGCAAAAGTGGGGATTAAACCATATAAATAAGCTGCTCTATGAGGCACTAATTAAGCCGACACTGACTTACATTTGTGAGGAAGAGCCGCAGCAGCCGATCACCTCATCACAGATGCCCCACGCAATCCCAAGAAAGACACGAAGCCATGCAATGCAAAGTCGATAATAATCGAATTTAAAAGCTAATGAAATGAGTCTAAATGAAAAATAATGGCAAATAATTATTTTACACAGTAAATTACTAATTCCTTAGTAACACAGCATATATTTAATATGCAAATTATCCATTATACAAAGTTTGGATTGTGTTATTCAACATATTTTTTATACTGGCTTTTTATTTGAAACAGGGAATCTATATTTTTTACATGCCAAGTTTTTTGCCTTATATATATATATATATATATATATATCATATATATATATATAGATTAAACTATTTTTAATAATGAACAAAAACGGATATTGGCATTAAAAAAGTTCATGAATAAACAAATCATATTTTAAATATTTTTCTTTTGAGTCAATATGGAATTTAATTGGGAAATCATAATTCTTTGCAGCCATTAATGGTAATAAAATAAGACATAAACAAATAATATAGTACGTACATATTTATGTAACAACAAATAAGAAACACAAAAATAAAGTTGTGGTGATTGAGGCTATGTTTCATAGTTTGACGTGTTATTTTCAGTTTTAATGAGTTGATAAGTATCTTTTAACATTACTCAGTCAAGGACAAGGATATTGTTGTTCCTCATCTACATGCAGATATATGATATTGTATACAACAAAAATTATATAGGCACTCCGCAACTCAGTTAAAAGATAACATAATCATAAACAAATAAGCTTCCTTTAAGTTGTATTTTTAAATAACAAAGTGCTCTCTCTGTGTGTATGTATATATATATATATATTATAATATATGTATGTATATAAATATATATATATAAAACATAAATATATATGTATATATTATTTTATAATAACCACCTAAAAAATTTGGTGAATCAATCAAACAATCTATGATTGAGGCAAAATAATGATATATGTAATTCTTTTTTTTTTGCCTATATTGTTCGACAGAATTGCATCCGACAGGATATAAATAAGCATACTAGCATTAAAATTAGTCAGTCGAACCTAGGATCTAATCAATGAGGTAGACCAAAAGGACATCCCCTCTCGGGATTCGAACCTTCGCCCTCAACATTGAAAGTTGATATAACAGTTCTGTCTGTGCAGAGGGATATGAAACTCCCATTCACCTAATATACGAATGCCCACGGATAAGGAGACAAATGGATGAAATCATCCTGGAAAGTGAAGAGAAGGAGAAGCCTCTTGAGGAGTTCATTTTTAAAATATATATGTTTCTGTCGAAATTTAATATTTTTACGAATAAATTTGTTAGCTCCTAGACAGTTTACCACCGCTGATACCGGATTAAGTTCCAGTGAAGTGGGGCTGATCTAGGAGCTAAACAAACAAACATATTTATATATATATAAAGAATGGTTCAATAAATCAACTCCTTTGGCATCCAGAGATTAACTGTAAGACCAATTTTAAGATCGTTGATTGTCTAAAATATTTTAATCTATTCCAACTAGTTTCAAAGACTCCATCTCAATTATAACTATGAATCCCTGTCCTCCAACAAAGAAGCAAATACACCCTAAGAATTATATTCTTACACACATACCTGCAAAGACTCTTATAATATTTTAAGATATTTTTTCTCTATATATATATATTACCTTCACTACTGGGGTGCAAACGTTCTATAAATAGAGCCTCCGTTCATCACACAACGACAAGAAATAGCAAAAAAAACCTAATTAAAATAATTATAAATACATTCAGAGTAAAGATAGATCTTGCTTACAGCAAAAAGAAATATTAGAGTAAGTTTTCCCTCCTTTTAGATAATATAGGGAGATACAGGATATTGACCCCTAAATAAATAAATATATATATATATATATAAATAGATATATAAGACTACAATAATAAAAGTTGATTGGCGTTTTGCTTGAATAACAACAAAAAGAAATAATTTACGAGGGTAATAAAATGAGCTATGTTTTTCATGAATAACATGATATTTATTATATGGGAAGCCTTCAGTTGATTTTTATTTATTCACGTGTACATATATAGTACTATGCAATTGACCTTTTGAAAAAGTTTTAACTTACAAATACAGCTTTTCAACATTAATCCCCTCTTTTTTAAATAGAAACATATTTTTTACATTATATATCAATGACATTTGACAAATACCCCGCTGTGACGTGATGTTTTTTTTTACTTTGGCATGTATTTTTACTTTTATGCTTCCATCTATAGGATTACAGAAAAAAAAACTTTTGTGTTCCATAGCTATGACATGTTATATCCCCCCCCCCCCCCCCGAATATTAGCCTATTTTTTCATTATGTAAGAGAATCAGCTCACTTTCGTCTAATTTTTTTGATAGTCCGCAGACTATGGGATTTTTTTTTCATTTCAAGACAAACACAGAAAACAAGTAATAAAAGTAACCTAAGATTGAAAACATAAGTAACAAAAAATTAAATATTTATAAAAAATTAAAACACGTATTGAAAACAATTATGCTCTCAGATTTTTTTAACAATTTAGATTATATATATTTTTACATTATATATCAATGACATTTGAGCAATACCCCGCTGTGACGTGATGTTTTTTTTTACTTCGGCATGTATTTTTACTTTTAGGCAGTTAAAAAACTTTTGAGTTCCATATTTATGACATGTTATATTTTTCTCCCAAATATTTGCCTATTTTTTTCATTATGTTAAAAATCAGCTAACTTTCGTCTAATTTTTTTGATAGTGCGCCGACTATGGGCATTTTTTTTCATTTCAAGACAAACACAGAAAAACAAGTAATAAAAAGGAATTGAAAAGGAAAGGATTGAAAACATAAGTAACAAAAAAATTAAAACACGTCTTGAAAACAATTATGCTTTAAGATTTTTTTAACAATTTAGAATAGCTGACTTTCGTCTAATTAATTGAACATATGTATTTTAAAATATTATAATTTATATTTAACATCCCTGACATGTAATCGTCAATATCAATCTATAAAGTTGTACCAAAGCAATAAAGATGATTATAAATGTGCAGCTATTGTCGTCAAGGATCGCTTTACACCAATGGCTTATAAAATGTACTATCGGTGCCGATATATAGGCCCAACGAATCACCTGTCGCACACTCTATACAGAGTCGTTTAAATTAATTTGAAAATTCCTTTTGGTATTTAAAAAATCTTGGATGAGTATAAAGCTGAATATTTCACTATAAATTAACAAAAAGCGATTCTCCATTATGAATAATTCCTTATAAAGAACTAGAAAGATAGCAAAGGTTTTTGACATTAATTTTCACATTCTATCCTTTCTTTGAACGATGCAAATATGCTGGTTGATGCATTCAGTTCTAAGGAATAGTATTTTCCTGTTTGTATTTTATGGGATGATGGCTGAAGTCACTGGAGAAGCTTTGCCCTTTTTCATTGGAATAAATAACTTAACATATGCTTTACATCGTTGCACTTAGACAAATGTTTTTGCGGAATGAGCTATATGTGAATGAATATCTTCGCCGTAATTTTCAAATTATACATCAAAGTTATAAATAAAAATAAAAACTGCTAATGCATAACTTTAAGAAAATCAAAGATTCTGATCCCAAATATTATTCATAAGCCTATGTGATGAAATAGTGAAAAATGAAAACGGCTTAATGGGTCCACAATAATTTATTATTTGCAAATAGTGTTGACATCTTATGGCAAGATAAACAATCATTTTGTCCCCGATTCATTGCGATTCTTACATGACATGGATCAAGGTCCGTTCGGTTTTTAAGGATAATAATCTTTAATGGATGGTCGCACCTCAATAGCTATAAGTGAAGTGATGCGGCAATTCATAATGCTAACAGCCTTTTTTATTGTTCACTCTTTCTTTTCTTTCGATCCTTCACGGACTCTAAAAAGTTCCTAATAAATTATGCTTCATTCTATTGAGTATAGGGACTTCTAATTATAAATATTCCATGTCATTGCAAACATAATCAAAGGAACTTTATTCAAAGAAGTATCTTTATATGTGATATATATATAACTATAATATATATATATATATCTATATATATATATATATATATATATATATATATATATATATATATATATATATATATATATATATATATATATATATGTGTGTGTGTGGGTGTGTGTGTGTGTGTCGCAGAGGAGATGGAAATCCAGTAGAATCGATAACTCTCCTGGTAGAGATTACGATTCTTATCCCTTCTAGGAGAGATGACGTCTTAAATATTGCAATAATATTTTACAAAGCTGTTAAAACTATTTCTTTCATTTGCTATTTCTATTCTATATTTTGGTGAAAATGATTTAGTTTTTGTCATCAAGAAAGATTTTTTTAATTACTAACATTGTATCCATATCAAAAATCTTTATTATGTTAATATGTTATTCATCTGTGAAGAAATCATACATGATAAAAAGTTGAATAACATCGTCATACCATCTATACATTTAAGTCGTTATCCCTCCTATCAGAGATTATACTCCTGATCTCTTCTAGCTGAGTCGTTTATTCTTCTGATATAGACAACGATCGAAGTCACTCCTAGGAGAGGATACGATCGTGATCTCTACCAGGAGATTCAACTACTCTACTGGATCTCTCTCTCTCTCTTTGTCTATATATATATATATATATATATATATATATGAATATATATATATATTTAAATATATATATATTTATCTTTTCATCATATCATAATTTTCTTTTATATAATTACAATACTCTCCATGGAAAACGTTTATTAAGAGTGGTACTTCATATTACAGGTTAGCCCTGAGGACTACTAATATTTTTTTGAGAGGATTATTTGAAGATAACATGGCGTCTCATGTCGTCCAGGATGAGATGTCTGGATATTTGGTTTAGCTCTGTACGTGTGTGTGTGTATATACATAAGACCACTTTTAAGGTCCATTCTTATTGTTGATCAACTCTTTTTTTTGTTGTGTAATTGTTGGGGAAGCTCAAATTACTGGACGAAAATACCCCGTCTCATTCAAAGGGCTCTTACAGGTAGATAAATGCGTAAGTAGTATGTATTTAAATAAATATAGAACATAGAAAGAAAAAAAAGAGTTGTGGATTTGTAACATGTACACGTTTTTTTTTTGCATCTCTCGGGCAAATTATAGTATCAAATTAATCCAAACCTCTCTTTTTTAAACTACTAATTAAGAAAAGTAAAAAAAGAAGCTGCAAGCTGTTGTTTCTATTAATGCGTCATGATAAGCATCTTGAGTATTTAAATTCTAGAAGAGGAACTTTGGTACGGAAACAAAGATAGCTTATTAAAAACTGAAATTTATGTTATAAGGGTATCCATTTCCATACAGATACAATTGGAGTAAGCCATAATTAAACAACTAGGTTTTTATGAACTGAAATATTTGATCTTGGTATTCATATATTTTTAATAAGCTAACTAATTGAAAACTAAAAAAATTACTGAAAGCATTTTATCAAATATATTTATTAGTTTATACAACACATACAGTTTAGTATTTGTTATATCTTATTTTTATGTGTACTTTGTAATTTTATATCTTGTCGATGAAAAACAATATTTTTTTTTTTTTTCTTGGCCCGATGGCAAACTTTATTCAGAACATATGTTAATATTAAAATTCAACAATAAAGGACAATGGGTATTAGTCAAAATATTTACTAAAAATATGTGGGTGGGCATAAAATGTGTAAAGGAGTACATTAAGAATATTGTTACATATATTAAAAGTCAATTGACATCACATAAAAACTTGTAATAGTTAAAACAATCAATCAATTTCATTGATTTCTTTTATATACATTTTGATAATGGAGATAATACCCCGGAGCTTTGTATCGTTGGCGGATCTTTTTGCGTATA
This sequence comes from Caligus rogercresseyi, assembly GCA_013387185.1. Lineage (NCBI taxonomy): Eukaryota > Metazoa > Arthropoda > Copepoda > Siphonostomatoida > Caligidae > Caligus > Caligus rogercresseyi. The sequence continues at coordinate 9,453,245 of CP045898.1, read as the reverse complement.
TGACTTGCTGTGTTTTTGCAATCGTTGCATTAACTTTGAGTTCCTCCTTTCCCGCAAAGTAGGCTAAAAAGTCTTCTTTGTCTGTCACGGCTCCGAAGCTATTCATCAAAATACTACGTATTGATGAATACGTTTCTCGTAGTTCGGAACAGCCCCAGAAGATGTGGTCCGTTGTTTCTTTTTCTTTTTTGCAGAAGATACAAATGCTTCTCTGATCGTTAAAGAACTTTGAACGTACTTCCAGTGTTCCAGAGAGCAAGCGATATTTGAACCACTTTTCGGAAGACGAGAGCAGACGGTTTTTTATCACGCGGATACTTCCCGCTGCATCCTTGTTGGTAATCAGTCTTCTCTGGAGATATGAACAAAAAGGAGTCATATTATCGCTATTGAAAGTTCCTCTGATAAATGATGTGGGTGCTGTGCAGGCTTTCATCCTGAAAGGAACAAGTGGCCTCTGAAGGCCTCGGAAAATTCCAAGTCTTTTTTTCAGGGACAATCCAGCCATTTTATTGATAGTGGAAGATGACCAGAAGAGTTCTGCAGCGACGTCGCAAGAAACTGTTTGCACTTCAGGAAAGTTAAAGCGTTCTTTCAAGGGTAAATACCAGCACTGTGAGAGCTCCAGTTTAATTACGACTTCCTTACTCCCAACACTCATCCGTTTCATGGTCTCCGAGAACAGAGAAATATTTTCCAACACCCTTTTGTAGCTTGCCTCTGGTTTATTGTTAAAATCGACTCCTTTTTGTTTCAAAAAATGTTTAAAAATAGAGCACCACGGCTCTTGGCTGTTCCACAATTTCCTCGTCCAATAAAAATTCAGGGTTTTCCACATATTCGATATATTTGTTAGAGATAGACCTCCTCTATTCAAGGGACTATGTAGCCTATCGTGAGATATGTTTTTCCTTTTTTTCAGGTTCAGGAAAGATGCTTTTATTTCATTTATTTTTTTAACTACTTCTTCACTATGTGGGGTTACTCTTAGGAGATGCAGGACTTGCGAAGTGATATATGTGTTCCAAGCAATTCGTCTGTCCCAAAAGTTGAGGCTGAGACTCTTGAAGAAGGAGCATGCCCTAAAAATTCGTTTAATAATTTCCTCTTCGTTATTGTGACATCCATGTGGTCCAACCCAGGTTCCTAGAAGATTTATATTCCTGACAGTGCGGAAATATGGCCATCCTTTTTCTATAAGCTCTTCATAAGGACTCAATATTTCGGTTTTCTCTTAACTAATTTCTAGTCCAGACGCTTGAGAGAAGTTGGACAGAAGTTTAATTGCATTTCTTAAGCTTTTAATGGTGACTAAGGGACTACCACTAAGGACCAATGTCATGTCGTCCGCATAACAGAAAGCTTTTATACAAACTTGATTTGATAATACACCAGCAAAACTATCACTTTTGTGGATGTCTTGAATAATTTTATCAATTCCAATGTTAAATAAAACTGTAGATACAGGATCTCCCTGTTTAACTCCTCTTTTATTTGTGAATGACGTTTTTTGATCACCGTATCGCACCACAGTGCGGGATCCTGACAAAATAACGCCAACCATTCTAATGACAAGGTCTCCAAATCCCTTCCGGTAGAGTTGCCGTATTAAATATTCGTGAGAAAGCGAGTCAAAAGCTTTAGTGAAGTCTATGGCCATCACTGAGGTATTTTCTTCTGAGTCGATGAGTGCTTGAAAAAAACAATAAATGATTTGTCTAGTTTCATGGTTAGGAAACTAATCCATTTTTAGCCGTCTTAACCGATTGTAGCTTTTTTAAATCAAAGGGAGTTCATACCTATAACCTTTTTTATATTTTTTTAGATTCTAGCACCCAAAACATGAATAAAACATGTTATAAATTGGAGAGAAAGTTTAACATGTCGAACGTATTGACAGGGTGCAATTATTTCAAATAAGAAAATACACTCTAAAAACTAGACACCAGGTAATTATTATTTGATAATCATTTAAAAATACATAGATTAAAGCGGTCAAGTAAAAAGGTTTTTTTTGCCCAAAAGGTAATATTCATGAATTGAACTGCTGGGATATTTTTTATTACCAAGGTTTGTCTCTTTAACACTTTTGGAAGTGCCACGGGCAGCAATAAAAAATAGGTTAATAGAACATTCAGGGTCGTAGAAGTTGTTGGAGGGTTTTTATCTTTGTGTTTATAGAATCTCGTTAGACTCATTTTAAAATATTTTAAAAAGGGAACAATAATGATTTGTATAAACGTAAAATATACCACTATTTTTCACGACAAAGTTATATAATTATTTTCTCTTCATTTGTTTCTTAAGGAAGGAAAAATCCCCTGAAATACTTCCTCTTCTAGATTTACGAGTCCAATAGACGTGTAGATGGAGGGTTCATAAGTGGAGTCTCCGAAGTCATCCGAGAAACTCGGATAGATGGAGGATAGATCTGTGGATATAAATGGGCAGGATAGATCATGAGGAACATCCTCCTTTCATAATCCAGGGGCCGAAATTTTCCACCCTTTTTCGACTCTGAGACTCTTAAGAGCAGGAGTAAGTTAAATATGTCCTTATCTTTGTCTCTTTCTCTTCTTCCCCTCTCTCTTTCTTTCCCCTATTCCCCATTAGTCAAAATAAAATTACATTATACCGTGAGTCCTTAAAACATGGAAGGGGTGTACAAAAGTAGAACCTACCTATATTTAGTTTGTTATACATACCAAATATCAAATACTGCTAGTTGAAATCGGTTTAATAACACTTTCATTTTTGTATTACTTCAATCTTTTTTTGCTATCTATTATAAAATATTTAAATATTCACTGTTTTACCGACTGAAATAAGAGTTCAAAGTGCTGTGTATTTTTCTTTAATATATAAATATGAACAACAATGTTAGATTCGATGCGTTGTAGATTCGAGTATATACAAGTTCATCCCTATGAGAACGTTGATTTGCTTTGGTTTAGCAATTTTATTTAAAATTTTCAAGGTATTTATGTCAATTATTTTAAATATCATACCTAACATTAATCTCACTCTCTTTCTCTTTCTCTCTCTCTCTCTCTCTCTCTCTCTCTCTCTATATATATATATATATATATATATATATATCAGGAAACGACCGGGTACCCGGCCCGGGTCCCGGCTGTTTTTAGAGCGTCCCGGTGTTTTGACACACCGGGCCGGGACTAAATATTTTCTTCCGTTTGTTTCCATAAGTGACGACGTTTTTTTAGAAACGAAGTTTCGAAATGTTCTTTTCTGAGATATTTTTTTTTGGAAATTATTTTCTAAGAAATCGTCACTCATTTTTTGGAATTTTTTTCTAAGAAAAACGTCGTCACTTCAGAATGTTGAGGGAACGAAAATATTATTAACTCCCGGCCCGGCCCGTTTCTGATATATATATAAATATTATTTTTATTTTTTACTAAAAATATTCATTTAACATACATACACTAAAGTAAGGAAAGCGACATCATATCATAAGACCTTTCATACTGCTGTAAAATCTAAACTCCTTTCTACAACAAAATTGTATAAAAACATAGCTCATAAGTCCTTCAAATAAGATATTGATATTATGCATATAAATGATCCATTGCACTTTTCGTTAAAATATACATATGTCCTTATATTTGAAAGCGCATTCTTTTTTTGTGAATATATGCTCTAATTTCACAGCGGAAAGGATAAAGTCCGATTTCATCCATGATTGAGCCCTCACTGCAGGAAGCACCCCATCCTTAGACGTAACATTAATATTATCACCATAAACACATACGAATGTGAAAAGAAGAAATAAACTTACTTTATTTTAAAACAAAAAGTAATATCTCCCCTTACAATTACTTAAGAACGACGGAAGCCCTCTGCAACTTGAGTATCCTTAAAGTCTTTGTTTTGATGATGTGACTCATAGTTGAAAAAAATTATTGGGATTTGATTAAATGAAAAAAACTATATTGAATATTTTGGAACTGGTAATTCATTCATATTTTACACTGCTGTACAACTTTAAATATAACATATTGGAGTCTGCAAATAAGGTTAATAGATAGATTAAGGTTAGTGTATGGCATATAGAAACAATCGACAATTATACCCTTTTTAAAACAAAATTCTCGTCTGCCACAGAAAAAACTCAAGCCCATACAACGGCGAAGGTATGTTCAGATGATCAATTCGCCATAAACGATCTTGCTCGTGTTTGCCGGGAGTTCGGAGAGCTGAGTGATTGCATGTTGCCGACCTTTTTGACAGGTCACATCTTACATCCGTAAACGAGATCATAGTGAACCAGGCTGCTATATCCGCTGGGAAGGCTATCAATGTAGACAGCTGCCCCCTAAAGACGACGCTCGAAAGCTTCGACAAGCATACCCGTAGTTCTTATATAAGAAGCTCGCTTCTACCTACTGGGTTTGCTGTCGTCACCCTTTCAAAGGCCTGGGGTCTGTCAATGCACTGAGAGAGGGCGGCAAAACTCTTGCTTGTCTAGATCCTTTAATTATATATATATATATATCAGGCTTGTGAACGGAACGCAAATTGAATGGCGTTCAGCTGAACGCACGTTCAATGAACAGAACACAACTTTTTTGAACGTTGAACGCAAAAAAAAAGAGTTTTGCGTTCAGCGTTCAGTGTTCAATTTTTCCAAGCATTTCTTGGACTATTTTCGGAAAAACGTCATCACTACGCAGTACTTTTTTGGAAATTATTTCTAAAAAAACGTCATCACTACGCAGTACTTTTTTGGGAAATTCTTTTTTAAATATTTGAACGCTGAACGCTAACGGAACGCTGAACGCAAAAACATTGAACGGAACGCTGACGGAAAGCTAATTTTTTTTTGAACGCTGAACGGAACGCTGAACGCAAAAAAGCTGAACGCTCACAAGCCTGATATATATATATTAGGGTGATTCTTATTTCACTTTTTCGGATTTGAGAGTCGGGCTCCCCCTAGGATTTTACTTAGTGCATAGAAATCATCTTGTGAAAGTTTGAACGAAATCGAATAATTGGAAGTACATGCTCAACGGGCCCAAAAGTTATGTAGTAAACTTATATAGTAATTTTTTTTTTCCGCTATTCGATTGCCCCTAATGTCCTTACTTTCAACGTTATTTTCAAACAATTGCCGCAAAATGTAGGTATGCTTGCAAGGATTCCAAATCATTTTTTATTTTCATTTACATTAAAAATCAAACGAGATAATAAGTTTCAAAATGTTCATTTTTGGGGTATTTTGCATAAAAATGATATTTCAAAACTTAATTTTCTCGTTGAATTTTGGATGTACATTAAAAATAAAAACTGATTTGGAATCCTTGCGAGGATACCACATTTAGCGGCAAAGTGTTTGAAAATAGCATTAAAATAAAGGACATTAGGGGCAATCGAATAGCGAAAAAAAAATTACTACATAAGTTTACTACAGAACTTTTGGCCCGTTGAGCAGGTACTTCCAATTATTCGATTCGTTCAAACTTTCACAAGATGATCTCTATACACTAAAGTAAAATCCTAGGGGGAGCCCGACTCTCAAATCCGAAAAACGTGAAATAAGAATCACCCTATATATATATATATATATATATAATATATTGAAATCTAATTAACAGAAGCCCGGCTCTTCAACCGTGGCAAATATATTTCTTTATAACGAATCCTTTTTTATTCATCTCTGCCAAAATAACATAAATGATCAGTCAATTCTTTCAACATTTAGAAAAAAAAGAAGTCATAATATATAATATTTATGATGCAAAAAGATGGTCCACGGGACGAAATCTTCGTTGCCAATTAGTGCTATTTGTCATTATAATGCAATCACCAATAATGAAATTAATTAAGGGTTTACCAATAATGCTTCCGAATTATTTGTTAGCTATTTTATTTCTGTACTTTTGAACATATGGCGAATATGCATAAAGATAAAAGGCAAAAAGTAACAATAGGCTTATCGATTGTTTTAGCTCATTAATTTGGGCGTAACAAAGTAAGCATGGAAGTCACACAAATCGTACAGAATAGACTGAGATGGGGGTTGTTCTTGCATGTAACACATCGTTGTGTATTGTTCGAGCAAATGTTTGCTGTAGGAAAATGATCAAGACCCATGCTACCGTGTTTATAACTCTTGTAGTGTACCTGAATATAGTTGATAATAGGACTATATTGATCCCATACTCTCTGATGGGTATTGGAAGAGGAGATACACGATGTGGGTTTCGGATGTCGGTACCTTTCAGTAGAAGAGCGAAGAGGAAGTGAGAAGGAAGAGGGAAGGAAAGAGTAAGAGGTGATTCAGGGGTGCCAATTAAGATGCATGTGGCCGGGGGCCGACATAATACATAACACTTTTCGTAATGTTAATTATTTTCACGTACAAACACTCTCAAAAAGTGAAAAAAGGTACCTCCGAAATATTTGACCGTATCTTCATTTTCTTCTTGTAGATTATTTTGTCCTTTTAGGTTGACGCGCCACAATCTGTATAAGCATGCAGTTGAGTCAGTCTTTTAATTATACACTTAAGACGTACATACATCCTAGAGGACAATGTACGTGCTACAATCATGGTGCGAGTTTAATTTATGTTGAATCGTAAATTGAAACTGCATAATTAGATTCAAGGAGGCACTCTACTAAGTTACTAAATCTGTTGAAGTATATGAATTGTGTTCAAGGACTTTGTTCATTGCTTTTCCAGAAGTAGGCATTCAAATTATATTTCGTTGTAGAATAATAAAATGAATTGAGACCACTTTTTTTGGTAGTGATGACGACAAAACGTGGACTCATTGGATGGGAAAGTGAGTGACTTAACGCCGAAAGTAAAAAAGTTACCAGAGTATAAAGTTTAAATTTGTTTAGTATGACGATATTATACAACTTAGATTATTGTCTTCATTACTTTATGTCACGGTACCGGCTCAATAGATGTTATGTATATTAGTATAAAGAGAATATATGATCTATACAATTATAAGTGGATGTCCAACTGAGAAGAAACATTGAACCAGCTTGAACACGGCATAAATGCACGCGAGGTAAACAATGAAATACAATCTACATTGGCATACCATACAAGGAATAAAAGAAGAGTAATTCTATAATATATATACCAGTGACGTCATCGGGCTGTGTTGATTCCTTATGGGAAAAAGTTAGCGTTTATTTCAATACCATTGTCACCTATGTCACTAGGTGGTTGTCGTTTTCGTTTTATCTACTCCATAGGGCATGATCACCGACCTATATAGATCGGTGGGCATGTTGTTTAGACTACTTTGACTCTTCAAGGGATCACTATAATTACTCTCTCTTGATTCATAAGCTGCTGACTCCGAAGTGGTTCTTCCTTCTTCTACTCAGTATTGTGGATTCAGTTATGATTTAGGTTGGTGTATATTATAGTGAACTATGACCTACATGATGATGTCCCCTTGTAAAGTTATATCCCCAAGCCCTTCCCATTCATTTCACCACATCATACATTTTAAAGTATAGTAGAACTAAAAAAGAAAATTTAGTTTGTAAAAGACTGAAAAAAAAGAAAAACAAGGCGATTGAAGGTGGTTCGAGAAACGTTGGAAACATAGTTTTAGCACGTTTTAAAACAACCAAATGTCCGAAAAGCACTAAAACGTATAGAAAACGCATTGTACATCACAAAATAGTTATTGTAAAAAGACTTTATTGACACAAACTTTGCAGTTTTAAGCTTTTATTATTATTAATAATCATAATGGTGCAATATAGCTATTTTTTACTATTTTGTTACGACGTCAAGAAGTCTAGACATTGTTTTAATTGGTTTAGAGTATATATTTTCTTACAGTCATACCATTCACAAAAAAGGAAATTTCCTTTATATATTTTGATCTTTTGATCAAGCAGCAGTTTTTAATAAAGAAGGGAGAAACTACATATTTCTGGGTTGAATGTATATATATATATATATATTACGTTTAGAGACTTAAATAACTAAATATCTATTTGAAGGACATTGAAAAAAATGTTTCCTGAAATTAAATATAAATCAAAGAAGTTTACTCCTAACCATCCATTGAATGTCTAAGACACTACCTGAAGCAGTATAGTTTAAAAAGGAAGCCCTAGGCGTACGTTTTTGTTGAATAATTCCACAATTAATATATTAAAGAACAACCATGTAGAAAAACTACTTAGAGATAATTTGAAACATCGCGAGCAAAAGAAGATACATAGTTTCAATGTGAAATATCAGCAAAAGAAAATGGATTTCTCTTTAATTCCTTCTTAAAAAATCAGTCATACACACTTAAAACAAGAATTAATAACTGCACTAAAACTGCGAGTTTCTCAAGTTCTATCTGACATAATGGGGAAGTAACGAATACTTTAGAGTTGATTTCATAATTTGAAACTATTTATTTTCCCCGCTGCTGTGTGTTTCTAGCAAATCATCTCATTAGAAACTTAATCCAATATCAATTGGTAGTTCACATGCACACTTTACTTATTAAGGATTATTTTATTCCATATAATTTTTTTCAATATACAATACTTATTCCTCACCCTCTGTAATATTTGTTTATTATTATTATTAATTTTTTGCCTTTAGGGTTCGATAGAATTGCATCCACAGATATAAATAAGCATTATAGCATTTATATAATTAGTCTATCGAACCTAGGATCTTATTAATGAGGTATACCAAAATTGACCCATCCCCTCTCGGGATTCGAAACCTGCGCCCCCAACATTGAGAGTTGAACACGCCTTAGCACGCACGGCTATCGAGCTCCCTATTTCTTTTGTTTCTTTATTATAAAATATTAATATATTTGCAATCATCAATATTATATTTTTACAAAGTAAATGAGATAAATATATTTGAAAAATAAAACTTATTGCATGTCGACTTGAACATATTATTATTTATTTTGGAGGAAGTATTTTTATGAAAAAGTTGTTCATCAGGACGCCATCCTTCAGTTTGTCAAGGTTTTTAAAGTCAAAGAGGTCTCAGCAAATAAAGGGGAATATATAAAATAAAAAGACCGGCCGCATTGATGTCAAGTCTCCAATTGTAAACAAAGTAACTATATATCTTTTTCTTCGTGGCTCAATAAAAGAAAATAAACAACGTAGTTGTTACGTATGTCAATTCAAATTACAATCTCAAAAACAATATGAACGATATCAATCAGCTGCTGGATCTTAAGATCGACATCAGACTACCTTAAGCAGAATAGAGCGCTGAGTGACATTATGAAACCAATATTTTTTTCATTTTTATTGATGACGTCATAACAAATAGAGTTCTATGACTATTGTCCATTAATATTCATCAAATAAAAAGATGTTGACTTTAGAAGTAGCAAAATAATGTACAGATGCTTACTTGGGTCTTGAGAACAACGCCAAGATGCTTCTGCGACCAGAAGAAACGGCAAAAGGAAAAAATGGCTACAGAAATCAATTCTATTGAAATCTTTGATAATTAAATAAATAAATATCTAATAATTGGGACATATATGGATAAATGTACTAACTTTTATATAGTATTTCCATTATTTTGAACGATTTGAGAGATCCAACTTAGCTTCTCAATTACATACAAATGATGGTATAATGATATATATATATATTAAATACAATCAAGGAGTGTGATTTTAGAGTTAATCTGGTTAAATAATGCATTTTTCTGTGTTTTATTTATTTCCATTTGGACCACTTTTTCCGTTTTTCATTTTATATAGGATCGGTTGAAGTATGAAACTCGCTTGCAGTCACACACTTATAACTCTTTGTTTGAATTTGGATATAAGACGTCAATGCGGTTTGGCTTGTATTCCTTATTATTTGCTTGGAGCTCCACCTATAAACTTTGAGTTATATTATTAAATTTATCATTTATATATTATATTATTGAACTAATATCCACCGACTGAAGGAATGTTCCACCGGGGAGGAAAACAAGGTTACATAGAATTTAGTAAAGTTAACAAGCAATCATGGTGGTGTAAACTATGTGAATCATTATGATAATAGTAGCAGAAGTATTTTTGGGGAAGAGGGGGAGAAGGAATATGGAAGTCAAAAATCCTTTATCTCTGACTTTTGAGGGCTTCAGGCATCATGCGGAGAGCGGATATTTTATCCACCTTGGAGAATTGAATGTCGATGGGCTTGCGAGTGTCTTGATGGGAGGGAGCGGCCATGATAATGCCAGCCGTTCCTGAAAAACAAAGTAGAGATTAGCCACACATTCTATATATTAGGTAAATGGTGTATATATATATATATATATATATATATCAGACATGTTGATTTATCGTTCATTTGTTGTCGTTTGCGAACGACGTTGGTCGTTCCCAAACGATGAACGACAAAGCTTTTGACGAACGACGAACGATAAGGATAATTCCTTATCGTTCGTCGTTCGCTTTTGGCGCCAAAAAAAAAGTTCCTGTTATAAAAATGTCATCACTTTTCTCAGATTGGCGATTTTTTTTTAAACGTCATCAATTTCTTTCAGAATGAAGAACTACAAGCGAACGATGAACGAAAACGGTTCAATTTAAAAATAACGATGAACGACGAACGATATCTTTTGGTGAACGACAAACGACAATTTTTCGCGAACGTCAACAAGTCTGATATATATATGTATACCTAGATTTATATATATATATCCATATATATATAATTATTTATACATATATATATATATATATATATATATATAAGGTTTTCGTCATTTCTATTCATATTTTTAATGACGCCATAGAGGAGATAACATTGTGTTTAAAGAAAAAAAAAGTTTTAACTATTCTACATGTTGATATTTCTAGTAAGGAAACTTTTCCTTCCCCTGAATGTGTGTTCTTTTTATGTACATACATCAACTTTTATCGATAAAAATCGGGCAAAGTAACAAATATCACAGCTCATAGTAAATTATCCACTAAAATTTATAGTATGACTTTAATAAGGAAACTATTTTCTTTGTTAACTGGGCCATTGAGGCAAAAAAGTGCCTTAAGGCTAAAGATGATTTTAGGGGGAACATAGGAATCATTTTCGTATTTTCTTTTGGGCTATTTTACGAATTCAAGACGTTTGAAATGCTACAGCGGCTTCGGTTCTTGTGTCACTTGATCCTGTACAGGTCAAGACCTATATCTTTTGCAAAGTTCACTGCAATGATATCATAGATTGCCCAAGGGTTCTCAACGTTTGAATTGATGCGCTTGAGGCAATAATATTTTTTACATTTTGTGTAATTGTTTGTCTCCCTGGCACATGAGCATTATGAGGACTCAATTTTTTCTATCAAAACGTTGCATGGTTGATTTGCAGGCTGATTACCTTGACTAAAATTGCGTTACTGCTCTTAAGTTTGCATAAGCTTCGTTCGAGTGCATACTGTTCCACGATGAAACTACTTTTAATTCTGTCAAAGCTGTCAAAAACAATAACAAATATATCGTTGTTATCGTACCGTAGAAATTACTGTCAATATCAATCACTAAATAAACAAAATATCGTGTGTTATCGTAACCTATCAAGATAAAATGTGATCGTCCCTATTGAAAAATATATAAACAATGAAAAATCTGATATAATACTCCATTTGAGTACAAACAAAATGTTGCCCCCCCCCAAAAAAAAATACACTTTATGATTTCATAACAATTCCAGCCAATCCATTTCCTTTGTTAATCTCCGTACTTCAAACACGGAACATGGGGGGTGGATAGCTATTTATAAATTAATAAACCACTTCACAAAATGGGTTCAACGAACCTGAGCCAAATTGATCGTGTCTGAAGTCCATTGGCAGACAGCTCCAACCAATGGGATTAAGCAAGAAAACTATTAAAGGAACTACATGATATTATAGAAGACTCACTACCTTGTTGCAAACTTGAAAACACAGCCAAATAGGAGTTTTATACATATAAAGATCCATTGCGGCTCTTAAAAGGCATTTGTGGTCAAGGGGGATTGAAGTCCATGTGAAACACGACTCATGATAATTACATATAAATTAAAAGTGTCTGAGAAGTATGAGTTACTTCGCAGAGACGCAAAAAAACCAGTTCTATATTTAGTATTAATGCATGTATGTGTGAAATAAAGTTGTTCGTCATCTGTGTTAGACACATAATTTATCCAACTGGATATATTTTTTATATTGCAGCATTCTGAAGGACCTATAATATAATATTTTATCTCACTTTGTTGCATGTCTTCTCTTCTAAAAACTTTAAGATTTAAAAGTTTATATGTACATAGATTGAATGCAGTGATATCTTGATTTTGTTGTATTGATTGCAATGAATGTTTATATTGAGTGCATACCTTGTTCCCCCACATACTGATATGTTTTAATGAATGCTTCTTTGTTTATTTAGAATTTTAAGATCCTATATTTCTCAAAAAGTCCATATAAAAATATTTTTTTAAGAAATAAGAATTAAGTTTTAAAATAACTAGTTACCTTTAACAATAACTTCTTTTATCAGTTGAGAAAACATTTTTCGTCAATATATTATTATCTGCAAAAGTTTATGGATATAATCAACGTCATAGATTTATATTCTCAACAATGTGAGGGTGTTATTGTATGAAAATTAAGATGTGAAAAGCAAACGTATTTAAAAAATAATTTAAAAACATCAACATGAGTACCCTCTTTTTCTTTTTCCTTCTTGAAACTATAAAAGACCCTAGTAGGAGCCGTTATTTAAAAAATGGTTGGTGAGTCAGCACTTATGATCATTTATTGGTTCTAAAATTATTTTGAAAAAAATTTGCAAAATATAACAAAGTCATAAATGATCATAGCTAACTTTTGTAAAACTAAATTTTTTCAAAATAAGTAAAACAAAAAGTTTTGCTTCATAACGAAACCTTGAACGCAATTTGAGGGGGGGGTAAGGGGGAGGTTAAACCAAAATTCATTTTTCTACGATCATTTAGTTTCTTATGACGCAACTTTCGCGGGGGGTTAATTTTGATATCTTAATATTGGTTTCTATAATACCCCCTAGTGTATATGCAGTGTTAGAGATATCTTGATTTTAAAATATCAAATACGTATTTTAGAAGAACAAACAAGAGTCCTAAATTTTATGAGTCACATAGGAAAAAATAGCTGAAAAATTAAGCCAATGAGAAGGTTTAATTAAAGTTGTGGCTTATATTTAAAGATTATATTTGTTTCAGAGATATCCAATCATTATTATAGAAAGGTTGTTGTAAACTATAAGTCTCTATTGAAGTCCTTTATAAAGTTCAATACTTGATATATTATAAATATTTTCTTAAATTGTGTTTAAAACATGAAAAATAAAATATATTTGACATCCCATATAATTCATCATATATAATAGATTATTTGCGTACAAGACTAGAGCTTGTCTTCAAATCAATTTAATATTATTGTTTTTATGGGCAATCATCATAGAACTTGTAAGCTTTGAATAAAACTTTCCTGCATTATATTAAATATCATGACTAACTACTTGTAAATTGGAAAGAGTTTATACCAGAAATATACATTTTGTAAATATATAAATCCATATTGCATCTTATGCCACGTCCTTGGCTCAACCCACAGAGCTATTTAGTTTATTCATCTTTCTAAGTTCCGCATGAGCACAATGATCTCATCAACGAATAAGTAATATATTAATATATGGCTACATTAACAAATTGCTGAGTTTGTAGGAGTTACTATTTTGATTTACGGATTAGATAAAGGAAAGTACTTTTACATATAAACCCCAATTATTACTTCCCGGTATAATTATTACCTATTGGATTTGAGTTATTAGACTCTTTCATATGCAATTGATTTACAGTAAGAAGACGTAACTACCTACGCATATGTAACGGATTACACATATTAGGACATAATTATATCAAGGAAACTTAAAAATTCAATTCAATGTGCATTTTTCTTTCTTTTTTGAATATGACTGGTTTTGACTTCGTACTTCAGCTAAATACTGGAACATTGATCAGGGGAGGGGGTATCGACTTTTGGCAGTAAACGATTTTTATGGAGTCATTATCAATGCCAAAACTCAACTTGTGGTCCATGATAATTTGGGATCCGACAGGTTTTTAAAAAGAGACGACACTCTAATAGACACGATAACATCAAAACTAGTAACGAATCAGCTCATTGACATATTGTTGAGGTCATATATATATATCAGACTTGTTACCGTTCGCAAAAAATTGTCGTTCGTTTGTCGGCCTCCAAAAGTTATCGTTCGTCGATCGTTGTTCATCGTTAATTTTAAATTGAATCGTTCATCGTTCGTCATTCTGAAAAAAGTGATGACGTTTTTTTAAAAGGAGATTTTTCCCATGAAAAATAAAAATCTTTGTCTTTTTTTGGCTCCAAAAATGAACAATAAGAACTTTTTGTTGTGGTTCGTCAATTTTTTTGTCATTCGTCGTTCATCGTTCGCGAACGACAACAAATGAACGATAAATCAATAAGTCATATATATATATTTTATATATTATTATATAAAATATATAAGTTTATATATATAAGATTTGTCGTTCATTTGTAATC
>CP045898.1:9397929-9431216 GCA_013387185.1 Caligus rogercresseyi | reverse complement strand
GACTCATGGAGTGTTGAAATGAAAGCATTACTTAATGTGCTTTAAAATTATACCAAATATAGGCTTGATTAAATTTTTTTTAGTGTAGAATTCCAGAGTAGTTTGATTGAGATTGATCTTTTGATTGAGGATGGAATCATGGATCTTACTCATTGCAAACGAATGATCGAATCATCTTGTTCAGCTGTGGCTCAGATGAATGTTATGTGTTGTAGCTTACATTCGTTTAAGACAATAGACGACAGTTTAAATCTGCTAATGATAGGACAAATCATCACGCAGCTATCAGAAACGTCACTTGCAATGAAGGACTATCTCTACAATATGACGACTCTTAAGAAAGTCGAGACCTGTTATTATTTGTACTTAAATATTGGGAACTCCAACAGAAATTAATCCAATCGTTGTATTGCAATCTGGCTTAGGAAGCCATAGTTTAGTTTGTGTACAGGATGTATTCTGTATCCATCAGGAAGCCCATTCCCCATAGAGACTATGCAGATGCTATGTACTTGAATTTGTGAATAAAGTGAATCATTCATTAGATAAATTTTTAAGTTACATGAACGTGTTTTATATCGAAATTAGTACTATAAAATCAAAAATATTACAATAAAATAACAACTATGAAGATCAATTCTTTTGATTAGTTAGAAATGGCGATGAAGGACATAATTTAGTTCATCAATAAGAGTTATGGACCACTGATTTAGATAGAATATGTTGATATCATGTAATGATTTATGAGTAAATTTGTGTATCTGCATTTAATATATTAAAAAGTTATTCGAAAATATAGATTTGATTATTTATTTTTACAAAATTTATGATTAAATAATTTGAACTATAAGTTTATTTAGTTTGAAAGATGAAGAAATTATGCATATAGGGCTTGGAAAAACTTTTAAATATCTACATTATAGTCAAAACAACGTTGTGGGTAAAAAACTGTTAAATAACTGTATAGAAATGTCAAGAAAATAAAATGACTTTACTTATTGTTTTATTTTAAAAAGGGAGAAATTCAATATTCAATTTTAATGAATAAGTAAAGGGCTCATACAATTTAAATCACTCTATATTGCCTATATATTAATCCCTTAAACATATTGTTTTAATCGTTGAGAAGTGAATCACATTCAAAGCAAAGATAGGAAGCATAGCAATGATTTTTCTTGAGACTCTTATTCTTATCGACATCTTAAGTCAATATTGCGCTATGCAATTAGGTCGAATGGATAACATACAAAAATGTATTTGAAGTGGGATCCCTTGACGAATTTAGGTCAGGAAAATAAACTTACAACACGCGGATTAAGCATGTAATTTGTATATAAGAAGATTATGAAATATGATGGGAGATTTTTTATGTACCCTTCTAAGCATCACATCTCTCTAATTCCTATTACTTTCAAAACCTTTTTTTAAGACACTCTTCTTTAACTTATATAATAAAACAATAATCGAATCTATTTATTTATAATGTATTCTTACGTGAGTTTCAAAAACTTGTTTGTTTGTTTAATTCCTGGTTAAACCCCCACCACACCATGTCTTAATCTGGTATCAGCCATAGAGATATTAAGACATTAAGAGCTTATTGGATTCTTCAGAGAAATACGTCATATTGCCCAATATAAATAAATATTTCTATCTCTATGATCAACTTACGATGACGTAGATCAAATTACTTTGTTTAGTTTGGGAAATGGCGACACGCTGAACGATATTTCTCTGTTATTGAAGGAAATAAGCTCTCTATATCTTTATATCTCTTTGGTATCAGCCGGTAGAGGTCTACTAAGAACAATTACTTTTTTAAATTAAATAACTGATATTTAAATAAAAAGATGTTATTTTGATCAGGGATTGCTTTCTTTCTTGTGCGACGCGCTACTAATTCAATATTATTCAGATAATTTTTCAGTCAGATTTCAAGAAACGTCATGATGGAACAGGCATTAAGAAAATACACTTCAGCTTTACAGGTTGTATTGGGGGAATACATAGAGAAATAAAGATATAGAGACCTGATTCCCTTCGATAGAAGAGAAACAGCGTTCTATTGTTTCTGTGTGTCCACTATAAACAAAGTAATTGATACTACGTCATCGTAAGCTGATCATAGAGATATTAAACATAACACAATGACATATTTCGCTTCTCACCAATAGCAGAGAAACATCGTTCAGCTATTTTCTTGACACAATGACGTATTTCTCTGACGAGTCCAATAAGCTCTCTATATCTTTATATCTCTATGGGAATATATTGTTAGCCTTTCGTATATATGTGCTTTAAAGTTCAAAATGATAGTACTTAAGTCTCTTGTTTGGGGTCAAGACCTATATTCTCCAAGGGCCAAACAAGATACTCACGACATATTGGTTTAATTTATCTAATTAAAAGTTATAAAAATCACTTGAATTGGAGTTATATGCCCACTTAATAAAGGACACGGATTAGGGTATAGCCAAGACTACTTACGAGGGCTCCGATACATACATGAGGGTAGTAACATGTAAGGGAAAAATCGGGAGTTCGGAAACGAACTATAATTCAAAATAAATAACCTGAACCCCTTTATTTGTAAGCAAATCATTAGTCTATCATTGAACAGTTTATATGTCGAAAAGGAATTGCATGAACTGTATGGTGGATTCCACGAACAGGGTTCCCCTCGTAATTTGCATAGAAAGTTAGTTAATTTGCTTCACATTCAGACCAAAATGAAACAAATTTTGTCTTTATTACTTTAACTATCATTAAGAAGGTTCCTCCAGTCTTACGAGAAAAAAAAGACTAGAAAAACTGGATTTTTACTCTAATATACTCGGTTTTGACTACAGATAAACGGTAATTTTCTATGTAACAAATATGTAACAAGTCACTATTTCACATGCTTGGAGAAAAATTTATGAAATATAAGAACCTTTTATGACTGAAAAATATCTACTAGGACATTGGGTAAAGAGGTAGAAATAACCACTATGTAGAAATGAATTCAGACTAAAAAATGAGAAAATTAAGTGCAAGTATTGAGCCGCCTGTTTTACGAGCAAATTTGGCAGTTTTAAAGGGGCAAGTTAAAAATTGAGATTTTTTTACACGAAAAGATCTGTGGCAAGGCTAGTTTTCATCTTGTTTGTTAGTATACAATACTAGGTAAACATCGCGCCCAAAAAGACCCAAAGATTCAATGTTTCACTTTTCATTTTTGAATCCCAAGTTGTAGACAGTTATAGACTTTTTCCCTTTTTAGACCCAAATTAATTGTCTTCAGTCTGTCTACCATGTGAAAAAAATATTTTGCCGAAGCATTACATGACGGAATCTTAATTATATTTAAAGTATAAATGAGAATTGTCTTTCAGAAAATTATTCCTTAAAAAACAATTGATAATGCTACCAAAAATGCTTATCATGAGTTATAGACATTTTTTCCCTTTAGACCTTTTTTGAAAATCGCCTACCCTCGCAATAAATGTAAGTTTTAGTGATTCTTTTAGAAATATGAATGAAAATTTCTCATCTAATATGACCAAAAGCCTCACTACGTCTTTTCCAAGTCTTTTTCGGTCGCACTAGGCGCGACTTGTCGCAGCAGCACGCGACTTTACAGGTCACTCAGCCTCTTTGCCTTTCACATTTTTTTTTCAATTTTCTTAGATTGTAACATCCTAACATTCGAAACCACACTCAAAACCAAAATTTGTAAACGAAAACCTCACACACTATGAAAACAAGGAAATTTTAGCATTGGTTTACAGAAGAGAAACCATATATTTGTATAAAATCTCAATTAACTCGTCAATTAATGCCATTAAGGTTAGCCGAACATATTTTTAGATGTCCCAGACATAATATCACCTGCAGGGAAAACAAAAAAGATGATTAGTAAAGTTTCAAAAATAGTGGTTATGGACCACTTAGGGGAACCCTAATTGTGGAATTCACCGTATGCAAAATGAGTTGCACGAAAAATATTTTAATTTAATCTAAAAATGGGTTTATAACATATATTACTTTGCCCAAAAAGAATTGCTATAAAACACATTTTTTGACTTTTACCAAAACGAATAGCAATAAAAAAGAATAGCAGATTCGGAATCGATGGTTCCAAACATTAAAGCCCCAAAATTGTCGAAAAGCTTTAGACGGGAAGGAAATTAACGTTAAACGGTGTAGGTATGTTAGGACATGGATACAATGGCCAACTCTCAGGGCTTCCTAAGAACATAGGGTCGACTCCCGAACGCCATAGAATCACATAAAAGCGATCCAATGACATAATGTATATTATTAGATTGCGATGAAGTGGATGCAGTTAAATCGTATCATATTAGTAATTGCTTCGCAAATCCAGCTCTGACGACGAAATATATATGTAAGACATGTCTATTTAAAAATGTCCCAATTATTTATTTCTCATGGGGGGGGGGGGGGTCAGGATTCGCCATATTTATTTTTATTCTACTCTTTTATCCCCCCCAAATAGCCACACCTAGAGAGAGAGAGAGCTATTTGCCGAAGTGGGACAGATGATAAGATTCATCTAGTAAATAGAGAAGATAGTGAAAGATATATATATAAGCTCTTTCTTGGAAGAGGGCTTCGTTCACTAAGGAATCGCATCTGTAGGAGCATGGAAGTCGGGGACGAAAGAAAGAGTGCTGGAGGAGGAGGAGGATTAGACAATCCCGGATTCCTCTCTGTGGATAACGCTGACTACAACTCACATACCTATGTTTATGACACGAAACGCTCACTCAGCGGATTGACGGTGAGAGAACTGGACAGCTTATTCTTATAGAGATGGTTGATCCATAAGGAGATCGCGACTTAATAATAATTATTATAATTTGAAGCAAGAATAAATCGATAAAATCGAACAATAATGAAAATGAACAAACTCATCGTTTTAATATATATGATGCGATTGAGTTGCATCTGTGACGATATGAAAGGGCATTAAAGTGAATCTATTGAATCTAGGATCTTTTCTATGAGCTGCAGCAATATTGATCTACCCCTCTCGCCTTCAACCTTGAGAGTATAACACGCATAATCAACCAGCTAACGCGCTCCCAAATTAAATTTTAGTCACAACTGGCTTATCCAAATCAAATTAAAAATTACTGTATAAATGCGTATCAAATTTAAAATCATAAATACCAAATAAAATAAATGTATAAAATAAAAATCCGAACAATATGAAATGAGTCTCAATGAATATATATATATATATATATATATATATATATATATATGGGTTATTCCTATATCAAATTTTTTGGACTTGAGAGTGAGCTCCCCAAGGATTTTACCTTAGTTCATAGAGTTCATCCTGGGAAAGTTTGAACGAAATCGAATAACGTTAAGTGTCAACTCTACGGGCACAAAAGTTATTTAGTAAACTTATGTAGTATTTTTTTTTTTCATTCGATCCCCTCTATTGTCCTCAATATATATGCTACATCCAACAATTTAGAGCAAAATGATTATATGAATTCCAAATTAGTTTTTGTTTATATGTACATCCTAAATTATACGAGATATTAAAGTTATGAAATCGTCATTTTTATAGAAAATACCCCAAAATGACTACTTCGAAAATGTAATTTCCCATTAAGCGAAGCCAATTAATCGGTCAACCTCTAGTAGATATACAAACCATGGATATATATGGGGTGCTTATACGAAGTGACACATTTTAAGCTCCAATAGTTGGCATGTGGTCATGTCATGTTATGTTATTAAAAAAAAACTACCAAAGCGGTGATTATATGTATTTAATCCTAGGATAAGCTTGCTATTTTATTTATTCATGGAGATATATATAATCTATTCTAATATTGTTTGGGCTTCAAATTAAAGCTACGGCAGTAGACATTTAAGAAATAAACTCTACACAAATTAAATATTTACTTGATTTAATGTTGCATCTTCCATGTTTCAAGATATACAAATATGAGGTATTTCTTTTTTTAGTATTAAAAAGTAATATATAACATCTAAGCTTTGATATGTTCTATATTAAAAGACATATTTCAAAGTTTGCCATCCCCTTTATTTGTAGTAACGTAGTCCTCTATATTCTAACTTTTATGGAACAGACTCTACCAAAAATGTCCCTTTGTTACTGTATACAATAACAGCAACTTTCTAAGTCAATATAAAGTTTTTGACGAGATTTTTTCTAAGAAAAGAGTTGAGCCCCAACATATTTGTATAAATTACTTGGTTTACGTTGAAGAAAATATGAAAGAAATAGGTTATGTAATTAAATAGCTATATATATATTATATATATATATATATATATATATATATTATATATATATATATATATATATTAGACCTGTTCAAATTTAACACTTTTCTTTAAAAACATTCAAATAGATGCTTTTCTGGTTCTCCAAGGCTTAAATAATCGAGAAGAAAAATATTTTTA
Source organism: Caligus rogercresseyi (assembly GCA_013387185.1). NCBI lineage: Eukaryota > Metazoa > Arthropoda > Copepoda > Siphonostomatoida > Caligidae > Caligus > Caligus rogercresseyi. The sequence goes on along the minus strand of CP045898.1, from coordinate 9,424,763 downwards.
AATTTGGGCCGCCGGAATTTAAATCTCATTTGGACTACTATATCATCATAAAACTTAACTTTCATTGGCGCCGCCCTAAATGGCCCATGCGGCAGGCATTCCGGCGGCCCAAATTTAAAAATATTTTTCCTCTCGATTATTTAAGCCAGTCAAGCATGTTTCATTTATTTTATTAGGTCTATTATCCATCCAGTCATTGTATAGATGGGCGGTTTTTACACCATACGGACAGCTCTCAATGAGTGAAATACATCATAAACATTTTCGGAGCTTAAAGAAACATTATCAAAACATTAGAAGATATGGACAAAAAATGTGTGAGTTGTCATTTATTTTGGCCGCCATTTTAAAATATGATTAATCAGGAAGGAAACAATGGCAGTATATTTACAGTGTTTCTTATGATGAATAGTTGATAGCTTTTTGTTAGCTTGGAGCATAACACATCAAAAAAAACATATTCATTTAGGTCCCCACTATTTTTTGGGTACTCCTAAAGCATCTGTGTACAGAGAAGTTGCGTGCTTTATAACTACACAGCGTCCATATTAAAACACTCCCTTAGGTGGTGTCCCTAAGGCGTGAAATGCTTATTTGACTTGATATCTTTCAAAATTGACGTTGTTGTTTGTGTTAATTCTAAAATATGAGCATTGCATTAAAGGATATTTTAAGTGACTCCGTATAGAAGGGGATACTAAAAAGTGGAGATGTTCAACTCACTTTTTCTAATATAATCAACACTTGTTTATGGTAATAAACAAGTTCCTTTAGCTTTTGTAGATTCTTAAGATATCAAACCTTTTCCTACCTTTTTTATACTCTATGAAAAAGGTCCAAATATCCAGACTAACACTCTAACAATATACTCAAGCAACGTCTTATTATTGTCCTCTTAAAATGAGGTCAAGGGTTTTGACCTAGACGAAACGTATACCTATGTTTCCTAAAAGCAAAGAAAACAACATGTGATTGATCGTCTCCTCTTCAAGGGTAAATCAATTAAGAGAAGTGCACTGTTTACGCGCCTTACTTACGTATTCCACCTAAAGAAATATATGATAAATGTATTTATTTACTTAATTAGGTGGATGCTCTTCCAAAGGAGTCCAATTATCAAGACCTTCAGTCCCTTCATGACCCAGCGAGTCGTCCGACGCTAGAGGAACTAAAGGATGGACAGCTCACTGGGCCCGTTCGTCTTCCTGCTACGGTAAGAGTCCCTTAAGGATCATTGTCATAATCATATTTTTGAACGTGATTGGTTGAAAGGAAAGGAGAAGGAAGTATTAAAAAAAGGAGTTGGCATTATGCTCCAAGGTATGACGTCACTCGCAGCTGTTGAGGAGTGAATATTGATAATTAAGATAGAAGAATATCATCCTTAAAAATACTTGTCTCTTTTACATGGGCATACATCCATGACGTCATTGGTGAATCCCTTGAATGAACCCCTTCAACATCACATATTAATATGAAATAAATGTAGTACCTACTTTAGAAAAAGCAATACTTTTTATTATTTCATTATATCTGTCGATAAATGGATCCTCACTTGACTACCGGAAGTAGAAAAAAATCGAGTCGCCAACTGAAGAAGGGAACAGAATGAATTTGCATTAAATACCATGAAGGCATTCTTAACTATTAAGTATTAGACAACATTCATCTCATTATCTATGACCTCATGACTCCATTTGTCTCGTGGTACGTCACTGGGCATAACTAGCTGAAAAACATGTTCATTCATTTGACTTTTATCTACTTACGCTTTAGTCCTCATTGACAAAGAAACTCTAGGAAGTAATAAAACATACAATGTTAGATGACGTCATCTGAAGTGATATTTATATTATATATAGAATAAAGATATTTGTACAACATTTAAGCTAAAACTTACTGTTAAAGGGAAATAATGGGATTACTAGTGCCAGGTAGGGCTGTCAACGAATATTCGATGTTCGAATTCGAATAGTATCCCAAAAAGCGAATTCGAACGTGAAAATTAATATTCGAATGTTAAAAAACACTTTTACTCTTTTCTATAATATAAAAACGTCGTCACTTTTTTGGAAATTCTTTTCTAAAAAAACGTCATCACTTTTTTTGGAGATTCTTTTCTAAAAACGTCACTTTTTGGAAATTATTTTCTTTAAAAAAAACTTTGTCACTTTTTTTGGAAATTATTTTCTAAAAAAAAAATTCCAATTAGTTCAAATTCGTGATTTTTTTTCAAACGAATATTCGAATGTCATTTTTGGGCAATTTTGACAGCCCTAGTGCCAGGGATTTTAATGTTGAGAGAATCCATGCATCATTCTTTAACACATATTAATTCATTTTTTTCCTTTAGAAAATAACAGATTAATTTAGAGTTTAAATATTATTAGTGTTAAAAATACAAAGTATTTTTTTATCTCAGCATCAAAACATCAGCCGAAGCTCAATCCTTACCTTTTTATAGTAGATAAGTCAAGTTTTAAAATGAGTTCAAAGCGAAATTTTACATGCAGTAGCGAGAATGTGGTATAAGGGATAATTTGAACCACTCGTGTAGATGTGTCGCCATTCATATATCACTCGCCAAGTGTGTGAAACTTGAGAACCCTTATAAGCAAATTTGAATAGGTAGGCTTATGCTCAAAATAGACAAATGCTCACAATATTATATATTTTCAATTCATTACAAATGAAACAACATAAATTATCATATTTAACACAATAATAGTTTTTGCATTTTACATTTAAATTTATTGTCAATTTAAACTGTTGGCACTCTTACTTAACCTTGGATTGACATAAGAGTTATCAGGTATCAGACCGTCCTTACAACCAGATGATCTCTGAAGAGTGACCTGCCACCGGATCCAGTTTTTGTAGGTTGCTCACTTCTTGACAGTCATGTAGCAGCCATTTAGACAAAGCTTGTATTCATCTCTGTTGCTCTTGATTACCTCTATAATGGTTATTTGAGTTAATATGAGTTACTTGTGAGAATTTATTCTATAATCGCAAATTATTTGAGATATATATATATGGTAAATTACCGACCTATATCATTTCTAATTGCGCAATATACTAAATAAAATTGAAAGATACAGGCTTGTGAGCGTTCCATTTTTCGTCGTTACGTTCCATCAATACTAATTCGGTTTTTTAAAAAAGTCATTCTTGTTTCATCCATAGAGATATAAAGACATAGAGAGCTTATTGGATTCTTCAGAGAAATACGTCATTGTGTCCAGAATACAACTGAACGATGTTTCTCTGCTATTGGAGGGAATAAGCTCTCTATATTTTTATATATCTATAGATTCTTAAGAGAAATGCGTCATTGTGTCCAGAATACAGCTGAACGATGTTTCTCTGCAATTGGAGGGAATATGCTCTCTATATCTTTATATCTCTATAGTCTCATCTCCATGTCAAGAAAATTTCAATAAAAAAAGGCTTCACTGGATATGTGCTTAATTTAATCTTTCTTCTCAGTAATAGACCTCTAGAGCTGATTGTAAGGTTTTAACTATTTTTTGCACTTAAAAATAAGGGTGGAGGGGGGAGGAGGGAGGATTGAGAAGGGTCAAACCGGTTATAACTAGTTATTATTAAGAGAGGTGAGTGGGGTCATTCATCTATTCATGAGGCTTCCGTTAAGACGGCTATTGTTTTTGCAGTTCCTCAATGAATTTGTAGCAACAATGAAGGAATAAATGCTTAGGAAAGAGAGGTATTATATACATACAATTCATTGAACTTGATAATGAATTGTAAGACGGAAGCCATTTTAGTGTTACTTGATAGGAAATATTTTTTTCAAGGCAATCGTTAGGACATGCTTAAGACATTTGAATAATGAAAAGTATGTATTCGTTGTGCTTTGACAATGTTGCAGTAAGTAGCAGCAGAGCTTTGCGAAGGACTATTTTTTCGTTTCCAAACCGGAAAAAATGTTTTGTGGTTTGGAACCAATTTCTCAGGGACCCTGAAGGATTTTTGAATATTATTTAATTACGAATTTTCTGAGATTAGTAAAAATATGCCTTCAAACAATTTGTTTGTTTTATCTCCTCGATAGACCTCACCTCAATTATACTTAATCTGGCATGGGCTTATAGAAGTTAACCATGAGTCTATGTATATTTGTATTACAGTTAAATGTACCCAAATAATTATAAATCATTAGAAGGTGTTCCTCCATCGTTGTATTTCTTATTAAAGACACCTCAAAAATACAAGCATTTTGTTCGCTATTAATAGTATATAAGATCATATTAGAGCAGTTACCATATCGTCCTCTGAAGTCACTATTCTTTCCATTGGCACATAGTTTTTAGAACTTTCAAAACACTTTTTCATAATAAGACTTATTGAATTGTAATTGTAAAATCATTTGAAATATATATATGCGATATTCCTGGATTTTTTCACTCTTTTTCAAAAATTTGTTGAGGAAACTACTGATGTCGTATTTAATTATATGCAAACTGGAGGGGAGGAAAGCTAAAATTATGTCTTCACGGCCAGATTCAGCTCTCTAGTATCAACGAAAGATGAAGGTTTGCTGTACATATGTATCTGCAAAGACAAATATAATATAGTTTATTCTTAAGATAAGACAGATTCGCCTATAAAAATCAATCGAGACATACATCACGTTAATGTGTGTTCAAATAAATACTAATCCGATACAATCCAAACAATATTGTTTTGTTTTCCTCAATAATAACATTTGTATGCGGTCACATATTTATTGCGAGTCACTTGCCGACGAAAATAATAATTATAATTTGTGAATACATATATATTAATATATACCTTCATGAATCTCTTGGACAACTCGGGCTTATAAACTATTTGTTAGATAATAATAGATAAATAAAGTGCTAACAAGATACACTACAGCCCGTCTTCATGTTATACAACAAAAGAAAATTTAACAACAACTCATATACATATATTTACAAGTATGATCGATTGAATGATTAAATTTATTTTGATTATATTAAGCCATACAATACTATAATCATTCGATTATTAATTGATAAATAATTACTTTCATAGTTATTTGTAATTATGTTTACTGTCTTATTATTACAAAGACATTTACTAGTAAATCATGACCCTGTTTATAATATTAATCTTATAGTAATATAAGATTAAGATTATTTTTCTAAATATTATAACGTAGTATATATATATGTATATATATATATATCAGGAAATGACCGGGACAAAACTGGGCCGGGACATTATATATATTTTCGTTCCTTCGACATTCTCAAGTGAAGAATTTCCCAAAAAAAGTGAAGACTTTTTTTTAGAAAAGTGACGACGATTTTTTAGACAAGAATCCCCCCAAAAAAGTGACAACGTTTTTTTTAGAAAAGAATCCTCAAAAAGTTTCCGAAGTGATGATTTTTTGGATTTTTTAATGACAAACGAAATATTGATGTCCCGGCCCAGTGTATAAAAAGCCGGGACACCAGGCCGGGACGCTCAAAAAATAGCCGGGACCTTGGCCGGGCCGGGTACCCGGTCGTTTCCTGATGTATATAGGTATATATATAGTATAATTATTTTCTTCCAGTATTAATTTGAATCGATATATATATACATATTGTTATATAAATATATGCTTTTGACTACACTACAATATACTTAGTGTATTTATTAGAAAAGGTGTGGGATTTTATTCTTAGAATTTAGAGAGCGTGATTTTAAAAAAATCTCATTATTTAATATTCAGACATGTGCAGTGAGTCTTTGGGAGTTGAGACACTGTCTGATGACGTCAGTTCATTACCATTTAAAGCCTCACCGCACTTGCCTGTCAATAACAAACTGTTTTTGTGCGAATACAAAGGTAAATATTAAGTTGAAAAACATCCTAGCCTACGTTCAGTTGCATATATGTTTATTGTGCTAGTATGAATAGGGTCTCCTATCAAAAAATAATGGCAGAAAAACGGTATATTGAGAGATTGATAAAAGGCGGTCTAAATTAAATCCTTGATTTTACTGTTAAGTTGTAGTCATCTATTTATCCTGACGTCAGAGATTACCCTTGTTATGGTCAAATAACCCTTCAACTCAATGATAAATCATGCAGTCTCCCTACAACGAATATTTAATTGTATACTGACCTTTGACTAAATAAATATGTCTAAAAGAGAAATATAAGCAATATATTACTACATAAGTGACGTCATAGAAAGTATATGCATACATCTTAACAGCTAACCCTACTTTCTGTCTTCACTACCTTTAAGTATTACTTTGTAGTATATGATGGTCATATATATATAGTACTCATGTTAAAAGCATATACATACTTATAATAAGATAATCTTATGTACTCTATACTTTTAAACTACTTGTACTTAACATAGATTTCTAATCGTCATGTATGTAAAAACAAGGCCATTCACTAATAAATATTAATTTTATTGGATATTTTGCAAACATTAGACTTGTATTCTTTTTCGTTTATTTGAATAATAAAGAATCGATCTGATACGTGAGCTGATCAATGAAATACAGATTTTACTTTATAAATTAAGAAGCACAAAATCCCCCTATCGAAAAAAGTTTTTAAATATGTAAATATAATTGTTGATGAGTTTTGATTTTGTTTTGTTTAATATTAGTTGTGTAAAATTTTATGTTTGTACGTGTAATGATTAAGTTTTTTTGATGTTTGGTAACATTCAAGAATAAATGTTGTACGAAGGTACAAAAAAAAATGAAATGGTTTGAATATGATATTTTCAACATTAATTTGTGCGACCTTGGGCATCTGTCATGGAGTTGAAAAGTTTGAATGATAAATTCAAATGAATAGCTTATGTTGAAAATTCGAATTATGATTAGAGCTGAGCGCATGCACTTTGATTGCAGCATGCTATCATTAGTAATTGATATCATTAATGAAATCACTGACGCCATATTGCACATTACAATGCTGCTTTGAGTTGGAGTATATATTAAAGCTACTTATTTTCATATGCTATCAATTTTGTATATATGTATATATATATATATATATATATATATATATATATATATATATATATATATATATATATATATATATATATATATATATATATATATATATATATATATATATATATATATATATATATATGATTGATTGATTGAAGTACCTTCCATGTAAGGACTTTTTCAAATGTCCTGGGGCGTGTGTTCCAAAAGCAAATACACATGAAAGATTTCTTGCAAATAAATAGAATATAAGGCAGCATGTGAAGTTTGTTTACCAAAAATAAATCAGAAAGGACTAGAGGCGTATGTTTGATTTACAAAATAGTGGTTTTTACTTCACTAATCTCTTCTGAAAAGGTATATTTGATTATTAACAAGCCCTTGAATGAATTGAATATTTTTTTTTCAGCCGTCAGAGCTTTTATTTCATATCTGCTAGGGCAATAAAGTGTAAGAAATAAAAAATATATATATTTCACAAAGCTCAAAAAACTATAAAGAATTTTGCAAAGTTGCGTAAAATAATCAACATTAACTTTCAAATTTATTGTTCAAAAGTAACCTAAATATTTAATGTATATTTATTGGTTTAGAATATTATTTGATGTTCTTATGGTCTAGAATTATAGGTTATAGATAGACTTTAAGTTTGAAATCCCCTTCACTTTTATGATTAAGAACAAATAACTATTCAATAAATTAAATATGTCAGTACTCCTTTTTCGCCGTTTATTTTTATTTGTATGAAATGTCTTTATAATAAATTGTATATCAGAAAAAAACTATATATAAAAAGGCAGAATTTTGTACAAAAACATAGTTGAAAACGTTTTTTTTATCATTACACCCAATAAATAAACTTAAATAAGCAAAAATAACACTCTATTTTATTAAAAAAACACTGCTGTTATTTTAAACGGAGAAATTGATGGACTATCTTCTTCATGAGTATGAGTTTAAGATACATTGTAGGACACCAAGTCGGAGGCATAGATTCACGATTCCGATTTTACTCCAAGTATACTCTATGCTAGCGCGACATATCGAAAAGTGGCAGATTTTATAATAGGACGCAAGTCTGCCCTTGTCAACGATACCTTCATATATAATTTGAATCCAATGAGAGCCTTCCCACTTAATACCTTTCTTTTTTAGTAAATGATCATATATATATACATATATATATATATATATATATATATATATATATATATATATATATATAATATATATATTATATATATATATATATTTAATTCATTTTTAACAACGTTAGTATACTCGGTACACAATATGTTATATGGTATACAATTAGGTATAATAGTATTTAAATTGCGGGATACGCAATAATTAAGTCAAAAATGATTTTGCGCTTTTTTATTACCTATTCCTTCTAAGGCACAATACTTCAGACATATTTACGTAAGATGCTTAATATTATCAACGAGTCGCGTATTGTGATATTAAGGATGTGCAAATTTAATTGAGAGAAAAAGGTATGATTGTTTACGAAAAAACAGACAATAAGAAGTCCTTATTTGAAATTCCAGTAGTACAAAAGCGTACAAAATACCTGTTCAGTTTTCCTCAAGTAGATTAAAATACAGAAATATTAATATTTTAGAATTGAATCCTTTATAATGTTCCACCAACAATGGATTCAAAAACATGGAAAAGGGTCCTCAAATTCTTAATTCAATAATACCAAAATAAACTCATTCTTGAGTTGTAAATCCTCCAATTAAACTTACTCAATGAATTATATTTGTAGTAATGGTTACTTTATTGACATTTATGTAGAATAAAATTTTGATACAAATACAGTATTTTTAAGACATTCTTCATGAATTTATTATTTTTATAATTATCACTCAATAAAGCACCAATATGACTTGTAACAAAGATCTTCAAATATATAATTTCGTAAGCAAAAGCTTTAGTACAATAATGTTTTTATATATATTTCTTGCATTGGTTTATATATACGCATAATATTATATATATATATATATAAATGTCGCAGCAGAGATGGAGATTCAGTAGAATCGTTGACTCTCCTGGTAGAGATTACGATCCTTATCTCTTCTAGGAGAGATGACAAATTAAATATGGAGATAATATTTTACGATGTTGTACAAACTATTTATTTCTTTTCCGATTTTATTATATATTTTAGTGGAATGATTTAATTTCTGTGTTCAAGGAATCAAATACAACAATATGTTTTACTAACATTATATCTATATCACCCACCTATTTAATGATAATTAGATACACATCTGAGAATAATCAGCTATGATAAAAATAGTTTGAATAACATCGTCATACCATCTCCATATTTAAGTCGTCATCCCTCCTATACAAGATAACACTCCTGATCTCTTCTAGCAGTAGTTGATTCATCTGATATAGATCACGATTGTAGTCACTCCTTAGGGAAGGATGCGATCGGGATCTCTTCCAGGAGAGTCAACGATTCTACTGGATCTCTATATATATTATCTATATATATATATATATATATATATATATATATATATATATATATATATATAATATCTATATATATATATATTATATATATATATATATTATATATATTTATTTATTTATCTATTTGTAAATTTGACTGAATGATAAATATACATATTCGTCACCAGCTAATCTTACCTAAGCACAATACTTAAATAACTTTTTGAGGATCATTAAGGAATCTCTATTATATATGTTTCAAACCCAATGAATCATTTAATTATGAAATCCTTTTCGAGAGCTATCCATAAATCTCTCAATGTTGAGGGATTAGGTTCGACTCCCGAAAGGGAAGGTCAATTTTGATCAACCTAATTGATAAGATCATACGTTCCCCCTTGCAATTTAAAAAAAAAATATATACACATGGATGCAATTCTATCGAACCAAATTGACAAAAACATTTTTATTATTGGTATTTAAAATGATAAGTACTATTTAATAGAACATCATTAATTCCTTTCCTTTTGTAGGACATTGAAATGATATGTAGCCGTTTATTCTTTTGTTGTGCATCTGTAAACTATCCAATCATTGTATATTTGTTGGAATCCATTTACAAAGCTAAGTTTGCCGCGTTGATTAATTATGGTTGTAAAAAGTATAACTCGGTTATATTTTAATTCGGATTTTTCAATTATTATATTAAAATGATTTTATATTATATGGGGTCGTCTTGCTTAACAAAATATTTTTCTATAATGATTTGATCCCTTTTTTTTATAGCTTTTAACAAACAAAAGTGGATAAGCTTAGAAAAAGTATTTTCAGCTGTATATATTGAGGGCAAGCTTTAATTAATCATTAAGTCACAATGTTCTTCTTCACTTCAATAGCGAGTATAAAATACCTTGGTACTGATAAAAGAAAACTTTTGGCGGTAAATATTTTCTCTCACGTTCTTGGCTTTACGAATATATTATGTTTGATTCGATTTTGCAATAAATTGTATAGCATCACAGATACAATTAATGGGAATATTATTTTTAAGATTGACTTCATTGTCTAGGTTCTGCAAAGTCCAGTTATTGTTCTAGTGTTGTGGAGCACATTCAAATTGACGTCACAATTCACATTAATAATGTTAAGTCATTTCCAAATCCCCAGCCATGCTCTCAATACGCATTCATTATATACAGTTCTGTGGTGTGTAAGATCTGCGTTTTTTTAAATATACATGAACATACTCTGTTCTCCCGGTTTGATAAAAACATTTGCTAAATACTTTTTCGCCTTTAACATATTTTTAAACTATGATAGTATAGGGGGGGGGGGGGTCCTTCGTTCCTTTTACACTCCCTGAGATTATTAGACAGCATTCCTTAGATAGACTTTGGGACCCCCAGTAGGAAGTAAAGAGAAAGCACCATGACACAGACCAGGCAAACATGGAAAACGTAAGACATTAGAGAAAGACATGCATGCAGTTTTTGCAGCTTTAAGCACGCAAGAGGCAAAATCATAGAAACCTCACTTTATATTATGCAGCGCTCTCATTCATAGTCACACAAAAGTGCCAGTCTTTTTTCTACATAGTAGTTGGAAGAGCGAGGAAATAAGTGAATTCCCGGTGTTTGCCCCCCCCCCCCCCTCCTCCCCCAACTTACATACATCCAGTGCTGTTCTTTGCATGCTTTCTTCACAACACACACATCTGAAAAATAACATAGAGTTATAGCGAGCACAGAGTATTCCTAGTTGTTGTGTAACTCCATAGAGCCTGGAGTGTCCCCTACAGTTGACAACAACGAATCCTGCTCTCCCACTCCTTCTCAAACGGTTTGAAGTAACCATCATTTTTACCATATCAAGGCCATGGGTTCGATATATATTTAAGTGTGTATATTTCTCAATACGCCTCCTGTGTCCGGTTTTGGAAGCTTAGTAAGAGAAGACGTACCGAGGGACCTACAATTGTATGTCATGCTGTTCCTACACTCCTAATGTACTATGTTCTTTTATTGTAAGCTTTAGGATTGACTCATTGGGGGCTAAAACAAAAGTGCTCTTGACTCTACGTTTAGATTAATTGGAAATGAAGAGAGAAGTACAATTTGACTCTAGATAATATAACTAAAAATATAATTATTTTTTAAACCTCCTATCCGATAGTTACGAGCAGGAGCGATCCTATCTATGTGGCAAGGACGGGCAATGCTCCGGCACCCATCCAAATAGGGACCAAGTTAATCATTATTTAACTTTTATAGATACCCGCCTCATTTAAGGATGTCCCTGTATTTTATTTTTATTTTTTTGCCGCGGGGCTCGGATTTCCTTTGACTGCTAATACTTATTAGTACCCCTCCACTTGAATTTTGCAACTATAATGTAATACGGAAAATATAACCGATTGAACTACAGATAACGCCATGATAAATATAAATTTCAGATCCTTTTGAGAACTTGCAAACAAAGAAAGTGTTTAATTGTCGTTCGGAAGATGAAGATAACGCCAATACTATGAAACCGGCTTCATAATTTATTCCCTTGTTGAGTCATTTACAAAAGTATAGAGAGAATATATGATTTTTATATCTGAGTAACTGATTTGGATCACCGTTTATAAGACCATATAAACGAAATATCCTGAACAATACTTAATTTCAGTTCCTGTTACTTATAAGTCCATGAATTATACATTTAAAAAATATTTTGAATGTTCAAATTAGAAAACCGATGCATTAAACATATTATATCTATAAAAATAATGGGTACGGTTACTTTGATCTCCTACCTGAGCTAGAAACAAAGAGAAACCACACTTCAACACGGCCATCGTGCTTACATTCCTCACAAACCTCTCTATTATTGTACTTATTATAGAAGGATCTAGATTCTCGAGTCCCGTTGAACATATTCATGAGCCGAGTCAGTGCTACGAGCGACCACATTGATGAAGGAGCTCCCAAACGTCTCGTCTCCTCCTCCGATCATTGAGGAGGAGGATGAGACGAGACGGGGCAAATATAATGACTGGAATCATGCCACCCGTCCACTCCCATTCGAGAAATTTGATCCCAAGCAATGGTGAATCAATGTAAACAATAACAATAATAAGAACAAAGCAGGAGCACTCTGGATGACGAATACTTTTTTTCCTTCTTCTTCTTCTATAATAAGTACACTAATAGAGAGGTTTGTGAGGAATGTTAGTACGATGGCCGTGTTGAAGTGTGGTTTCTCTTTGTTTCTAGCTCAGGTAGGAGATCAAAGTAACCGTACCCAAAATAATAGTGAATAGCTTTTTAAATTATATTATTTCCAATATTTATAATAAACACACCAAAGATTAAACAAAACTGAAGTATGTTTCATGGCTGAAGTGCAGTATTTTTTTTACTTTTCATTGAAGGACTCATATTAAGATCTACTAGCCCATTTTGTTTTAAATGCACATATTAGCGTCTAATATGGCCATGCACACTCAAAGAAAACTTTTTTTTTTCTACGGTTATTTTTCTTCATTTCCTTCCTTCTTAATGAGTCATTTTCTAAAGAAATACTATGCCCACCCTCGTAGTAATCATATTTTTTTTATAATATATGGAAATCCCATTCATTTAAACTAACTCAATCCACATGTAATTTAATCATTATTAGGAAGCCTGGATTATTTCAAGGCCTCTAAATCTGCAGGGCATAGGATTATTTTGCCACACATTTCATAGGGGTTAGAGGAAATCTATTATGGTAGATGCCATTTTTTCAACGTGGATAACAAGATCTTTCAACAACAATCAAAAAAGAAAAAAATACTTTCTTCATCCAAATGGACGGACGGCTTTTATAGTTGGTAGGCGTGCAATATTTTTTTTTTGAAAAAAGGAAGGAAAAAAATAACGCGCTCTTTCTGAATTACACCACTTTTCTGTAGCCCTCCTCATTGAAAATGGTTGACACTAGGGATAGATTGAAAGCATTGTTTGAAAGACAAACAATATAAATAATTAATATATTTTACTTAGGATATATTTTGGTATTGGAAATAAACTAAGTATATTGATTTGAAATGATGTTTAACGGCAAATATTTTCCGTTCACTTTAATAATATTTGCTTCCTTTAATATTTTATAATTAATATCACAATATATATGTAATGAATGTTGTTGAATATTACTAATGTAATAAAGATAATAATACAATATGATATAATGAAAGCTCCGTTGATGTGAATATTTACTTTATAAATACTTAACAATATCTTACCTTGAAATTAAAATATGCAAATTTTAATATATCAGTTGAAACATTTGCAATTGCAAGCAATCAAATGTTTCGACTGTGAGCGTGAATAGTATAATATCAAACCTGTATATTTTTAAATGGGAATTACCAATGATCAATCTATTTAATATTATAATTTAAACACAAGTCACAATGAGTTTGATATCCCCTGTAATATAACTGAGTTAACATTTACTTTAATAACTCCAAGATATTCTTCTTCTACTTTTCTAGGACTCCTTTACCTAATTGTATAATAATAATTATTATTATTTGTGCCTTCAATTCAAAGCAATAATATGTTTACATTCATGGTAGATCAAAACAAAGCATACATAATATGCGCCTATGCCGAGTTGTACATATCATTAAAAAAACTACATATAATTATTATGACCACGATCTTTCCAATGTTATCATAGAAGCCATGAGCTTGTATCATATTTCCCCCTAACAATACATTTTAAATTCATTCCATGAGGAGCCTTTACGTTAAAGCTGTATGTTTTAAACGCAGCTTTAATAGAATGATGAAATCTTATGGCTTAAGTAAAATATATATGCAAGCCTTTGATTTCCCTGAACATTTAAAGTATATAAAGGAATAATATTTGATCTCTGTTGACCCAAAGGCGTGTCTCATATAATGAGATTCGTTATTTCTTTGTAGAAATTTGTTTTAGTTACAAATAATTAGTAGTAGGCTTTATTTTTCATATCAATACTTTTGTCATATTGTATAAACTGAATATCCTTTGTCAATTTATGAATATACATTTAACATGAAGCCCGAATGTGATAATATATGCATTATTGTTTTGTTTGTTGCCTTCAGGTGGATGTTTATACTGATTTAAAAAGCCACACTGTCTTTTAATATCCAGTGAAGTCACGGAGTCACTTTTTGTTCACATCCACAAGAGAGAAATGAGTGCAGTAATATCACGTCACGTAGATATACCCTTACACTACAATGGGCATAAAAAACGTAGAGAGTGCCAATGTAACGACTCGTAGCGTTGAATATCGGGTATTTAGTTCGTTTTCTAGTGTTGGGAGGAGAACAGCGACAGAAGGAACACAGAAGAGAGTGAGACTTTATATTTTTATCATGAAATAAGAAGAGTGAATTGATATAATCGCATTTCCTATTCATTATATTCGATATTTATAAAGTATCACTCTTTCTTTCGCTCTTCCTCTCGCTGTTTTTCCCTCAACAATGGAAAGCCTACAAATACAACGCTATTCAGCGCTACCAAAAGTGACTTCTATATATTCTATATACTCAAGTCGATATCTTTTTTTTTTAAAGAAGAGTCTCTTTTTCATTCATTAACTCTATATTTTTTAAATATCTAAATGAACTTTTTCTATTTTCAACCTTTCAAGCCCTGATAGAACATCCCTAACACTTGAAATCCACCGGCAAATCCATGTTCCAAGAACATGATGACGTATAGGGTGTGTGTGGAAAATACAGTAGTATGAGTCGTATTGTCCATCAGCAAACTCATACGAATGCATGGTTCTTTCTATACGTGAGTGAGGAGCAGGAGTTGAGAGCGCTTTTGATTTTTTGCTAAAAGGATGGAAGGAGGGGGGCGGGGGGAATCTAGAAGTGAAGGAAGTAAGAAGAAGAAAGAAGACATGCCGGCCGACAAAAAGCATGGGAATTTGTAAATATTTTTTATTGATGGTTACTTCAAATCAGAAGATTCTCATTTGGTGATCAATCGTGTTGAGAGTCTCTGCCGTGAGTTCACCCGTCATCCTTATCTGCAACATGATGACGATAGCGTAACCCAAAGCGGACTTGATTCAGTTTATCCAAATTCGTTGTGCACGAGTGTTTCCTTCCTTCCTTCCTTCCTTGTGATATATTCAGTCAGATAAAGGCTCGGTCCATCAAAATGAGTGAAGTCTCAGGTAATCTCTCTGAGCCCAAGAAGACCCGTTTTTCGTGGCTCCGTCTTCCGCCAATCTGGCTGAGCAAGACGTGGAGGAGGATGAAGGTGAAGAGGAGGTTGAGGAGGAGGAGACGCCCTTGTCCAATGGAGTCGTCCCGGACGACAAGGCCGAGGACGCGAATAGCAGCTTCCACCCCACGTACAGCACACAGTATTTCAAGTCCTTTCGACAGTATTTGACGCATGATGCTCTACCTTCGGAGTCACACTATCGGAACCTACTCTCCATCTCGAATAATCATCCTCGGAAGTTTTCTCGGCCCACCCTGGAGGAACTACAAGAGGCACAACCCGAGAATGGACGCCTGCTCGACAAAAAAGACGGGGTTAATCTACTTACTTTAGACTTAATATTAGAGACATACATAGATTTGAAGTGGTGCTAGAAACGCTCTAGGAAGTCATGTCCATGTCCTTGGTGAAAAGGTTGAGATCGAATAAAAGAAACATTGATCATGAGACGATCTAGAAAGACAAGGATTCGGATTCGAGTGGAATAGGACTCCTAAATAGTGTCCAAACAATTTTAAATGCTAATCATATTTTTGACATTACTCCACTGTAATTGAAAAATAGAGTGCTTGTGCAATGTTTTGATGTAGTAGTCATCCCTTCCGATTGACATGACTTGTTTCTCATTTGACCCTTCTTTCCAATGGTATATTTTTCAAGTACTTTTTCCATGGACACTTTATTACTAGTATATACTTTCAAGAACGTTTTTTCATTGACCATTTTGTGTTCTATTCTCCTCTAAGATATCAAATATTCTAGTAGCAGTGAAATCAAATATTAAGTTTTTATTTCATGGTAATTGGATTGAACGAAGAGAAGGTGTATACTTATATTAATGCACATACAGTAGAAAAAACTAAAACAGTCCAACCTCGCCTTAGCTGGCACTCAAGGGGAATAAAAAGAGACCGTTAGAGAGAGGTTTACCTACAATGTTTCTCTTCTGCGGGGAAATGATGGGTGACTGATATGGACGCGTGACGTCTAACACACGTTTCTTTCTAAATAGTTTTGCAGATAGTTAAAGAACTTAAATCAGACATATTAAATATGGATTTCCATTGCATTATACGTATGGATATGAATACGCATCATGGCATAAAGCTCCGGATTGTAATATAGCAAAGGCAAACAAAATTATAGTGTCCAAAATTTAAATAACATGAACATTCAAACACTTGGTTAACAGAAAAAAATACAACGAACACAATTGAATTCATTTTGATTAGAGATTTTTTTAATACACATAGAGTTCCAATATAAATAACAATTAAATGTTCATCCCGTTGATCCTTCAAGTTGCCCTATCAAGCCAAAAGTCATAAGTAATATATGTGTTATTTGGGTTTTCTACCTTCAATTAACGTTGTCTGATAGCACGAACCAGAAATGATTGATAGTAATTTGAATATATTTTTTCTTTCAAGTCGCAAATTCCCGTGTAATGACTAACAATTGTAAAGATATGCACCATTCATCCTTTTGCCAGACTTAGCGTTGATTTTGTACTCGTAAATTGATCAAATTATCTATATTGAAGTATAACTACTATGTGTAATCATAGCATAATTCAAGTACTTTTTCTATAAAATCCATTTTTTAATTTTAAACTTTTGTTATCGAATAATTAACAATAAATTATTACATTTTTTTTTCATATCAAGCTTAATGGTCGTGCTTAATTTGAAGCTGTGCCACTTCAAAATGTAATGCATTTCTCTGTAATATCTCATTAGTTCCAAATAGGATAAAATAAGCTTAACTATTTTACTGAATTTATATATATATATAGTTAAGGGGATTAGGGTCCTATTCCGTTATATATCCCCCACCTGAATAGATATTGTTGATTCTACGAAAAGGGTCTATTCATTAGAAATGAATGTATATTTTATATTGGTATTTTTTCTGGATAATTAACAGAAAAAAATATGAAATATTTACTATATATATATGTATATATATATATATATGATGTTTAAATGCCAGATTCACAGGAACCGTTAGTTTTAAGAAGAGCTTAGAACTCATACTATTAAGAGAGTCTTACATTAATGTATCCTACCAAATCATGAAAACCTTACTCTTCAAGGAATTCGTTGTTCTAATTAATCAATCCAGGCCAACTTTACTGCATATTTAAATACAAAAAGACCTTAACTCTTTATTGCTATGACTCACTTGTATTTCCTTGAATTATAAATCTTTTATCTTTGAAGGGGCTTAAGCCCCATATAAGGCCTTTGCTTTATCAAGCAGCCGACTAGCGCAAAACAGTACAGAAGGTATGGATATTTTCTTTTTGCCGGTGTATAGAGCTCAATAAAATAATGAATGATTGATAATAGGATTTGCACTTTTTGACGTGAGCGGTTTTTTTAGGAACTCTGCTTGATTTAAAGGCATTATTACATGCTTCCAGATTATATTTTTGTTCGTGAATATTTTGTTTCTACTAACATTATGCCTGTATTATTACTAGTCAACGACTTCTTAGCCTATAAATATGACTAAAGAACATCATTTTTCCGTTGGTAACACACTTTCCTTTTCTCCCAAATTTTATTGTCGTATATTTTATCATCCATTTATCAAGATGAAACTAAATATTACTAAAGGGAGTGCGATAGCCGTGTGCATTAAGGCGTGTTCAACCCTCAATGTTGGGGGCACGGATTCGAATACTCCCGAGAGGGGATGGTCATTTTATGTCTACCTCATTGATAAGATCCTCTTAGGTTCGAGGGACTAATTTTAATGCTATCATGCTTATTTTTATCCTGTCGGAAGCTGCAATTATATCGAACCACATAGGCAAAAAGAATATGCATTCTTTTCCAGAAGGAGAAGAGTCATTTTTACAATCAATATTAATATCTGAATAATATCTTCAAAGGATTCATAAATAACATAGGTCGATTTATGTTTTTCATATCTATATTCTTATCTCTGAGTTTATGTTTACTTGTCATCAATCACATTTGAAGTGACGTCTTTTTTAATACTGCTACCTGATTTATTTCTTATTCTCACTCCTTTTCTTCCAACCAATCACGTTCGAGAGAACAAATCCCTGAGTGTTGTCCACAAATAAATTATTACTGATGACACGAGCAGAATGTGCTAGCTGCATTTGATTTTTCTTGTGTTTACTTTGTTTATTATTGGTTAATATAGTCATAAGGATAGAATATTAGTGCCAATAATAGTCTATCCTTATGATTATTGTCAATATTATCTTCATTTTCAAACCGGTAACAGTTTTTCTGTGTAGAACTAGGACAGTTTTTTTTTCTTTTCTATTCCCTTTTTAATACATATGTTACGAATCAGATTACAAATCGAGTTTCCTGCTTTGAGACGACTTTATTTATGACATTTTGCGTGTCGAAAAGCTATATATCAGTGTTCCAAGACATTAAAAACAATTATGATACGTTACTGTCAAACCATTTAATCGATTCCCAACCGGTTTGGAGATTTTGTTTCGGTTCGAAAGCACATGAATTTAGATGTATAGGCTTAATAATAAAATACGGTTTTAAAGAGACTTTATTAAATATCTTAGAATGCATATTTTTCAAACGTTTATCTCTCATGTTTAATTAATTAATAAGATTTTTTTATAATCATAGGACGATATAGAAAAGAACGAAGAACCTGCTCTTAAGGGGAAAGTCGTCAAATTTGGTTGGATTGAGGGTGTTTTTGTAAGTATTATTGAAATATCAACTATTCGTCAATTTACATTATTTCCTATAATATATTTCTATTGTATTTCATTATATAGATGCGATGTCTTCTCAACATTTGGGGTGTGATGCTCTTCCTTCGACTCACATGGGTCGTTGGACAGGGTGGACTAAGTAAGTAAATATCGTAACAGGACTACCACTCCCCGGACGAGCGACCCCCCGTGCCATTTAACCCCCCCCCCCCCCGTTACTAGTATTTCTTATCCCTTAAAGTCAACTTATGAAGTTAACTGCTTTATTTTACATTAGTGTTTGAAAACTGTGTCGCTAATATCGGTCATATAACCGATGACCTACCTATATGACCGATATTAGGGACACAGTTTTCAAACACTAATGTAAGATAAAGCAGTTAACTTCAAAAGCTGACTTTTAGAGATAATAAATATTAGTAACGGGGGGGATTTGCACGGGGGTTGATTGTCTGGGGTGGTAGTCCTAAACTCAGTAAATATACCAAAACATAGTACAACGTCGTTGTTGTCTTATAATTACTGCTTTTGATAAAATTATATAATTGTATGTTTTTCTTGACGTGATGTGTTTATTTTATTTTGTAAAAACTTAGTTCGATTAACTAAATTTTATTTTGATCTACCATAAACATCTTTTCATTTTTAAATCTAATAAAAGTCAAAGGAACCATAAGTAAATTAGTTACGGTTTTTTGTTGTTGTTAAATAATAGTTTTCTAATTATATTTACTAAAAGTGTGATGTTTTACAAAAAACATTAATTATTCTGTTTTCCACAATCAAGTAATCATTCTCGAGAAATTCTATACTAATTTTGAATTGAAATACATGGTAGAAGAGTTAAAGGAATATTAATATGTAGCAATTTGAAAAGACTGCATTTGTAGTAAGTCTCATTTCTTATATTATTACATATCGCCAATTATGTGTTTGAATCGTAAGAGAGTAGTGATAATTAGATCAAGAAGCCGCCTTTGTCGCTGTATGGCATTTTCATTGTGTGATACCAAAGCGATTCAAAACATTTAATTCAATCAAGGTATATGTGTCTCAATTGAATATCATTCCTTTTCTGACTCTTTGATCTTAATTTTCCCCTGAACTCCTCGTGGATGGGTCATTATTTCTATTCAAGACACTAGCAATGGTTTATAACTAATGTATATAATATTTATATTTTTCAGTTCAAGGATTGGGCGTCATCGCTCTTGGCAACCTCGTAACCGTCATCACAACCATTTCTATGTCCGCCGTCTCAACCAACGGTCAGATCCGGGGAGGGGGTATCTACTACATGATATCCCGATCTCTTGGACCTGAGTTCGGCGGTGCCATCGGTATCATGTTCACTCTGGCCAATTCCATTGCCGTTTCTATGTACCTCATTGGTTTCTGTCAATCCCTTATGGACATGTGCAAGCAGTACTTCGAGATGGAGTACGTCATATTCGAGAACCCTCGAACGACGTACGGATTATTGGTGCTATTTCCCTCGTAGCGGTTCTGCTGCTCGCCATTGTGGGCATGGAATGGGTCACACGGGTGCAAATGGTTCTCCTCTTTCTTCTGATTGGCTCACAGATTGATTTTATTGTTGGTTCCTTTCTACCCACGGAGGAGGATGCTGCCTATGGGTTCGTTGGATACAATAGCTCCTTGTTCGTTGAGAATCTGAGTCCGAATTATCACGAGTATGGCAAACCCAATGATCCACCTTCCTTCTTTACCGTCTTTGGCGTATTCTTCCCCGCTGTTACGGGTATTGTTGCGGGTGCCAATCTCTCTGGGGATCTCAAGGATCCTGGCGTTGCCATTCCCAAAGGTATGTCCAGTTCAGAGCTATTACATAACCTGCATCCAGCCATTATCTCTTCTGAAAAGAAACCCTTTACACTATATTTCCCATGAGTAAGAGCGTTGGAATGTATATCTACTTTTGAAATAACATCAGTACGAAAATCTACCGATATTAGCATATTACAAAAACAGACAGATTCTATAGCATCCTTGCACGTGCCTGCAGATAAGATATTCATCGATAAAATAAAAAGCGGTTCTCATTGGATCTGAAAAAGATGTACAAAAATACAAGTTTTAAATACAAATGGCACTCTTTCCCTAATGGAACTTTCTTTATTAAATGTTTAATATTATATTTGCTTTTTGTATAGTTAATTAGAGAAACTTTAAAAGTAAAAAAACTAAACCTTTATCTTCGGAATCCCTATATATAAAAACAAAAGATTGAAAATATTTTATTGATATTTTTAATATTTGTGATGCCCGCTTAACAACTTTTGATTTAACTTTAGGAACATTATTGGCCATTGCCGTGACCTTTGTTACCTATATGGGTTACGGAACCATTATCACTGGTGTCATGCATTCTGAGGCCTCCGGTAACGCCACTGAATATGAGAACTGGGTTAACCAAGTCGAAGATGCACTTTACTTCAACGACTGCTCTGGTCGTGACGCGAGTGACTACTGCAAATTCGGATCTTCCAATGATCAACAGGCCATGGAGAGGATTTCCTTCACGGGCTACCTCATCTATGCGGGCTGCTTTGCTGCAACGCTGTCTTCGGCCATTGCATCCCTTGTGGGAGCTCCTCGGGTCCTTCAGGCCCTGGCAAAAGATAAACTCTACCCCTTCATACACATATTTGCTCCTGGATACGGGGCAAATAATGATCCCTTCCGAGGTTATTTCCTCGTCTTCCTCATCTCTATGGGCTGTATTTTAATCGGTGAGTATAAATATATTATTATTTCTGTTTAAGAAACAACAAAAAAAACAGTTTTAAAATATATTTTTCAAACTACCACCTCCTATAGAGCCAGACTTGTTGACGTTTGCGAAAAGTTGTCGTTCGTTTTGTCGTTCACCACCAAAAGTTATCGTTTGTCGTTCATCGTTAATTTAAATTAAATCGTTTGTCGTTCGTCATTCTGAAAAAAATTGGACTTTTTCCCATGAAAAAGAAAAATCTTTGTCTTTTTGGCGCCAAAAACGAACGACGAACGATAATAATTTTTCTTGGGCGTTCGTCAAAAATTTGAACGACAAACGATTACAAATGAACGACAAATCAACAAGTCAAGCAGTGATTCATAAACTTAGACTACGCCTAGCTTAAGAAACACTGACCTGACGTAGACCATAGAGATATTAATATTTAGATTGATTATCAAATACATTAAGAATAGGAATAGTTATTAATTCTTGTTAATGAGCAACATAAAAAATTAGGGTTTTTCTTCGTCCAAAAGTTCTTCCAAAATCGTAGTTTGTAAGCATCACAACTATCGACTCCATATTCTATCTTTGTCTGTTATAAAAGTGTGAAATACATTTCTTATGCCAATAGAGTGTAGTAGGTCTTGCTTGATATTAGGGCAACTTATGGTCAAAAAATATTTCAAAAAGTTGACCATATTTTAGTGTTCTATTTAAGCGGCGATATATTTTTTTGTTTCAAGTCTATTGACTATAACCAATATGTAATATATTTTTGGTATACCAAAGTAAAAGTTTTATCAATATGGGCATGAAGTAAGAACATTTAGTAGAACAAGTATGATCATATGAAGTAACTACTTTTAGCTGATTAATTGAGGTTGCATTAAATATTATTGTGATTTGTTACGAAGAAAAAAACAGGTTTGCCTTTTTATTTCTAAGTTCCTTAAATAATTTGATAACAATATTGGAATGCAATTTTCCAAATCACGGTAACTCTCTAAAAATCAATTATTTTTGACACATGTAAATAGTTATATGTAAATAAAAAGGCAAACCTGTTTTTTTCTTCGTAACAAATCACAATAATATTAAATGCAACCTCAATAATCACCTAAAAGTAGTTACTTAATATGATCAATACTTCGTTCTACTAAATTGATCTTATATTTACTTACATGCCAGATATCAAAATTATAAAAACTGTTCTGAAATGCATTGACATATACCAAAAATATATATTACATATTGATTATAGTCAATAGACTCGAAAAAAAAAAATATAGCCGCTTAAATAGAACACTAAAAAATGATCAACTTTTTGAAATATAAAGCAGATTTTTTCGAATAGTACGAAAGATGTATAAATTATAAAAACGGATTTGAAATGCACAGATATAGTACTAAAAAAATAATACTGACATTTGTGGTTATTCTTACTTTCCACAAAGATAACTGTGCTTGAACCATTAGAAATGATGAAAATCCTGATTTTCCAAAAAAGGCCATAAAGTCCAAACCTTTTTTCGGACGATATTTTGAGTAGAATTTTTGGAATCTACGTAAAAAATGCCGCTCTTATTCAAAACACCACGATGGGTTTTGTCGGAAAAAAAGTTTATTAGAAACTTGAGAACAAACCTGTCTAATGGTCATAGTTCGTTACTCAAAAACGGGCGTACCCCTTGCTTCTGAAAGTGGTTTCAAGTACTGTGAAAAAGTTTATTACATCTCATAAAAATAAAGCAGCGAAGCTCCAGTATGACATTGAAAAGCCTTTCCGCTTCTTCTATTTTCATTAAGTGCATAACTACTGAGCTAGTGAATGAGTATAGAGTGACAGACATTGCAGAAGCAGAAATGGAGAGAAAAAGAGATAGGGAATCAGATTCCAATTTAAGGTATAAGTTTCTTCCAAATAACAAGAGCAGCTCTGCATGCACTATTAAAAGCATTATCGACAATAACAGAGTTATTAAGAACCTAAAGAGATTTGAATTATTTCCACGGAAGTTTTCCGAGATTGTCGGTGGTCTAAGGCTAAATTTCCCCAAGAGAAGACGTCAAAGTTCCACGGAAATTTTTACACATCAATGTATTGTCGAACATATAAGATGTAATTTCAAGGACAATAAAGCATCTGGTCCTGACGGAATCTGTGGACGTATCTTCTCTATCGCCCCTGAAGAAATAGCTCCATATCTTTTATGTATCGGCCGACATATTGAGTTTACTGGAAAAATGCCAAGTACTCTCGCCAAGGGTCGTATAGCATTGATTCCTAAGAAAGGCAATGGAACTGATTTTAGCCATTGGCGGCCGATAACTATTTTAAATAATGCGTACAGAATTTTATTGGTATTTTAGCTAAAAAATTGAACCTATTTTAAACTGTAAAATTGATCATGAACAAAAAGGCTTTCTTAAAAATAGAAAAATCACGGATATTTCACGCAACATTTTTATCGCAATGGAATCAGTCAAAAGTCGTAGCAAGTTTGGAGCTTTAATTGCAATTGATTTCTGCAAAGCGTTCGATACTATACGGCATGACCACATTTTAAGATCTATCAAGCGCCTTCTTCCTAAACGGTTTTTTAATCCCATAAGAGCTGTGTTGCTCAATGGATCTTCTATTATATCATTGGACGGAATCAATAGTTCTCCTATTTTATTGTCAAAAAGCTGTAGACAAGGATGTCCTGTAGCCCCGCTTCTTTTTGTTTCGGCTATCCATGAGCTAACTAGGTTTTTGACAAGTAAATACCTAGGGTTTGGAATCTCTTTCGGTGGTCGAAGACATCTCATAGACCTCTATGCAGATGATATCACGTTAATGGTGGAAGCCAACTCGGAAGTGCAGCTCGCAAAAAGGATTGATATTTTACTGTCCTTCTTCAAAAAATACGAGGGCAAATCTGGCCTTGGAATTAATAGAAGCAAAACTTTTATACTTCCGGTAGGGAAGTGGTTTCCGCATGCTAACTGTAAAATACAAGACGTCAGGATTGCCAATTCTGTCAATATTCTCGGCATAGAGTGGACAAGATTTGGTGTATCAGAACGTAACTGGACCCTGTTGAATACTAAAATTTATGGTCAAACAAAATTTTGGCGCAGTCTTTCTCTGCAAAAAAGAATCGATCTCTACAACTCTAGGGTGGTTCCACTAGTTTTATACAAGGCAACCTCCATTCCTAGTCTAGCTGAGCTAGCCTTAGAAGAAGAAGAGAGGTGGCTGAAATCTCTCTTTCACAAATCGTATATCTCCGCCATAAAACGCCCCAAAAAATATATCGGCGGTGGTCTGTGCCTCCTTCAGTCTATTGTTCCGAAATATTATCGAAAGGTAATACAAGAAATGGGTGTGTATCACACTCGTGATTGGAGAAGATATTATACCACGTCAGAATTATTGAACTGGATACATTTGGGCACGCTTTTAACCAATCTGGAATTGGAATTAATTTCACCTTTTTTAGCTTCCATGCAAAGACTTATGTGGAAGATGGAGCCCGAATTTCATTCGGATACTACTGTGGACATTTTATATCAGAATAAGAACAAGAAGCCTTTTGTCAGTAGATTTGGTGATCTTTCAGCTCTTGAGATGTTTGCCCTTCATCACAACGTCTTTACGATACATGATTTTAAGTCAGAATCGGTCTTTAATGTCAATAGGTTCTATTTTCCTCTTTCTCGTACTGTTAAGCATTGTTGTCCTCCCTTGCCCTGGTTTTTAAAATTTAAGGCACCCTCTGGTGGTGTAAGCCAAGCTATATCTATAGCAGAGTCTTTTATCAAGATGCTAGGCTTGCCTCTTTCCTGGGAGAAAAGGATTCTCCACTCTACGCAGGGCATTGTAGACGGGCTAAAATTTACTGCCCAATTTCAAATTTCAGGACAATTAATAAAATTTTATTACCCCTGCAACAATTGTGGTTGCTTATACAACAATATCTTACACGCATTCGTTGACTGCCCTGCGCTATCATTGGTGAAGCATTTTTAAAACTTAATTTATCTGAAAATAAAATAATTTCCCCTAATATTCTAAAGGCCTATATTCTATTTGGGCCATACAAAGTGAAAAAAAGTTCCCCCTCTAGTCATAAAGCTCTAAACGCAGCAGTAAGCAACATCAAATCATTAATTGCTAAGCAACTAACGGCAAACTCTTATGTGGAAGCTGAGGACCTGAGAGCGATCATCCTTGGTGCAGCGGCTCGTTACGAGGCGCTCGATGTTAAAATTCCTGACCCTGGTTCTCCTTCTTGGAAATGGGCGGGAGATATTATACGATTTGTGCCATCTCGCTCAGGAGTATACCTGAAAGCTTGAAGAGGATTTTAAGACGTCATCGGGATTTTTTAAAGAATAAATAAACGCTGTTTCGTCCAGTATATAAGGTTATAATCTCTTGACAGTAAATATGTTCTACAATGTTCATTCATGTTTTTATTTTAACGCAACTGTCAAGAGTATTTTTATTTATTTATTTATAGTTATCTCTATTTTAGTGTAGTTATTTTTTACACTGTTTTATAATATTTGATAGCCAAATAAAGAATTTTATAACCGTTAAAAAAAAAAAAAAAAAAAAAATTAGAA
>CP045898.1:9333610-9397829 GCA_013387185.1 Caligus rogercresseyi | reverse complement strand
TTCAGATTTCGGCAGACTCATAAGTGTTATCGGCCTGTAAGGAGTGTGGGAAAACTTTAATACTATTGTTCATGCGTTTATTGAGTGCCTGTCTTAAGCGTGATTGAAAATATTTGTTACTATAAATCAAGAGTTCTTAAAAGATTTTAGTCCTCTTTTATCAAAGCAGTTTTTCTTTTTGGTGTACCATCTTTCTTGAAGGGTACTTCAAGTGAAGGTAACGCTCTATCTGTCGCCATGCCAACCTCAAAGCTATATTGGTCAATGCAACAACGGATCGATGTTGTCAATGTTATTGATATGAGATCAATAATCATATCGGCTGCAGCGAGGTATGCTGCCCTCTCCCTAAGGATTCCCAAGGTCCAGGACAATATATGGAACTTCGCGTATGAAATCATAAAGTATTATCCCTCATCATCAGCCCGACACTCCAGAATGCTAAAACGTATAATACGTTATTATAACGAAAACACTAAGGACACGGAGAACTAATAGCTTATGGACTTTAAATCGGATAATTATATTCGTTTTTAATTATGTATGCGTGGTATCTGTCTTTGTTCATTGACTTGCTATAATATTACGTTTTGTTCGTTTATTGTGATTTTATGTTTTGTTTGGTTTTAGTATTGCTTTTATTATTAAGTAATTTGATGTTTTTAAGGTCTTAAAGAGGAAAATAATTTTAAACTACAATGTTTATTTATGTTGTTTCAACACTGCACAATTTTCCTTTTTAATTTTATTGATATATATATGTGTATATGTGTACGTCAGATATATTAAATAATGAAATAAAGACCTTGCTGAAGAGAAAAAAAAATCAAATATTTGCGTTATTTTTTATCCTTTGAATCGATGGAATTAAATCATATAATTAGTAGAGATACTCGGTAGTTTATGAAGTATGGAATTATGGGTAGCAGAATTTACCATCGTTAGTACATATATACCAAATTTCATGGGTCTAGTTCTGCTATTCAATGAATAGTTTTAATAATCCTAATCTAAAAGCTATATATTTTGATTATTTGATAATTAATATAAAAACTGTAAACATGTTGCGGTATAAATGAGAATCTGTATGAATCTAATAAATACTATATTTTATTCTAATGAAAAATCTGTTGAGCCTTTCTGATCTTATCATACAACTGTTCGTCTTCTAATAATATTGTTACTTCAAACCATCAATCAAAAATTATATGATATTCGTTAGTCTAATTCACTGCAATAAATAATCGTTCATATTTGCTAAGATGCAATTGTCTTGACCCAAATATACAAAAAAATGGTGTCAAGTTCATATCTCAAATTCTTACTCTATGAAATTTGTAATGTTCTGTGATAAAATTTCCCAGTTCTGATTATTAAGTAAAGCGGATCTGATTTTTTTTGTATCTGAGTCCTGGATAATAAAACTTTATTTCATCATGTTTAAAGACCTTTTTATCAAGCCTAAAGTCAATTAACTTAAGAGCCAAGCAGTAAATTTAACATATCATGCCAAACAATAGAGAAACAAGGAAAAGATGAATAATAAAGATAAGAATTGACCATTTGGTTTTTTTAGACATAGGAGTGTAATCACAACATAAAGAAAGGTTTCGGTTTCATGTTGAAAATGCACATAAAGAACTTTCTCCACTCCTGTATTGTGCCGATGAAATAGGATTAGCCTTAGGAAATATGGCAACAATGTCATCCAAATATAACAATAATAAAATAACATCGTTATGAAATATATTACTAAATGAA
This sequence comes from Caligus rogercresseyi, assembly GCA_013387185.1. Lineage (NCBI taxonomy): Eukaryota > Metazoa > Arthropoda > Copepoda > Siphonostomatoida > Caligidae > Caligus > Caligus rogercresseyi. The sequence goes on along the minus strand of CP045898.1, from coordinate 9,396,068 downwards.
TAATTCAGATTATTACGGCATCTATTATTTTTAATTGAATTGTATGAAGCTGTACAATATGATGAGACATGGATTAAAAACTGTATGAATGTTATGCTAATAAGGATTTCAGTCCTTCGATATTATCAATATAATACAAAAAACTTGAAAGTTATATTTGTGTATAGAGGGTAAACGCTTTTGATTGTTTGGGTAAGGAGATAATGTTCATGTATATAATAAAGGGAGCAATTCAACTGAAACATATGTTAGTATAAGTAATTGCAACTGGTAAGACTCAATATTTATTAGTTAATCCCTTATTAATGTAATAATAAAATATATTCCCATCCCCGATAAAAATATATCTCCAAATGTAAAAAAACCGACAATTATTTCAATTTATTATCTCCGCCGAAGTAGGTATTGTTTTCACTGGCGTTGGTTGTGTTGGTTGGGTGTTTGTCAGCAGGATAACTCAAAAAGTGCGGTACGGATTCGAATGAAAACTTGTGGAGTTGTTGGAAATGCCAAAAGAAAACAAGCGTTTAAATTTTGGCATCTTGAGTGCTTCTTTAAGATGCAAAATGAGCTAAATACTAATAAATATTTCAAGTTAGCCTACTCTACCAATAGATGTCGCTGTGCTGTGCTCTCCTCTTTGAGAGTACAGCACAGCGACATCTATTGGCAAATGACAAAAAGACCAAGTGATCATTTGGTGGGGATCCGCGGAGGTTTGCACTCTCTGAGTCCTCTAGTTATTACTTTTCCTTAAATTACTAACTTATATTTTGCTTTTAGACAAATGGGTTGCCGTTCTATCTTTGAAAATAACATTTCCTAGACAATAATGTCTTCTTTGCATATATATTTTTGTCTTCTCTGGTGGACATCAGTTTCATAAGACATGTCTAAAGATAGGGACAGTACCCATTAAGACGTACTCTGACAAAAAAGTGCCTTTGGCAAGTTTGTTTATGGATTTCGATGTCATGAAGAGGACTGAAGCGTCCACTATTGTGTTGTCATCCTTTTGTGTCTGCCTTTTATAGAGCCTTTATTTGAATAAGCAAGAGTCTATGATAGGAATCCTGTACTTTTCCAGCTTTAAGTTTTTCAATCAATCAGGGTCAAGACAAATTATCGTATTCCTATTAATTTACAAGGTTGTCATATTAGTTATGAGTGGCAATGGCTCATTTGAATGTAGCTGCCTTTCTTTACTATGGCAATGATCATCTTTCAACTGATATGTGCGAAAAAGAGTCCTATTCTGCAAAAAAAGTCAGCTCATTAATAAAATGAAAGCCTCTCTGATATGATGTACTTTTGAAGTGAAAAATCGGGAGATATAAATAAGCATTTTTGTCCTTTAAATAACACAAAATAATTTACTTATGCAACCAATTTTTTCCATCAAATGAAAATATAATAGCAATCATATTTATAAAAAATATACAAATATTTATGTGTAACAATATATTTCTTTACATTTATTTATTTACCTCATCATCTATATACTTACATACATGAGCTGTTAGTAATCAAAAATGAAAACAATGGTTGTTGTCATTGTGGTATTAACATTAACAATAAGATAACGTGAATATTGAGGCTAAAATTACTTGATTTCTTTCATATTCGGTTGTTCTTGATTCTATATTATTGGATTGATTGTGGTATATTTATCAATCAATAGAAAGGGGCGATATACATATATGGGTATATATAGGTATATATATACACACACACATATATGTATATATATATATATATATGTCAGCAGAATTTGATCACTTAAACCTGGCTATTCAAGATAGGGTTTACTGTATATACTGTGAGTAAAAAAAACAAGATAACCAGTTTTATCAAAGATTTTTCTACTTATCTTGACTAAAATCCTGTAATCCTTTAAATTAACTCACAAACAAAATAATTTTAAATTACGAATTTTGTAAGGTAAGTAGTTTTGTATTGTTTGAACACGCTTCCAAATTGTATAATCAAAGTCTTTTGCAAGGAGAAATAGGATAAATCAAAGCTTGATGTATATTAAAACATATTTAGGTCATCATTTTTTAATACCCAGCAGGCAAAGAGTGAAGAGAAAGAGCCTCTAATAAATTTTAATACAATATTCGATAATATATATATATATATATTGTAGGCAATTTTGTTGTAAAGCCTAAAGGATTATTTTTGTGCATTATGTTGTTGTAAAGAAAAGTCATTGAACTCCAATTTACTGCATATATATGTTGATTCCGATCCAAATCGTATCAAGTATATAGATTAATAATTATCTAGTGCTGAAGAAATATTGAGTATTTAATCAACGGATCATTATATGTTTGTTAATGAACTATTCTTTGCAATAATAAGGCGAAAAATGATACTACAAATGAATTGTGATGAGTAGAAAATGATTTGAAAATTTATTTCTAGCCTATGTTTCTTCAAATACTAGAACGACATAGACTCAGTAAATAAGTGAAATCGGTTTAAACATAGGAAAAGTCGACAGACTGCGTGGCGATCTATGTTCTGATCCCAAAAATGCTAACCTTAATGTCAATCCGGACAGCGTATTTGGACTCCACAATGCGATGAAGAGGGCACTAAAATCCTTGCCCCAAAGCACTTCGCCGGCATCGACAAAATCGCTATTGTCGTACAACATCCTTGGCGAATAGAAGGGCAAAATTATAATCTGCTGCTTAAAACACTTCAGCCCAACAACTGCAAAGTCAAATTCAGATGTGCAACTTGCCATCAACGATCTAACACGCGTTTTGCCGGGAGTTTAAAGAGCAGATCGGCTGCATTTGCAGACCACCTTATCGACTGATCACAGCTCCCATACGTAAACGATATCATATTGAAGCAGGCTGCTATATCCTCTTGGAAGGCTATCAACGTGGATAGATGCCCCCTCGAGAGGACACTCGAAAGCTTTGACGAGTGTACCGTAGTGCATCAATAAGCCTCAAGTAGCCTGTCTCTTCCTTCTGGTCGCTGTTGTCACCCTTTCAAAGGCTTGCGGCCTGTTACAGCTACTGAGATAGGCACACCCGTTATCAAGTGCTCGGAGGGTGGCAAATACAATTGCAGGGTTTTCAAGATCTTTTTAGTTCCAACGGTGTCATCTAATTATAAAAGTTGTATGTTTTTTATTACTTTGAATATTTTATTATTATTATATTATTTATTTCTATAGATTTATATTTTCAGTAGCCATGAAGGCTAGACTTATATGAGCTACGAAATTAAGCATATAACTACAACAACTAATTTACAGAGTTAAATATATATAATAAACATATCAAAAATTAACAAATTATAGAGAGTCAATAATTTCTTATTATATATAATTATTTAATTTACAACTAGAATAGCTGTGATGTCGTTTTGACACGAAGCACCTCTGATCAAATATTGCGCTGTTATTTGTAGGAGTTGAAAGATGATTTTTCTTCACTTTTATCATCATTCAACAAACTTTGGAATAAATCATAAATATAATATGACCTTTAATCACTTAAAAATATATACAATAATATTAGAAAAAAATATTGATTGAAGTTATAAAATAACACAAAAAATAGCAAAAGTATTTAACTCCTGGAATAGTAAATAATATAGTCCATATTGTTTCCTCTTAGCACAACTTCGCACAAACAAAAACGTTATATTTTTAGCTCTAAAATTATTATAAGTGATGGATAGGATATATCAATCGTCTTTTTGAGAATATATTATCTTTCACAGTGAAACACCCGGATTATATCATATTTATTATTGCTATCATTTAAATTGAACAGAAGTCATTACACTGATTTATTGCAAGTCTTATTTTCCTCCTTCCCATATATTATTTTTCTAACTTTTAAAAATGTACTTGACCGGATCATTGAGGTGACGTTAGATCATGCTATTAGCTACTTAAATGTCTAAATGTCAATCTCCTTACTTTTTTTATTGTCCTTTGAGTGTCCAGAAGAGGACATTTATCCTTTTTTAATGTTGATTTAAGGTAGATAGTATTGTAATTTCTGATAGGGACATATGCACAATTTCTCTCTAAGTTAATGGTTCTGTGTCCTATATTTGTGCAGCCTTTCTTTTTCAGATATTAACCGCCGAAAAAGAAACATTAATGTGTCTTGTGAAGCATTTTGAACAAGAACAGAATCCACTCCTCTTAACCATGGATTCAAATGCACATAGTCGTCTCTGGGGGAGTAAAGACACAGATTCAAGAGAAGAAAGTTTGCAAGCACTTGTTGATGAAAACATCCTTACCATCATGAACCAGGGGAGTGAGTCTACTTTTAAATCAGATGGCCTGCTATACAACCGACATTATATTAATGAATCAGCATTCACTCCATAATTTTTAACTACAGAATGACATGTTCATTGAAAACTATCAATGTCACATCATCGTTATTTGATTTTTAAAGACAAGTCAATCGAATAATAGACTTACATAGCCAATGATACAGAAAATATGAACAAAGTGTATATTATAACTTCAAGGATGTTTGAATATTATCTTAAAGACTTTATGAATATATGAATATCTGTCAATCTTTTTGATAAAAACTACACAAATTTATCTGAAAGAAACCACTCACATTAAAATTATTATTCTTTCCTTATCATCCATTCCTTAAAATGAGAAAGGAATTATCATTTTAAATGTGTTTGAGCAGTAAAGTTTCACCACATTGAAAAGGAAAAGCTCTTCTTTTTAGAAAGAATAAAAAATACCATACGTTTTCATCGTATATTCATTTATTTTAAAATCTGTAATATATTAAAAAACATATATATGTAAGTAAATATTCATTCACAAAGTATGCCACTAAAATACAAACCGTCCACTTTTAAGATACCACCATCAAATACAAGGCATAAACGTTTTGCATTAGAAGCCAATGTTTCTATATAAATATCTATCCAAAGGCCAATATTATTATTTAGGTACTAAAACAAGCAGCTCCTCATGATATGTCGAGTTATATTTTTCAATCATAAAGAAAAGCACATGACTCTGGGAGGAAAAGCAGCAACAAATGTCGTGATGATTTCTTTTTTCTTTTGTTGTAGATGAATATACACAGACAAGTTAGTAACAGACTTAAACACAGAGGGAGAGAGAGTGGGAGAGAGAAAGAAAGAAAGAGAAAGCTCCTGAAAGTGAAGACTAAAGAAAGTATTATAGTATTATTAGGAGTATTTTTGAGAGGGAAATCGGTTTGAAAGAGAGGGAAGAGAGAAGGAAATAGGCACAAGAGATAAAATAATCCTTAATTGATTGTTTCTTGCTATTGTTTGTGATCGTTGCAATAAGTTAATGCAATTCGTACATAATAAAGAAACGATATATATATATATATATATATATATATATATATATATATATATATATATAGCACCACATGATGCTAATATGTTTTCAAAACTATGAGTATTTTTATAATTGGGTATAATATTTTTGGTATTGTTTTTTTCCAACTATTTTTTAAAAATTAAGCTATAAATGTGAATTCTAATGAACTACTTTGCCGGACGATTTTCCAACTATGATTACTTTTTTAAAGATTTTTATTTTTTCAATAAGCACTATAAAAAATGACATAGGCATTTGACATAGTTTATTTTTATTGAATGCAATGGTATGAAGATGCATAAGTGTCATATATTTATGAGTCACAACGAAGTAAAAATATTGTTATTTCGTAGCTAACAAGAGGACAGTATTTAAAATGACCTTATTTGTGTCCTATAAAGAACAAGTCTAAAGTGGGCTTGATTTGAGAGTACAATTTTTAAAAATTGTAGCAATTGTAAGCCAATGCAAAGCACGAATGGTTATTCCACAGACAATACTCTTTATGAACCATGGTTTTATTTCGGTTAATCGAACAATGAAATAACACTTTAGAAGGAGTAATTTGAAAAATAAATAGATACTTTCAAGAAAAGTGACTCGGGGCTTGTCCATTACGAGGTCATTACAAAGTGTCATTCTTTAAATGTAGGTTGCGAAGATGCATTTATCTAGGGATGAAAAGGCTGATGTGTATATGCTTGATTGTCCTCTGTTTGCAAGTATAACCAAGAATGAAATTGTATTGTGATGAATGCTTAATTATATACATGAAACACATTTAATTTCTAAATATAAATGCCACATTACATAAAAATATAGTTTCACATCCATCAAAAATGTTTTAAAGCATTCTAAAACAAAAGACTTCCGTTTGTCATAATGGATACATAATGGGATTGGGAATTATATATGTTATTTATACAATTTTGTCTTTCATGGGTTCCTTATAATGTCTTTGATAAGTCCATTCAGCAACTCTATACGTCATACATACCACAAATTCACTCAAGAGCAAAAAGCACAACGCTACCCTACTTACAAATAATGCCTTCTATCATTTATTTTTTCCTACAGAGGCCCAAAAGTTGCTTTCACAAGAAAGTAAAGTTGAATTTGTCATAAATAAGTGGAGCGTCAGCTTAAGTTCAAGTTTAAAGTATCGGATATATTTAATCATACCATAACAATATTAAAAAGAATAATAATTCTTTGTATTTAATAATAGTTATTTTTGTATGAACGGTCAATTTTAACATATGTTATATTTTTGATATACATAAATCTATAGATAAATAGATGATAAATTTTATACTTAATCGAAGAAAACACTAAGACTAACTTTAATGCAAAAATGCTTACTCATTTTCACACAGATGCTGCAATTCTTTGAAAGTAAAGATGCAAAAAAATAACTTATATATATATTTTTTTTTTATAGGTCTTTATTTCATTTGTAACAGAAGATACAAAGTAAAAAAGGCAGTAGAATTGTGTATAAAAATAATACATAAATAAACATTATAGTTTAAAATTAGACTACTACCAGAAGACCTAGCTACAATAAGGACACAACAAAACGTTAAAAAAGTTTCACAATATATATACTAAATTTTGTTGACACGTTACAAGACATAATATAAAATAACATTTAAACAAAAAACAACAATAATTTAAAACTTTCGGTTGTAATAGTAAAAATAATGCTTAACAATTTTCTTTAGATGGCTAAAATATCTGTAGGAGTTCAGCCAACTGAAATTCACCAAGTCGATGGCGTAGTTCCATGAAGACCCGCTTTGCTCGGGGATTTTGAGGTCAAAAATGGTGTATCTCGCCGAAGCCGAGATTAAAATGCCCCTCAGATCTTCTCGAAGTAGAAGCTCCCAAGACGTCAACCTAGAACTAATCAGAGCTTTGGCACTTAAGAGCACAAAGTGAATGGCTTCAAGTTTTTCGCGATGTTTTCCTTTCTTTCTTAGAAAACCCATATAGTACTACTGCCTTAAAATCTTTGGAAGACGACATGTTTTAAATCAAAAACTCAGTTAAAATCGAGGCATATGGACAGTCAACAAATGCATGGATTGTAGTGTTAAAATTTTCCCACAATCTTTACAAGGACCATTAAAAAAGAACACCGGTCGAGATTTGGAATTGCGAAGTGAACTTCTTTATATTTATCCCGTAACCATATAGGCAACAAAAAAAATATATAGTTTTGTATGCTAATTTAAGGCATCCAATATGCGATCTAGATTATGAGAATGAACACCGAGTATGAAGTTGATTGTTCTATAAAACTTGTATTTTTGTTATTGCTTATTTGGTTAAATAGAATTGCTTCCGACTGGATATAAATAAGATTGTTAGCGTTACAATGAGTCTATCAAAACTAGGATCTTATCTTTGAGCTTGACCCGAACTTACCTTCTCCTCTCGGGATTAAAATTTGCATTTTATATTGTTTTATACTTCATCTTTTAGTTTTTATCATTGTAACAAGATGAAATAAAAACAACGCTCAGAACATGAAAAATATGGAATCTGTTTGAGTGATGTTGAGTTTTTTCTAATTGTATTTTTTTGAAGAAGGATAATCCTGCTGGCTCTCTAGCGTGAAAGCTTTTTAGGATGCAAAAATTTAATTTGTTTCTTTTTTCGTTGTATAGAATTTGTCATTGCTTTGTAGCTGACTTACCACAAATTTGGCCATTAAGTTTACTTGACGGGATGACGGATGTAGGCCTTTTAAATATACAGCGTAGACGTAAGCTAATATTTTGTCCTTATTCAGCTATCTTGTACTACATTTGCGTTAAGATATGTTTGCTTTCATCATTTCCATCATTAGTTTGTCACAAATAGTAACTTAAAGTAGCATTTCTTTGTTTTGGACATTTTCATAATTACTTTTCTTCAACCAAAATTATTTTTTTTGTAGAATGTATTAAGAATTCAACAATTTTAAGGGATCTTTTCATTTTTTCCCTCTTACACAAATAGCTCCCTAATGAATATATATATATTCGATAATTTTTTTTCTTGCATATATATGTTTATTATAGCTTTCACCAAGTAAAATTAAGCCTTACAGCTGAGCTTTTAGATGAGGTAAGCCCGAAAATTCCAACGTACAAGTTAAAGGACTTAACTGGTACTCAAGGGTTCATGGGCACTAAAAAATAGTGGTCCACGTTTATAACCGCTTAATATAATATGAATGGCAGTATCGTATGAGGAAAAGTACCTTGAATGATAAAGATAATATGTGAGAGACATGGGATACAAAGAAGTATAAGTGACTGTGTCGATGCTGCGAATAATATATTTCTTACATCCTCAGAAAAAGTATCGACTTTTGAACGGTTCACTGGAGGTGGCAAACAATCGAAAGAACTGTTTCTTTTGTAAAATACACCCAGATACAACAAATCATCTCCTTTGGAACTGTCCTGCGTTAACAAAGACTTACCAAGCCCTCCAAATCTCCTTAGAAGACCTCTTCAAGATCAAAATTTCACAGGAATATTTTCTGGAGTTCACAAGGAATGCAAAATATGACGCTGTCATAACCAAAGTCCAAAATTATTATACCAAACGCGAACAGTTTAAAACGACGATCTTTCTTTTATCATTCCAATTACTTCTTATATACAATTTTTTATTACAGATATGAATTTATATTGAAATGCTTTAATTAGTATGATTGTTTCCAAAAAAGTTTGATGTTTCTTATATTTGTTTCATTTAAATCATTGTTATTTATTGATCATTTATCACATAGTATCTGTACAAACTTTTTTGTATCTTTGGTGTAATTTGTTAAAAATATATAACCCACTGGGCCAAGAAAAAGATAATATGTGAGAAGCAGGACAAGGCCATAAGGAACCCAATTAGTAAAATGCTTTATATCCTTTGTTGTGAAGAAATTAAGCATACCAATTATACAAAGTTCAAACGTTTGTAATGGTAGAAATGTTAGACGAATATTTGTTCTGTTTTATTAATGTCAAAACCCGTATCTCTATTGTGAAGGCTCGTTTACTTTATTTTTATGCCTTATAGTTCGCAGGAAACTATCAGTTAATATTATATATCTTATCTCTTTTTAGCTACACATATGTTTCTTTTATCAAATAAGCTTTTGGTTGGGGCTTCATCTTATAGATGGGCAATTTGTTGTTATTAAATTAACTTGGTTTCTGCCTCTCTGTTTATTTACATAATATATTTTTTCTGTTCCTCACACGTTTTTCTCAGTCAAGGTTAATGTTGAGGAAAAACAAAATATATGAGGAATAGTCCCTCAAGGCTTTTTACAAAGATTCATAAATATAAGTTTTTTAAATTATCCTCAAATCCGTCTTTTTCATAAAGTATTTAAATGTGTTATTCAAATAACTTCAGATATTCAAAGTTCAAAAATGTATCTTAAAATGAAACTTAATCTTGTATATAAAGTTATAAAAATATCTACAATATCTTACTCGCATTATAAATATTCTATAGCATTGATAGAGTTTAGGACACTTCAATAATTGGGAAATGTTTGATACTCATTGAGAAGAAGTATGGCAGTTTCTCAGTAACTAAATTTAAAAAAATATTAATGAATAAGTTGTATATACAAAATAAGAAAGTTTAACAGGATTGCTGAGGAGTTTCAACTTCCCACCTAATTAACATGTGTCTCCGAACAACGTAGGGAATGGACGAGTTTTCGAACATGATATGTAGGAAAAAAAGTATTTAATGGACTTTGAATCATATTCCTTTTTTTATACTGTATTTATTTTGTATTTCAGATTTTCTAAATAGGCTTCATGGTGAAGGGCAGCCAAAAGTACATACAGCCTGATTGGCTGGAATTGAGACTCTCATTTCATCAAGTATGATGATATTTGCATTAATTTTAATAAAATTGTTATAAAACAAAAACATAGTAATATATATGAATTAAGAAAACATATTTTATTAAGTTCCCAATATCCTCCCTTGGCAGCCTTCACTACATCTTGAAACCTCCTCAAGGTGAAGGCAGCATAGGCAAATATATCTCCTCAGATAAGAAAACACAGGCCTAGGGCAGCTTCTTATTCAGAATTTATACTAATGCTCAGGAATTTCTGCACACCCTCCTCTCCAGAATGGTTCAGATCTGGAGACGAGGGTGGCATCAAGTCCTTTAACTAAAAGATAATAATAAAGTAAGTGTAGAAGTCCTTAATCAATTTGCTCATGAGGGAGGAATTCTCATCTTGTTGGAACTTCCTCTGAAAGAAAATGCAGGTACACTGCCATATAGACCTTCACGCCCTCTTCGATGAAGTCTTCTTCCGTCCGTAGTGTCACCAATACAGACCATGAGCGAGGTGGCTTCAGTCTTCTGAAAATCGTCCTCTGCTCCATGGGGATATGTAACGGCCTTTTAGCCAAATACGCTCATTCTGGCAGTTGTGGGTGGCCTAGACAAGGAATCTTCTCATTTGTCCAAGTGGTAGCGCTGGCCGGTCAATATGGTCAAACCCAGGTCAAATTTTTCCCAGTTCTGAATCCATTTTCTACCGGAAGCAGAAGACTGTCAAACTTTTATTTTGATCAGAGTTACACGACTATCAACACTTTCGCAAGGAAAAAGGGCAATTTTTATACGTGCACCTGCAAGACTATCAAAGAGGAAGTCTCATTCTAGTGAGTCACTCGTATAAAATCATGAGCTTCCCATTACTTAAATACCCGTTTCAAAACCTAGTACTCCTTGAAACCCAAAATCTAAGGACATATATGATGTTTTATAACGAATATGTGTATAGTTTAGAGATACGTAAAGGTATATCAATTTAAATGTAGCATTCAATGATGATCTCGTTGTCTGGACATTTTTACTTTGTCAAAACAATAAATTGAAGTCATCTATTTGCATCATTGATATTGTTTCAACAAGTCCGAGAATATAGAGAGAAGGACAAAGCTGCATTTGAGGACAAAACTATTTTTTCGTTCACAGAAAATGAAAGACATTACTATTGATATACATATAGAAGGTGGAGTACAAATATAAAAAGAGTGGACACTCAGTTAATGCTAATATAAATATAATTTTGTTTATTTTATGCACAAATAATAATAAACAAGTGATAAGAGTATGGAACTCACCAATCAACACAACGCTTTTTTCTTCCTTTTTCATTTTCTACTAATCATTTTTTTTTCTTGGCCTGATGGCAACTTTATTCAGAACATATGTAAATATTAAAATTCACATATAGGACAATGGGATTAGTAAAAATATTAAACTAAAATATGTGGGTGGCATAAAATGTGTAAAGAAATACATTAGAATATTGTTACATATATTGAAAGTCAATTGACATCACATAAAAACTTGTAATAGTTAAACAATCAATCAACTTCATTGATTTCTTTTATATACATTTTGATAATGGAGATAATACCCGGAGCTTTGTATCGTTGGCAGATCTTTTGCGTATATAACTTGCTGTGTCTTGCAATCGTTGCATTAACTTGAGTCCTCCTTTCCCGCGAAGTAGGCTAAAAAATCTTCTTTGTCTGTCTGGCTCCGAATCTATTCATCATATACTACGTATTGATGAATACGTAATTTTTATAATCATAGTGAAGATCCATTTATCACCAGAGGGCGCTTTCCTTTCATTCCTCATGGTGAAGGGTAGATTATTGACTATTAATAAGTAATATTGGAGAGTCCATTCAAGGAATTAAATAAAGTACGTGGATCGAGCCCACTGAATAAGACAATTATTGTTCTTGAGGATGATACTCTGTAATATAAGTAGAGGTTCACATCTAAACAGCCGCAAGAGATTCATTATTTCATACTACCAACTGTGTTTTTTCTTACTCATTATTTAAAATTTGATCCAATCAATTGATAGAAAAAGATTTGTTGTCATTCGTTATGTTTTTTATTAATGCTTAGAACAATTTTTATGTTTCGTTAGAATAAATGTTTCGGACTAATAGTTAAATTTATGATTTTTACTTTTAAGTTATTATTATATTATTTAGAAACATGTTTTATTTTCTTCTCTGTGCTTTTTATAAGTATTTATATTGTTGTAGATAATAAACTAATTATCAGAGAGGCTCAAAAAGCCCAAAAACATTTTGGCCGATTTCGGGCAATTTTTAAACTTCTTCTTTATAGAGGCTACAAAATTAGTATAGATGTTTTGGACAGAGATAGGTTTTGAGAAGATAAATTAAAGATAAACTACATCAAATTTAAAAAAACAATTTAGCCAAGAAGAAGAACTTAAGTTTTGGGTGTACCTATGGTGTGGAGAGAACCAAAAAATCACACAGATGATTGTTATTTTTGCGCCATAAACCTTATAGATATAAATAGAAAAAACAGGAAAGACCTTAACGTATCCTAAATTGGATTATGCTATCAGACCAGTGCCCCACAGTGAAGGTGTTCCAGTTCCAGTGTTGGGTCATTTCCAGATGTTACCGACGATGAGAGTGCGACTGAGCAGTCACAATGTGATGGTTTACACAACTATGATGATAGAGACTTTGAAGGCACAACATCACAGCCAAAGCAGTTCAAACCAGGGTGAATTAAAATGACCTTGTGAGAGACTTATCTTGCCCAAAAAAATCTGCAGAACTTTTGGCGTCTAGATTAAGTGAGAAGAATCTGCTTCAAAGTGGTACAACTATATCCTTCTACAGAACAAGGGATTCAGAATTTGTTTTCTTTCTTCTCAGAGAAAAATGGACTTGTTTACTGCAATGACATTGTTGGTCTTCTGGATAAGTAAGGGATAAGTAACTACAGTCCTCAAGAGTGGAGACTTTTCATGGACAGTTCTAAATACAGTCTCAAAGTTGTTCTGCTCCATAATGGAAATAAATATGGATCCATTCCAGTTGCCCATTCAACCAAACTAAAAGAAACATATGAAACGGTCAAACTTGTTCTTCTCAAATAAACTATCACAAGCATGGATGGCAATTTGTGTGGATTTAAAATGGTCAACTTTCTTCTTGGACAACAGGGTGGTTTTACCAAATACCCTTGCTTTCTCTGTCACTGGGATAGTAGGGCAAGGGAGGAACACTGGGTGAGGAAGGAGTGGGCAAAGAGGACTCATATGACTGTTGGAGAGAAAAATGTTATTGCTGAGCCTCTGGTGGACAGATCAAAGATAATTTTCCCTCCTCTTCACATTAAGCTTGGATTAATGAAACAATTTGTCAAAGCACTAGATAAAGATGGAGACTGTTTTAAATATATTTGTGATGCTTTCCCTGGACTGAGTATTGAAAAAAGAAGGCTGGAATTTTTTGATGGTCCTCAGATCAGAAAGCTAATGAAAGATGGTCTGTTTTGTGTCTAGTATGAACCAGGATGTGTATAATGCTTGGAGTTCCTTTGTCTTGGTTGTAGATAATTTTCTTGGAAACAACAAGTCAAGCAATTATGTGGAGCTTGTAAACATTATGCTTGCGAGCTATAAGCAGCTAAATGCATATATGAGCATAAAACTTCATTCCTTTCAGTCACCTGGACAAATTTCCGGAAAATCTTGGCACTGTGAGTGATGAGCAGGGTGAAAGGTTTCACCAGGACATAGGGACATGGAGAAGAGGTACCAAGGAAGATGGGATAGCCACATGATGGCTGACTACTGTTGGAACATAGTTCGTGACAATCATAATTTACAGCACAAGAGGAGATCGTCAAAGAGAAGTTTTATACCTGCCAGTAATTAGTATTCATGCATTTTAAATATAAATATCTTTTTTGTATAATAAGAAATAAAAAGCTTAAAAATCATTTTCGTTTTACTTTTGTATTCTTATATACATATAATAATATAAATTTCATTTTTTTGGCATCTCTGATATTTTTTCAACTCAAAAACTAGTTTCGACCCCCACTAATATGACCATGCCATTTCCAAAATCACCCATAACATTTTTGTAGCTCAATAAAAACAAAAAAGTTGTGATTTTGTCAAAAAGTCAAAAATCGAAAACATAAAACTCAAAATTTCTAAAAAATTATGACCTGATTGAGCAAAATGGTTTTTTATTTAGTTATCAGGGACCCATTGGGTATTCAAATCAGTTGAAATTCCCCCAGAAACTTTTGAAAAAATTATTTGTTGCCCTGTGTAATACAAATAGATATTCTACGGATTAAAAAGTAAGTAAAGATACGTTGGACAAATTACAAATAATAATAATTTTTTACTTTTTAGTTTTTTTTAAACTTGTTTTATTTTCTTCTCTGTGCTTTTTATAAGTATTTATGTTGTTATAGATAACAAAATATATATTCTAGGGACTAAGAAATAAATAAAAATATTCTATCCTTGACAAATTAACAATTGATACAATGAAGGACGTTCGTTTTATCTATATGTAGGTATGAATTTGATGAAGTATGCAAACCTCTTTTTACTCACACCATATGCAGAGCAAAGAAGGGGGATATTTTGAAACTTGATATTCTCTGAAGATGATGACTCAGGTGAAGAGGTCTTCTTCATCTTGTTATTTTAGTTCACATACATATATGCTATAAACTATAAAATAATACTTCTTAGGTAGTTAAAGGAAATCTATAGAGTGGAAGGATATGCAATACCATTACCAATGCTGTTTGTCACATAGTGAACTATGATGGTTTTATTTTATTTTTTTCCATAAGCAAGGTTTTTATTATTATACGTGCATAATATATATACATATATGATAGTTATAAAAGAAAATTGTGGATGGCTTTATTGATTTAAGTTATGCTGGCCGTTCTAAGGAGTCTAAGCCCTTCATAGATAAAATAATGTGTTTGGTGAATGACACACTTGACCTTGAATGAGTAATATGAGTTCCATTACAAGACCTATCCTATATGCTTATAGAGAAAATGTTCTTGCAGTAGGCATGGGTTAAAAAAATGAAAAGACTCTTCATGAAGTGGGATTACAAATAGTTAGTACCAAATATAATTCATTTAAAAACAACGTGACAGTATCCATCTAAAAAGATGGTAACAATACCCTTAATAATATGTATGTACTTTTAAAATATTTAGTAGGGAGCTCGATAGCCGTGCGTGTTAAGGCGTGTTTAACTCTCAATGTTGGGGGCGCAGGTTCGAAACCCGAGAGGAGATGGCCATTTTTGGTCTACCTCATTGATAAGATCCTAGGTTCGATAGACTAATTTTAATGCTATAATGCTTATTTATATCCTATCGGATGCAATTCTATCGACCCATATAGGCAAAAAAAAATATTTACGTCAAATAGAGAGTAAAGAAAATGAACTTTGTATGTTTACATGCTTTAGAAAGGCCTTAAAGGCTTAATCCACTTCATACCAACTCTCTCGTTGTACTTTTTGAAGCACAAAATACTTACCAAAACATCTATGATAGAACCAAATAAGAATTATGGTTTTTTTCGATTCTTTCAGAATTATAAACGCTTTTTTCGAGTGTATAATGATAACAAGAACTAAGTGGGCAAAAAAAAGATAAAAAGCTTGAAAGGACTCTCCTTTAAAAAACTTATTTCATTTCATTTATTTTGTAATCAAGTTCACTAGTGCATACTTTTCTTCAGATGAATCACGATTCGGTTATTTAGGTTATGTTTTGGTAGAAAGTAGTTCTAAATTTCTATAATGTTAATGGTTTACGTAAATAACGGGTACATTCAAACAAAAAACATCGCTCTACCAAGCATATAGCTAACGAACACACACAGCCTTCTGAATGTAAAGGCCTTAATGGTACATATTCATAAAAGGATCTTCACAGCCGCGTGCTAGGGAGCCTTATCATTTAAAGTACCGGACGACACCCACTCATAGCGGAAATATTCAGTTAACGTGGTGCAATTCTTCCCGTCATGTGTGGAGAAATTCTTCAACGACCGTCAAATAACTTTCATTAATTATAAAATATGTTAAACGTTAATTGATGTTTCTTTTTGTTGCAAGGTAACTTGTTGGAGAGCGCTAATTTTTTCCAAAGTATACGGATACCTTATGTATGCAACTTCTCTAAATAAATCAAGTCAATGGAAGGAGAAAAAAATCCTAATTTTTATTAATATAATATTCATCTTGGCATACTTTTGAAAACCTATAAAAGTAACGAACCAAAATAATATATAACCATGAGAGAAAAAAGTGCAATGTACCTTAAATATTTATTCCCAGGATGATTGATATCACTTACAAAAGAGGATTTAACAAAATCGGCAACAAATTTATGACATCCAGAAACTAAATAGTATTTTCCTACATATATATTTTGGTGTTATTTGTCATTTAATTTGAGGGTGTTTCCTCCTAAATATACTAACTGACAATTGATTACTTTTCAATCCTTCTTTTACTGCATGTTGACGCAATAATAGACTCAAAAAAGTATGGATACATATTTGCTATGCTATTTAGAGATATTTTCCCCCTCTCATTATTTAAATTCATTTTAAAATTTGTAGGCTGCTTTGTTATTATATGAGTGAGTAATAGATTTTTTTTATTAGGAGCGATAACTTAAAATAAAGAAAGCTAGGAATGTTATCATAAGGTGGGCAATTTAGCAATATTAAAAAGTTATTGATAAATAATTTGTCAAATATTATTTTTATTGTTTTTAGACAAGAGCCCCCAGATTTATAGATTTCACAATTCATGTTGTAACATTCTTGCTATTTTTTGTTTTTGTATTGGATACTTACATGGAATAGAGCAGGGATGCCAGGGTGAAATCGGTCAGGGGGCCGGACTGTTTTCAAGTGGGACCTCGGGGGGCCAAATTACCGGTACATTTTTGGCCTTGCAACACTAAACACTAAACAAAAGTAGATTTAAATTTGATGATTGTATCATAATATTATTTATTTATAAAAACACTTCTCAACCACTAACGTAACGGGCCAAATGAGATGTCCATTCGGGCCGGTTCCGGCCCGCGGGCCGCCACCATGGCACCACTGGAATAGAGGGTAACAGAAGGTGGAGAATAATACTTCATGCACATGACGTCAAGTTATGTTTTGGTGGAGAGGTTGGAAGATAAGCTGGGTTTATATTGTGCATCCGGAATGTTTCTTCATTTTTCTGGTTTATTTGGTGTGACAAGATCATATACAAGAGAATCCCTTAAGCGAAGACTTATAAAGCAAGTATTTTTCTTCCTTTCTATATCCACAACAAAAAGAGGACTTTCAGTTGTAAAGATCAACAAAGAGGCGCCAATCTCCCACCAAAACTGAATGCTTGAACTGACATATCAGTCAGTTAAGATAATGTTCTTTTGGTCACTCTTTCTTCTCCGTGTAGATATAAATAAGAATGAAAGCATTTCAAATAGTCCCTCGAACAGAGGATCTTATCAATGAGGTTGACTGAAATTGACCTTCCCCTCTCGAGATTCGAATCTGCACCCCCTACTCTGAGAGTTGAACACACCTTAACGCACTGAGCTATTGCACTCTCAAAAGTTTGTGTTTAACTTTAATGTTGTCTAAGCTGTTGTATTGAATATATATTCCATGAACTCAATATACATTTTTCTACTTATTTTATATTATTAGAGTGTAATCGTCTTTATTCATCCTTAAAAATAACACCTAGTTCTTTCAACTAGTTATGGCGTAAAGGATAATGCTTATAAAAATATATATATAAAACTTATATAAAAACAATAAATATATATATACACATATATATACAATAAATCCATAAAAAATAATAAAGCAAAGCCATTTGACAAAAAAAAGAGGACTTTATATTGGC
Organism: Caligus rogercresseyi; assembly: GCA_013387185.1. NCBI lineage: Eukaryota > Metazoa > Arthropoda > Copepoda > Siphonostomatoida > Caligidae > Caligus > Caligus rogercresseyi. The sequence goes on along the minus strand of CP045898.1, from coordinate 9,377,872 downwards.
GCTAATTTAGAAATCTTTTTGGCAACTACCGTTGCTGCACCACGTGTGGGGGCGGACCTCAGCTCGGGAAACGAATTCTACAGATCGGTGGCGAAGGCGGAAAACGTTTTTTCCTTTACTTTAAGTGGACAGGGGATGATGCCCAACGACTTTGATCGGCTCGACCTCATGTGTTCTCATCTTCTTCAAAGATGCTTGTTATTCTGAGTTCTTTATATTTTTTAAATATATATCTATTTAACCAAACAGATCTCTGATCCCGAAATTCTTATGAATTGTTTCTTGCAATAATATTTGAAAAGTTCCTAGTGAACTTCTTCCCTTTAAAGGCAGGGACGGGCCTTAATAAAAAGTGTGCTGTATCTATAATTTTGGGAGACATCAGTCCCCCTTCTATATTCAAAGGCGTTCTAAAGTGAACTCTATAACAAATAATAAGAACAAAAAAGGAAGAACAAAACATGTATAAAATTAAACAATACTATAAATATAAGACATGATATAACAAGAATGCAATAAGACGCTGATGAATACAATAAATAAATTATATATATACATTTATAATTACCTCCGCCGAAGGAGGTATTGTTTTCACTGGTGTTGGTTTGTTGGTTTGTTTGTGGTTTGTCAGCAGGATAATTCAAAAAGTACTGAACGGATTCGGATGAAATTTTGTGGAGTTGTTGAAAATGCCAAAAGAAACAAGTGATTAAATTTTGGCATCTCTGAGTGCAGAATTAAGATGCAAAATGAGCTAAATACTAATAAATATTTCAAGTTAGCTACTCTGCCAATAGATGTCGCTGTGCTGTGAAATCGGGTGCCGGGAGCGTCTTCCTCTCGGAATTTCCGTCGAGGGGAACCCTCCCCCGTCCCTCTACGCCTCCCCAGTCGTGAAAAATTCGCCTCGGAAGGCTCATAAGGACCCGTGACGGCGGAGGTTTGCACTCTCTGAGTGTTTATATGCCTCTAGTTACCTCCGCCGAAGGAGGTATTGTTTTCACTGGCGTTTGTTGGTTTGTTAGTTTGTTGGTTTGTCAGCAGGATAACTCAAAAAGTACTGAACGGATTAGAATGAAATTTTGTGGAGTTGTTTGAAGTGCCAAAAGGAAGAAGTGATTAAATTTTGGCATCTCTGAGTGCAGAATTAAGGCGCCAAATGAGCTAAATACTACTAAATTTTTCAAGTTAGCCTACTCTGCCAATAGATGTCGCTGTGCTGTGAAATTGGGTGCCGGGAGCGTCTTCCTCTCGGAATTTCCGTCTAGGGGAACCCTCCCCCGTCTCTCTACGCCTCCCCAGTCCTGAAAAATCCGCCTCGGAAGGCTCATGACGGCGGAGGTTTGCACTCTCTGAGTGTATATATGCCTCTAGTTTTATATATTTCTTAAATTATTATTTATGTTTTGCAATCTTTGCTGCCAGCAATGGTATTTTCCATTTATATAAAAATGCTTTTCTATTGTAGACGCCTGAGAATGCAGGTCTCGACCAAATTACTCCTAAAAGTTTAACACTCCTCACGAACAAAACCGCCCATTATCTTAGCTTTAGGGGCTGGATTTATTCTAAAGATTTAATCCCATAGGAAATAACTTCTTGTATTCTTACAATGGAGTAGATTTTTTGGAATATATGTTTTCTTCGTCGATTTTGATAGTAAAGTATTAAAAAAAAAAAAAAAAAAAAAGCGATATCTTTTTCATTAACCATCTTTTTAAAAATTAGGAAATGTATTTTTGTGGCTTTAAATACGAGTATTGATATAAGTTTCTCGTATTATAGTTACCATATTTTAAAATCGCAAGACTGTCCATAAGTGTCCTATTTTAATTAGATAGTTTTGTTATCTTTCTTGTTCATACATTTTTTGGCCTATGTGGTTCGATAGAATTGCAGCTTCCGACTGGATATAAATAAGCATGATAGCATTAAAATTAGTCGCTCGAACCTAGGATCTTATCAATGAGGTTGACCAAAAATGACCATCCCCTCTCGGGTTTCGAACCTGCGCCCCAACATTGAGAGTTGAACAAGCCTTAAGGCACACGGCTATCGCACTCCCTTTTTTGCTTATATGGTTCAACAGAATTTAATCGATTGGTTATAAATAAGTATCATAGCATTAAAATTAGTCGCTCGAACCTAGGATCTTATAAATGAGATATATCAAAAATGACCATCTCCACTCGGGATTCGAACCTGCGCTCCCAACATTGAGCGTTGAACACGCCTTATCTTGGGTTTTTTTGGTACCTCAGTACAACAATTTATTTTCCATCAAATCGGCTACATTATAGGTAAAAGTTATGTTAGTTTATTTATCTTAGTTCATCGCACATCATGTTAATAAATAGGGAAATCATTCTTTTTGTTTTTTAATAACCTGTATTGACATTACATATCTAGTATTTGAATTTTCATATCTTAAGATCGAAAGACTTTCTTTCATAAGTTTCATTATCTTATTCAGTTAGTTTAGTTAGCTATAAGTCATTAATAACTATCATGTCTTTGAGCTGTCATGCTTTTGTTGCAACAGTCTGACTCCATGGAAATAAACTTTCAAGGCAATTCTAAATATAAATATTTAAATATAAATAAATTGCCAATAATTAAAAGGGTCAAAGCCTCTGAAGAAATACAAAATTATAAATATGCAAGGTGAACTGCAAACCAAGGTATCATTAATTCCTTTTAAAAATGCATTCACTACCCTCGTGCAAGAATCATACTCAGCGTTTTTGCACTTTGTCTAATGTGTTAATGGTCAGTACAATTTCAAGTATTCTATAAATGCACGACATTCACTCTGCACAAAAAAGTCCATCCATTCTTTATTTCAGCAAAATGTAAATCCATACAAAGACAACTCTCTTTTACCTTGTATGTGATAATATCAAATTAAAGCATAAATCATTACTTTAAGCAAGAAAAAAGTCGATTTCCTAGATTTAAAATAAAAAGTAACGAAAAAGCTCAACTTTGTTTCCTTTGTACTTGATGGCATCTAATTCGTATAAAAATCAAATATCCATTTTGGGACAGGGGAAAAATACTGTTATAAAACCTTACGTGTGTACATGGTTTATCATACACGCATGAGACAAAAAATCGCACAGATACCCCAATGTGTGCTTGTGTTCTTTACTTTAGTTTATGTATATTTGTATATGTTTGTCTATTGTAAACAGTAATTAACTACGAGACAAAAAATCTTTATTTGGCTTACTTTTCTCTCTGCTAAATAAATTAATTACGTACTACATTTTTCTGTACGCATAGATAGCATATAATCACATAAATATCCAAAAAATAATTAAAATCAAATCCTGATTAAATTTATTTGGCTAAAAATATTAATGCTTAATATAAATCAAATTAATTTTATTCTTTCAAAAAGAAGAAATTTTATGAGAAATTTAGTATTTATTCGTCAACATAAAGCAAGTTCTAATTTATATGAACTCTTTCTTTGCTTTGTCCTTTATTCGCATCCTATGCTTTAATTTTAACCTACTCTTAATATACAAACATAAATATATCAAATGATACATATATAAGAATATATTTGTTATCGTTTTTATAAAACTTTAAGATTTTTATTCTTTGAAAGCACCAATTTTACAAATGGTTAGCAAAATTATTTTCTTAAAAATTCCTTCAAATCATATTTCAATAAAGTTGAGATCGAATTTTACTTGTCCAAAGGTGATTTCATCACACAGGATCATCCTTGAATGTATAACATTATATATTGGTCAATTATACTCAATTTTGAAGTAACATTTTATCTACAATAGTACCTATGTATATTCCCGGCCACTTCGGAAATAGGACAAAACTCACTGATACATCGATTTCTGTGGTGCTTTTGTTGTTGAATGTGTTAAAATTCATATACCGCCTCTGAGCGCGGTCAGAGGCGGGAGAGGTACGGACCATCTCTACAGCCACATATTATGGGTCTCCAACAACAACAGCCTTACCATCAAACTGGTCAAATCCTCCAACGTTGAGAAATTTCGCCCCCACTGGTTGTATAAACGACAACTGGCTCCTCGTACGACTACTCCCACGGCGGTGGGGATGATGCCGACTCCTCCACCCGCCCATACGTACCGTCCCCCATCAGACTGCCAATCGAAGCAACGTCCCAATTTCCCACAGAACTGACCGCACAGCTCGCGGTGCTGATGGAGAAGTTCGTCTCCGCGGCCGTGCGCCGCTAAAGTTCCTTACGTGGAACTGCGCCAACTTCAACTGGGGGAACACCAAAGAGTTGGCGCTAATAAACCTTCTTGCCTTTAACAATGTAGACGTGGCAGCTATCACCGAGACGGAGCTTAACGAAGAACAGAGCGCCAGCTTTGCAATTGAAAATACACCACATTCCTCCCCTTGGCGGATGGTGATGGCAAAAGGAGGATAGTCATGTTGATAAAAACGAAGCTGGCTGCGCGTGCATCTGCACGGCTGCTACCCAACATAATAGGGGAGTCAGGCATTGCAGTTTGGCTGGAGTTGAAATTTCCCAACAAACTAGTGGTGGGTGGAGTATATCGACCATGGGGCACCCTGGATTCGGAGAAGACTGACCTTAAACTCTTACTGGAGCAAACGAGGGCAGCCACCCTACAATGCAAAAATGTCATCATCCTAGGTGACTTCAAACTAGACCAGGCGAAGACGAACAATAGAAACAACAACTATTATAGAGAGGTCTGCTACAAATGCTTCAGAGAGGTATGGAGGAGTACGGTATGGAATACCAGATCACCCCCTATACCTGGTGTTCCCACGGAAGATTCGGAAAAGAGAACAGACATAGATTTTCGACGTTAGACCATGTCTACTTATCCTCCTCTCTTCTCCCAGGAAACGTCTGCGTCCTCCCAGACACGACAACCGATCACCGCCCCGTCCTCGCTGAGGTGAATATTAAAGGGAGATCTCCCAGCCGCCCCGTCACCATAAGAAGAAGGAACTTCAAGGCCATCAAAAGACATGCCCTGGAGAATGCTCTAGAGCAGTGGAAATGGGACGATATCTACGACATTAAAGAAGTGGACGCAGTCCTCGACTTCATTGTAGCGGGAATCACCATGTCCCTCGACAAGGTGGCCCCTGTCATGCCCATCACCGTTAGAAAAAATACTAACTTGTATCTGAGCAAGGCAACGCTTCGACTTATCGACCAAAGAAACAGAGCTCTGGGTAGAAGGGAATATAAGGTTCTCAGGAATCAGGCGGCAGCTGGAGTCAGAAAGGACAAACTCTTGTCCAACCTGAACGCCATCAAGAAGGCCAACGGCAATTCTAAGGCGTTGTGGAACCTGGCCAACAGGGACATGGGAAAAACCAAAGCTACGCCCCTTCCTCTGTCACTTACTATCAATGGTATCGACACCTGCTACGACAAAGGGGCGGCGGATGCATTAAACAGTTTTTATATTAAAAAAGTAGATGATCTTCGGGCAAGCATTGGCCTCTCCACCCCTTCTTCCGACATCTGTGTCAGAACTGACCGCAGTTGCAATTGGGCTAGTCCTCGGGGGATCGTGCTGGACTTCTCCTTTGCCAGTGCAGCCAAAATTAGGGGAGTCGTCTCCTCCATATCCAATACAGAGGCGCTGGGCATGGACGGACTGCCGGCATCTGTATTCAAACTAGGAATTGAAGTTCTGGCCTCCCCTATCTCCCACCTGATCAATTGCTCTCTTGCCAACGGCAAGGTACCCGTCATTCTCAAAACAGGCATTGTAATTCCGGTGCACCAAGGTAAAGGGAAAACCCAAAGGACCCAGCCTCGTATCGGCCAGTTTCCCTGCTCCCCGTCCTCTCCAAGATCTTGGAGAAGGTAGTTAAGGCTGATCTGGAGTACCATATGGGAAAAATTAGCGCCTTACCCAACATAGCCGCTCCACTACTACAGCCATTGGAACGGCTCACAGCAAATGGATAAAGGCTGTCCAGGAAAGGAAGGTCGTAGGCATACTGGCCTTTGATCTATCCTCTGCGTTTGACACCGTCGACTGCGACCTCCTACTGGAAAAAATCAAGGACCTTGGCGTCACAAGGAGAGTGGGAGACTGGTTTGGATCCTACCTGAATGGAGGTAAGCAATGCGTCAATTGGAACGGCACCAGGAGCGACTTCGTCGACGTGAAGTATGGGGTCTGCCAAGGTTCTATCCTTGGTCCTTTACTCTTTCTCATACTCATGACTGGCCTCCCAGTGGAGATGGGGGTGGGTGATAACATTGTTTGCTATGCAGACGACGTCAGCGTCTGGACAGCAGACAGAGATGTTGATGTGGTGGAGACCAATCTGAACCTCCTCGCCGCCAAATTTTAGGAGTTTGCGGCGAGAAATGGGCTCTCTTTAAACCACACAAAGACCCAGCTACTCCTGGCGGGTGGTAGGGACAGTAAAGAGAGAAGGAAGAGGGTTGAGGTAAAGGTCGGCCCCTCCACAGTCTCCCCCTCCAGTGAATTGGAGTTGCTAGGGGCAAAGGTTGACTCCACCCTTTCACTCAACTTAAATGTTGACATCATGGCGAGGGCATCCAGGGTCAGGGCCAACATGGTTGTATGGTTGGCGAAAAACATCCCAAGGGGTCCTTACCTCCACCAACTTGCCAAGGGCATTGTTCTTGGGAAGGTCGGCTATGCTGTCTCAGCGGTCACACCCGTACGGTTTGGAGACAGTAACCCCACAGGACCACTTGCAGCTGCCCAGGTTGCTCTGAATGATGTTGCCAGGACTCTCACTGGCAGGCTCAGGAGAGAGCACATACCCGTCCGGAACCTCCTGAAGTCGGCAGGGCTTCCATCCATCAACACCATGGCCGTGCGGTCGGCAGCCATGGAGGCATGTAAGGCATTTTGGAGTAGGGACGGTGAAGAAGGAGGGAGAAACCCACTTGGCCTCATGCTCTTCGAGACGAAAAATGAAAGGAGACCAGATCCGACGCAGCCGGAATCGTCCCCAACCCCCTCCTCTGGCAGGCAGATACCCTGGTATGTGCTGCAAGAACTGCCTGGAATAAAAGTCCACAGTTGCGTCAGGCCAGGACGTGGAGAGCTGCCAGGATGCAGCAATAGCTCTCGCCGAGGGAGTGGCGCTGTAGGTTACTCCGATCTCAAGGCATGTTTTCCCCAAAAATCGATGTGGTTTTTTGTTTATATTTTATATATTCATATATATATATAAACGTTTGTTTAATAGTTTGTATTTTTATTATTGTTTTGTTTTATTTTATTTAAAAATTATATATATTATTTTAGACCAGCTACTTCGTGCTGAAATATAACGGATTAACACACTATTAAGCAGTACAAAGGAACATGTAATTTATTATCCTTACACACAAAATGTACAATTTGGCATTCTGAGAATAGTTTAGCATGTAGCAGAATACTTTTTTCCATTATAAGTATAAACAAAAATCATTCAAGAAGATAACATTAGGGAAGCAAGCGAGTATGAAATTGTCACCGTTATTATAACGTTTGATTTAATTGCATCTAAAGTAAAATAAAATTGTCTTCAATCAATCTTAAGTCACGAGGCATAGCCTTTACAGATTTTTGAGGCTCCTTTCAATTAGATATTCCTTACCCCCATATTTAATACATCCTCTCATTTTGTGTTAGAGGTACCTTTTACCTTCACAATTTTTAATATTTCATAATCTTAAGGAATTATAATGTTTACAAAAGATTATGACTTAAATGTTTGGAATCTATTTTTAGCATAATATTTAATATAAGTTAATGTATGTATTTACAGCTAAATGAGAGATAATACATTTATATATGTAATCAAAATTGACCCTTTGATTTGAGAAATTCAATTACCATTTGGTAACTGCAGTTACTGTTAGCAGGATAGGAAGAAAAAAAAGAAGGAGAGAAGTGAGGCAAAATACTCTCTCCCTTCTCTTTCTCTTTCTATCCAGGTAACACAGCAGTTACCATATGGTAATCGTATATTCTCATCAAAGATCAATTTTTGGGGGAGAGTACGTGCAAAAATGTATTTGCTTATATCTCTTAAAGTATAGCGATTTTTAGAACACCAAACATATCAAATGAAAGCTTGGTTAACCAGCTTTAATATTTTGGTATACTAAATCATGTCATTTAATAAGTAGAGAGTTATATGTACATTAAAAAAAGCCTATCTCGCGTACAAAATGACGCATATAATGGATTATAAATGCGTCAGAGACAAAGTAAAATTTTGAGAGGATACCTTGACGCAAATCTAAGAAACACATTATTATTTATTTTTCATAATCGATTTCTTATAGGTCAATACAGGCTCTGAATCATATGATGTAAACTCAGATTGTACTGAATTTTGAATTGATAGAATGCAACCAAGGTCATTTTTGGATTTATCATCTAAAGGTTTACTAAGCTTAAAAGTACTATTTTACTCTGAAGCGAACAAGTCATCTTCTACAGGCGAGTGAAGTTAATTGATACAAAAAAGCTATGAAATATGCTAACAATACACACTCCATTTTTTTCTTTGTTTTTACTGAAAACTTTGTTTTATTAAAAAACATCAAATATACGTCTGGTAGTAAATTAGATTTCCTTTAAATTAATATTATTATTTAAGTCTGTAACGTCCACCATTTTGAAGAAATTTGCAGAAAACTATATTTTTACTAAATTTTTAAAACTTTGACCTCGTTGCGCGACCTCGTAATGTTGACCGATTTTGTTCAAACTTTGTATGTCGTCTTCTTTATCACCAAGAAACAGAAAATCCACTTTGTTGCTAACATTTCAAACATTTGAAAAATAAGAACAACCCTAATATATATATATATATATATATATATAGTAGTTGTCACAAAAAAATCAACTCTTATATTCACTAATAACTCTAAATTTCTGATTAAAAACATGAATTTTAAACTGATACTTTGTACATTCACAAAAAATGAAAAAATGATACGTTATTTTCCGTTTAATCAAAATTATTTTAAAATAAACGTGATATAGAGAACATACAAGGCAATTGAATGACAAAAATACTGTTTTAGTTGAACAAAACATTTAGGAGACACAACATTATTCGAATTAGCTCAAACTTTCAGAAGATGAACTCTATTCTAAAAGGTAAAATACTAAAGAGTGGCCGACTCAAAAATCCAAAAAACGTTTATAAAGAATCACTTATATATATATATATATATATATATAATCTATTATCTCTAAGGTGTCTAAATGCTTCTTTTGCTAAATAAAAATATTACGCAATACTTCAATTAACAAAAAAATTCATACAGTATAAAATGCTCTAAGTTTAAAAATATATTGGAACCGTATCCGAAATTTGTAATGAAATCTGTTAATTTACAAATGACAAGAAATAAAATGAGTTCAATTTACATTTTGTTAATTAACCGAGCTGTAAAAGATATATTTTTAATGTTATCATTTAACAATTCTGTCCAACTTTACATTATCCTATATTTTGCCTATGCCTAAATAATAAATGCAGTATATATGTAATAAAGTATTTGGTCCCTATTTTTGGTAGATCAGTTGCATGTGTCATTCTTTTGTCAAAATATAGATCCTTCTTCTAGGAAATGTATATATTATATCATAAGATAGAACTGAGGTTTGACAGGACAAAGTATTTATTATTTATTCCCAAGAGGATAAGGAAGTATTTACCCAGAGGCTTTTTTTTGCAAACGATGTATGTCGTGGGAGGCCCTACAATGACAGTGCTTTAAAAAAAGCCTAAATCAAGTCGTTGTAGCAAATATTGTTCTGTTTCTATATGAGATATAATTGATTTTTAAAGTTTTGGAATTGTTTGTCTATGATCAAAATCACTTATGAATATAAAATAACTATATTTTTATTACAATATATATTACATCAATACGCTATTGAAAGCTAAAAATGCTCTATGCTCTGATTCAGAATTTGCAAATGAAATTTTCGGCAAAATAATGTTCTACTTTTATAATCGATTCAAATACATATTAGAAGTTTATTTACATCATTCTTATTATTATAATTACTTACAAGTATGTTGTGGCTAAAGACTAGGACTAGCAATAAATCTGGAATCGAAAAAAGTGGAATATTTTTATAATATTTTATTTCTGTCGGAAGGTGTATCTCCTTGGCCACCTTGTTCATCTAGGGCACCACCACGTCCCTCAGCATCTCCAGGTAGACTTCTTGGCTGATGATGATGCCCACGGAGAAGAAGTGGGGACTATCACGTCGCTGTTTGAGGAAATCACGCCCAGGGCCATGACTGTGCCGGGTTCTTGAACTTGAAGATCATGGGCACGTCCTCAGGGTCCTGGCAGATCCACGTGGTGTCTGCCTGTTGTGAGCGGTGTCCAGGTTGAACAGCTTCTCATCTGAGAGAATCTCAGGGAAGGGCTGGAAGAAGACTTGATGAAGTTGAGCATGTCCTTGCCCCTGACCACCCCCTTCTCTTCTCATTGAGGAGATGTCTCACCCTTAGGGTGAAGCTCTTGTACCCCAGGTCCTCCCTGACGGTCTTGGAGATGGTGCAAATGCTCACGTCCCTGGGGGCGGCCAACTTTGTCATGGGGATGCCTGGGTTTGTCTGATAGACCTGTTCAACCCAGCAAGGAACCTGGGAGACCTGATCCTGTCAATCCTGGGGTTGTGGACCTTCTGCTGTACTCCTTGGTGGCCTTGAACCTCTTCATGATGTCATAGACGGTGGACTTGGGGTAGTGGAGGAGCTTGATGATGTCCTGGGCACCGTGGCCGCTTGGAAGAGCTCGAGGACAGCATCACATCTCCTCTGTTCCATGATGAGGGATTGTTTTTCCTAAATATTTATTTCTTCAATTGGGAAGAAAAGAGTCTGGCATCTCCCAGCCTGGTTCAAATAATTAAATTAAGCACTGGAAGAGGTGAAAAAGACCCTTAAAAGTGGTTCCGGATTTATCGTTAACACCTGTAATAAACGCAAAAATCAGTGTAGTGATTACAAGTACACCTTAATTTAGCCCACAGCACATAAAGTCGTACTCATTGGCAGGAGTTATTGTTTTGTTGCCTTGGTTTTTTTCGAAGATTCTCTAATAAAAATCCCGTCTTTTCGCAACAATTCGTGGACCATTGCTTCAGAGGAGTTTAATTATTTCCAATCAGTTCCCTATCTCATTGTAGAATTTATGTTGGATTCTGACAACTTCAGACAGATGTTTTTTTTATAATAGAATTTTTTTTCCTAAAGTATGTTCTGTGCATCTTAATTATTATTTGTATTGTTTGATTATGTTAAGTATTTATTATAATTGTTGTCGTTGTAATTCGAAGTAATAATTTGGAACTCAATGTCATTTATTGTTTTGTTTTAACACAATTCATTTGGATTTTTTATAAACTGAAATAAATAATATATAACTAAATAGCCATCCCAACTTGTGCAAAATTTTACGTCTCTAAACATGTTGCCATTATTGCTTGATCCTCATGCTTAAGAACTCAGTATAGATCTCTCATATTATGTATAAAAAAATACGAATCGTAATTTGTGTCAAATCAATAAGTTAATCACAATAATAAATATAATTTTTTTTAGAAATTATATATTAATGTAACCTTGTAAGGAAAAAGCGGTGATATTCTGAGGTATATGAACAAAAATGTAATTATTTTAAGAGTAAAAATATATTTTTTAGTTCTTATCAATTACTCAAGCTTATGGGAAACCCTCCCATTGTCCTAGGTCTATCTTAGACAAAATATCCATAAGATGCGTTATTCTCCCCTTATTATTATTATTATATTCCGTCAGTCAACTCAACTGATGTTTGTTTATTTAAGTCAAATCTACAAACACATACAGAGTATTATCGCATACATATACACTTTCCCATGTATATAGACTCCGTCTATGAGTACACAAAGTCACATGTGCTTCTTCTTTTCTTGCTACCCCAGCAAATATGAGGCTGATAGTTTCTGACACTTTATGAATGCACTTTTAACTTAAATGAGAAGCGATATAGTACTTTAGACGAGGAATGTCTTATTTAGATTTCCAATAAGATAGGTGAAAAGAGTATAGTTATTGTATTTATATAAGACGGCTTTCTTTAAAAAATCGTTTTTGCTTAGTTTTTAATAACACAGGGCAACAAATAAAAAAAAGTTTCTGGGATATATCAACTGATTTCAATACCTAATGGGTCCCTGATAACTAAATTAAAACCATTTTGCTCAATCAGGTCAGAATTTTTTTAAATTTTGAGTTTTTTGTTTTCGATTTTCAACTTTTAGACAAAATCACAACTTTTTTGTTTATTGAGCTACAAAAATGGTATGAGTGTTTTTGGAAATAGCATGGTCATATTAGTGGGGCGTAGACTAGTTTAAGTTGAAAAAATTATCAGAGAGGCCCAAAAAAGCCAAAGATATTTTGACCGATTTCGGGCGATTTTGTAACTTTTGTTTATAGAGCTATAAGATTCGTATGGATGTTTTTGGAAATGGTATACTCATGTTAGTGGGGGCGGAGATAGGTTTTGAGAGGATAAATTAAAGATAAATCAATATTTATGTTCTTAAACAGTTTTTGCAAAATTGCTTCTAATATTTAAAATTGTGTCTCCTAAAGAATGATAAAAGAGTGGGCCCCTCCCATTGTGTGTGTTAGTTGCATTACACAACTTAGAGAATGGGCTAAAGGCAAGAAGAAGAACTCAAGTTTTTGTGTACCTATGGTGTGGAGAGAACCAAAAAAAACCACTCAGATGATTGCCATTGTTGCGCTATAAACTGTATAGGTATAAATAAATAAAACAGAAGAGTTTAAAGTATTCAACTTTGAAGATGTTCCAATTCCAGTGTTCTAGTCACTTCCAGATGTTACAGATGATGAGAGTGCGACTGTGCAGTTGCAATGTGATAGTTCACACAATGATCATGATATACACTTTGAAGGTACAACATCCTAGCCGAAGCAGTTCAACCAGGGTGAATTAAATGACCTCGAGAGACTTAAACTCGCTCAAAAAATATGCAGAACTTATGGCCTCTAGATTAAGTGAGAATAATCTGCTTTAAAGTGGTACAACAAAATCCTTCTACAGAACAAGAGATTCAGAGTTTGTTCTTTTCTTCTCTGAGAAAGATGACTGTGACATTCCTGGTCTCCTGGATAAGTTAGGTATAAGTAACTACAATTCTCAAGAGTGGAGACTTTTCATTGACAGTTATAAATACAGTCTCAAAGTTGTTTTGCCCCATAATGGAAATAAATATGGATCCATTCCAGTTGCCCATGTCACCAAACTAAAAGAAACCGAAATCCCTTACTTTCTCTTTCACTGGGATAATAGGGCAAGAGAGGAACACTGGGTGAGGAAGGAGTGGCCAGAGAGGACTCATATGACTGTTGGAGAGAAAAATGTTATTGTTGAGCCTCTGGTGGAGAGATCAAAGATCATTTTCCCTCGTCTTCACATTAAGGATTAATGAAACAATTTGTCAAAGCCCTAGACAAAGATGGAGACTGTTTTAAATACATTTGTGATGCTTTCCCTGGACTGAGTAAAAAAGAAGGCTGGAATTTGTGATGTTCCTCAGATCCGAAAGCTAATGAATGATCATCCGTTTGTTTTATTATGAGCCAGATTGTGTATAATGCATGGAGTTCCTTTGTCTTGGTTGTGGATAATTTTCTTGGAAACAACAAGTCAAGCAATTATGTGAAGCTTGTAAACAGTATGTTTGTGAGCTTAAAGCAGCTAAATGCATATATGAGCATCAAACTTAATTTCCTTTTCTGTCACCTGGAGAAATTTCCTGAAAATCTTGGAAGTGTTAGTGATGAGCAGGGTTTGAGGTTTCACCAGGACATGAGGGACATGTAGAAGAGGTACCAAGAAATATGGGATAGCCACATGATGGCAGACTATTGCTGGAGCATAGCTCTTGACTATCCTAATTTGCAGCACAAGAGGAGATCTTTAGAGAGAAGTTTTATACTGCTAGTAATTAGCATTCCATGCATTTTCAATTTGAATATGTTTTTTTGTATAGTAAGAAGTAAAAACGCTTAAAAATAAGTTTTGTTTTACTTAAGAAGTTGTAATATAAATAATATGTTTACTGAAAAATATGCAAAATTTGGTCATTTTACCAAAAATAAATGTAATTCTTTTGGCCTCTCTGATTATTTTTTCAACTTAAGCTAGTCTCCGCCCCCATAATATGACCATGCCATTTCCAAAAGCACCCATACCAGTTTTGTAGCTCAATAAACAAAAAAGTTGTGATTTTGTCTAAAAGTTGAAAATCGAAAACAAAAAACTCAAAATTTCAAAAATTCTGACCTGATTGAGCAAAATGGTTTTTAATTTAGTTATCAGGGACCCATTAGGTATTTAAATCAGTTGATATATCCCAGAAACTTTTTCACTGTTCCCCAGTGTAATCAATAAATGTTCTTAATATGCATATATTTAATAATATATAAATATTTAAGTATACAAAAATTAAGAACCAATAGTAAAAGTAAAAAATGTGTCAATTAATAAGACGAAAGAATGTTTTCCAATAAAGATAGGTAAAATAAAATTAAAGGTTTTTCAATTGGCAGGGATAGATTTTGGCGCCACGTTGGCATCCCTTTTGTATTGGTAACACTAGACAAATTGGTTGTTTATTATTCAGTTGTTTTATGTCAAATCATCATGGTGAGTTAGATGATTGAACAGCAGGTTATAATGACAATGAATACTTAAACAATCAGGAAAGGTAAAGTCGCGCAACCTTTCAAAACAAAAATTCAAAGTGGGATGGACTAATTTATTTATTGCTGCGTGAATGAAGTAGTGGAAGTGTGTAGAGGAATTGTTTTAGAACTACCTATTTATCTTCAAACTAGACGACAATGGGGTAGGTTTGTGTTGCTCCGGGTTGCAAGAGTGGCTACAAAGCAAAGGACAATGAGGGGAAAAAGAGACGGTTTCATATGTTCCCCAAGGATGAGTCCCTACGCCAACTCTGGACAAAGGCTGTTCCGCGAAAAAATTAGATACCTTCAAGACATTCTGCGTTGTGTGACGTACATTTCATGCCCACCGATTATAAGCCAGAGTCTACTGACTCTAATCCATCACGTTCAGACAGATCTGGAAAAACTCTTTGTCTTAAGATATTAAAAAAGATGCCGTCCCTTCCATTTTCCAAATCTTCCTCACTACTATTCAAAAAAGCCTCCTCCAAAGCGTTCCTCCACCTCAACCTCCTCCTCACGACTCCTTAATGAAAACGAGCGAATTTAAAAAAGATTAAGGCTTTTGAAGAGGCCAACTCATTTTTAACACTCGAAGAGCTTCAAATTAAATGGATAGGACTTGCCTTCCGAGCGGCGTTCAAGAACATTATGATGAAAAAGATAAAGAGCTGGTTTCTTCAAGATGAACTTTAGTCATGGAGGACCGTCAATAGACTTCAGTCTAAAAATTAATGAAGAAATGTCAATCCATATACGGTAAGCCAAACTTAATTCCTTAACCTTCTTATTTTATATATTGTTTTTCACATATCAAAATTTGACTATTCCTCAGTATTTTCTTATTGATACTGATTCATACAACTACGATGACTTTATTCCTGCTATATTTATTTTTCAGGGTGAAAGATAGAGATCTATCTTTTAATCATCTCGAGCATATCACCAAGAACAATCATATTACAAATGTCACACCCTTCTTAATATTTTGGCCTTCTTAAATTCATGGACATCAAACTCTTCCACCAATCAACTATTTGGCTTGGAAAATGAATTAAACACAGCTTTAAATCATTTGACAAATATCTTGCCCCATTTGGACGAAGCAAAAGAGAAGAAATTACACTTTTTGATTGAACAATTGTCCTTGTTGTTTAAATGTCCACAACAACGGAGATACAGTCCTGCCTTGTACGCCTTATCTATGTCCTGGAAAGGTTTCTCAACGAGTCTTTATAGAGATCTACGTAAAGAAGTTCTCACATTACCTACAATACGTCGCCTTACGGAACTTTCTTCATCTTTGAATTTAGAAACTGGATTGGCTGACTCTACAATAACTTACCTAAAGGCTCGCTTCAAGGATCTAAGTCAAAATAGGGATAAAAATATTAGTATAATTTTTGACGAAACATATTGTACAAAACGAGTTGAATATTTTGCTGGGAATTTTATGGGGTGGATGATGATCAAGTAACTAAGACCCTATTTGTGTCATGATAAGAGCTTTCATTCAGTTTATCATGACATGATAGTTATGCAGCCTGTTTCGACTTTGAATTCTGGAACAATTAAAAGATCATCTTTGATATAAATTTAACAAATGAAAAGATTAAGTCTTCTTCTTTAAATATATTTTCCAATTTAAAACATTTTACTTTTAAAGATTCATTTAAATATATTAATGACGTATCTATAGTTTACTTTTGTTCTGGTTATATCGCGCATTCCTTATGTAAAACTATAGCCTGTCATTTTTGCCACAATTTATTGACAGCTTTAAATAAAAAATTCGATGTAAAATTATTCTCCTTAGAAAATATTGATGATGAAAGTAAACTTTTAGATCAAATTAATCGAGGTGGGCTGACTCGTCCTTCTGATGTTCTTTTTTTAACGTGTTCCTTTGTTTATGCATTTTTTCAGAAATTCAAAATTCAAAAGTATCTTCAAAGAGTTGATTTCTTTCCCTTCTTCAAAAAATACTTTTTGTTCTTTCGTTTATTAAACTTTTGGAAAATGATACTTACGCTTTGGAAATTATTTTAGCAGAATGCGAAGAAGACCATTCCTTTGAAAAATTTATTCCACAAATCGCTGGTAAAATTTTTAATTGTATGTCCAAAAATTATGTTTCGGAAATCAATGATCAAATTCACAAAAACAAAAGAAAAACAAGCAGTCAAAATATGACAAACAATTCTAAGAGATTGAAAAAACTTAAAGGAGAATAAACAAAATGTATGTATGTTATTATAATTTTGCAGAATGTCTTAAATGTATCTATGTTTATTTAATATATGTCCATAAAATTTGTAAATAGTAAAAAATATATATTTCGTTCTCAAAATCCTAATTTGTTATTAATTAATAAGGAAAGGGGAGAGTGTACGCGTATTCTCCTTTTCTTTTTAGATCCCTCATCGTATTTTCCTCACGAGCCTTCTTTTCCTTATTGTTTTAGTATTCATTGAATGATAATATGTATTATTCAAATGAGTGTTTATACCGCTAAGGTTGCGCACATTGCGACCATTTTACAGTATACTCTTCAACGCTTGGTGGCCAATTTGAGATGCCTATAAACAATGATTCATCATCCATATATTCGAAGAACGCAAGATACGCTGAGAACATCGCCACTGTCCGTGAAATTGTCCAGGAGAACCCAAGGCAGTTTATTCCTCGCCATGCACAGAATTCGGCATTTCACATACTTCAAATTGGCGAATTTGTGTCGGAACGTGGATTTACACCCGTATGAGATCCAACTGATCCAGGAGCTTAAAGTCCATTACCATAGACAACACTGTTGATACATTTACCAGGCTTTGATTGTTTGGAGGATACTCCCACTTTTGGCCGAAAAATCATCTCTATTGACGAGGTGCATTTTTTAAAGAATGACTGGTTAACCAAGGAGATTGCCGTATATCGGACGACACCAATCCATACAATGTTCACAAGTTACCCTTTCTTGTGGAATTTGGGCAGGAGTATCGTTAGTCCGTACTTTTTGAAACGACGTTGGTGAGCCATCAACAGCTACAAATTTTTAATGGCCAACAGGACCCATGGACCTATTGACATGTGGTTCTACAAACCTGTGGTGCTACGAGCCACACAGCAACGCCCGATTACATTATGCATGAACGATGTGAGGGTAAGGTTATATCTTTCAAGAGTGATATGAATTGCCCACCAAGGTCATGCAAATGACCCTGCTAGACTTTGTCCTGTGGGGTCTCTTTAAGTCGCAGGTCTATGCAAATAAGTCTAATCACTTGATGCATTGAATGTGAACATAACACAGGCTATGTCTCAATTTCAGCTGGATCTATGTGGAAGAGTTTTAAAAAAACTTGGATCCGTTCCAACGCAAGAAGCCGAGGCGGGTTTGAATGGTGTTCACAATAATGACATACATGCACCTTTCAAATAATAATATTCATATGGTCAATACCTCACACAATGCTTGTTTCATTCATTTCAACATCTACCCGGATTTTATTGACCACCCCTTTAATGATTAAAGCTAATATATAAATGTTTATTTATATACATAATATAGTAAGGTTGAGTTTAGTACAAATGAGAAATTAATAATTTTTCTACTTCAGAGGACCATATTTCTTGATCGTTAGTCTAAAATAAGAGAAATTATTAATTTAATCAAGTAATTTATCTAATTGAACAAAAAAACTTTTGCTCACAAACTAATACGTTAGAATAATTGTATTAGATATTTAATAATAGATACTTAACTTATATACGTATTCCTTTTCAGATTTTTCTACTTTTTATGAATTTAAAATATTTTACAAAGCCCTAATTTAGTCTTTTTTCTATATCAATCACTTACTGTTTGAAAATATTGAAATCAGGTGTATCAAGCAAAAATTAGAAAGCTATTGGATTCTAAGTTCGTTAATTAGAACCGGTATAGAAGTATTAAATCATAATTCGACTAGTGTCCACATTAATAAATTCACTGGGCTATATACAAATTAATATTAAAATATTGTCAACATTATATCAGTATTAATTATTTGTTATTATAGTTTCATTCAACAAAGAATCTAGTTTACATATAAAATTATATTTTTTTTCTCTAACAAATTACGATGTTAAAATATAATTTGTTTTGGTTAATAAGCTACTTAGCAAGTTTACAACACTTTTGTTAGCTTGCAATAGGCACTATCTGAGAAGAGCACAATGCTTGAAGTAATTTAGAAAGTTTAAAATTAGTTTTACTAATTTAATGATATACCAACCAAAGCTGTTGTGGGGATCTTTACGATCAAAAGCCAGATGAAAGATGTGTGTTAAAGTCTTATATTTAGAGCCTTTATTAAATAGAGTTTAAAGGTCTAATATAGACAAAAACTGGTCATCTAAGGAGATTCTGGATGTACTAAAAAATATTAATGATTATTCTTTGGCTATGTATTCCAAATCGAAAGGATGTTCCATTTAAGATGATAATGGTCTGTAAAAATACGACACTAGATTCCCCCCCCCCCATTATTTATAATAGTCGGGTTTTCGCAGGAACATAATTTTATTACCATTAATGTTAATCTGTAAGTTACATTTTTTAAACTTTTGTAAGCAAATCAATTGAAATTTAATTTCAAAATGCTTAGAATAAAAAGTTTTACTTTTATATAGAATGATGAAAAAAGAGTCTCTAATAGTCTAAAAACATACAATTTATTTTGGAAAGCATGTAGTTGTAAATATAGTTCAATTTGTAACATTAAATACGTACGAAATTGTCACAGGTGGATAGAATTACAAACATACCTTTTAATTCACGTAATATGATTCTACACCAAAAAAAAAAAAAACTCATGTTTATGGGCATACATACCTTTTTGAACACCTTCACTTTAAGCACTTTTCTTTGTACATACAGTCTATTAATAATGAATATACTTTAAAGGGCGTGAAAACTTTATTTTAATTATAAAAGTTTAGTTTTAATCGAACAAAATATTTTTACACGTAAAAGACTTAATTAAAAACTTATTATTGATTGGGATAAGATAATGCTCCTTCACGACTTGTCTCTCTTCACGGATTATCAGTAGTCTGCCAGCTTGACTGTGCCCCACTTTTCATGGTATCTTTCTTCATTTGGCGTATGTCCTGATGGAACTTTTTCGGTCCGTGCTCTAGGCCCCAAAGTTTTCGGGAGGCTTTTCCATATGTAATAAGAGGAAGTGCATCTTTATCCCGTTTTTAAAAGGCCTCAATCAGCTGATGAGTCGGAATTAGTTTGCTGCCTTCGTGTTCCCCAATAAGTTGTCCACTACCTGCACAAACTATTTCCAGGCGGCGAACACTAGTGTGTTCATGGAGTTTTATATCAGTCAATTACTAATATTAAAAATAATTAAATGAAAAAGGTTCCCACAAAAAAAAGACAGATTTAATTCATTCGCATCTAAAGCTGCTTAAACCTGAACTTTGATTGACGGTATATATATTTTCGTAATGATTTTGGGGTTCTTGAGAAATCATAGAATACAAAACCAAACCAATAAATAAGTCATAAAATAATAATTTAAATCGGCGGAAATATATATTTTGTTAAACATTTAGTTATTAAAGTATGAGTGAATTGCATTATGATTATGAATTAATTGTATCATATGACATAAACGAGCAAAGTTCAATACAGAAAACGTAAATAGTAAAACCATAATCCATAGTTATAAAGCAAAGGAATATACTTTTATAATATTGAAATCTTAGAGTGATTTAAACCGTGGACTTAATGTGTTTTTCCCAATGTGGCTAAAATATTCAATTTATGTCAGTATCGACCTTCTTACTCCATTTTGTTGCAACTCTTGTCTGATGATATTGTTCCCGGCCTTAACCAAGTGTGGTGGCCTGAGTAGGAGCCCTCACTCTGCTCACCCCTATTATTATTATTATTATCGTTTAATATGTATTTATAAGAAGGAAGGAATAATCAAGTTTGACCGGCAAGCTCATGCTTGTGGGTCGTACTTCCTTTCCTGCCTTCCTTCCTTCCTTCCTTCCTTCCTTCCTTCCTTCCTTCCTTCCTTCCTTCCTTCCTTCCTTCCTTCCTTCCTTCCTTCCTTCCTTCCTTCTTCTCCTTCCTTCCTTCCTTCCTTCCTTCCTTCCTTCCTTCCTCCTTCCTTCCTTCCTTCCTTCCTTCCTTCCTTCCTTCCTTCCTTCCTTCCTTCCTTCCTCCTTCTTCCTTCCTTCCTTCCTTCCTTCCTTCCTTCTTCCTTCCTTCCTTCCTTCCTTCCTTCCTTCCTTCCTTCCTTCCTTCCTTCCTTCCTTCCTTCCTTCCTTCCTTCCTCCTTCCTTCCTTCCTTCCTTCCTTCCTTCCTTCCTTCCTTCCTCCTTCCTTCCTCCTTCCTTCCTCTTCCTTCCTTCCTTCCTTCTTCTCTCACTCTCTTCATATCTCCTCACAGTCAAGACCTTCCCAATATTCCTCCACTGAAATAAACTATAAAATCATATTCGTGTCTATCAGTTCTTTATAGATAAATAATATATATATATATATATATACACCTCCTGGATCGCACTCCGACTCTGCAGATCACAGCACGCATCGCTTTGTCGCATACTGAGTATAACATTCTACCCATTTCCAATAACCCATAACCAAGGCTGAAATGAGATGGGATGAAGAGGAACCATTGACTTCACAGGGTTTGTTATCATGGAAGTCTTCCCGGCTTTGACGAGGTCCTCAACGAACTTGTGGACGTAAAACAGTTCTCTTTTTTGACAAAATTAACCAATATTACGAAATAGCCAAAACCAAATCTTGATTTTCTCATAAAACAAAGTTCTAAATTGGTTTTGACATAGAAAATATAAACATCAGGCCAATGTGTTTGACGTTGAATTTAATTCAATGATGGAGAAGATGCATGTTCTCTTCTCCAAGATATGAACCGATTTGCATCCAAAACATCCTCAAAAATAATGCATAACAAGGTAAAGGTACATAAGACTAATAATTGAATGACTCAGGATGTCAAATGATGTGTGTCTTATTTTGATCAAGGTTATTATTACCTTAGGTTAGGCCTATATCTATTTAAAATGAACAAACTATTGCTGCCATACATACATATAAATGTACTATATGCAGTATCAGGTACACAAGAAAATATTTTAAAGTTGTATTAAGCGGAAGTAGTTATGTTATATGGAAAGAAATAATTAATGATTTCAAAAGCTTTTATCCAAGCATGAGTTTGACATATGTATGTTTAATATTAAAGAACTTATATAGTAAAAGCAGTATATGTAGCAACCTTCACCCGAATAAGAGAATATTTACAAGATTGCTATTTATTGTAACGCCTTTACAGTTCATATGAGTTTAGTGGACTCTATGCACGAAAATTAGAGGATCCTCACTCTATGCTACAGCTTTTTAATACAATAATATAATGCGTTTGTCAGAATTGAAGAATGGGCATAACTATGAAGGTTATAAAAACATATTTTTTTATTTTATACTAATAAAAACATACGTTTTATTCTCTCACGTCAAAATTATTACAATAAAAACATCATAGAAAATATGTAAAAAACAATACCACTATGTTTAGAATGTCATGTAAAAAACACCTTAGAGACACGTCGTTAAAAGATCAAAAATAAAAACAATATAAGCCATCAATATTAAAACAGGTTTTCTTGATACGCTTCTTATCCGTCAACGGCTAGTGACGTATTGCTTGTTGTGTTAAGACTTAAAGCATCATGAGTGAGAAGAGTGTAATCCTTTATTTGATTTAAATCATCAGCTTTTTGCTGGTCCGTTTTCGATATAATAATATAAAATATAAATAATATAAACATAAAAACAAATCATTCCTGTGTATAAACACATACACACATATATAAACATTAAAAACACGTATAAAATTAAAAACACTAAAATAAATAAATAAATCCCCCTAAATTGGGGTACTGCGGCCAATGGTCCTGGCTACGTCCCTTGCCGCAGCTAGTGTCCTGGCCGACCTCAGAGACTCAAAATTGTTCCACACAGACACTGCGTGGGACGCAAATGTGTCTGTGCCGCCCCTTAATGGACACACCACCGAAGTCGTAGACCTCGTCGGTCTCTTTGGAGTTGGGAAGACGAGATCGCCAATGGGGTTTCTAGCACCACATCCCCCATCGTTGGAGTGGAAGCACTTCCAGGTCTCTACTGCCACAGCCATGACGGTTATCTCGTTGAGGGAGGGAATTTTTGCAATACTAAGGAGATCCTCGATCCGAATGTGGTCCCGTCTCCTGCAACCGGCGATGCTCCTTGCCACATCATTGATGGCGACCTGGACGGCCCTGTGTGCGGCATCCGGCTCCTTATTCTTATCAAACCTAGGTGTCATCACGACCGCGGCTGCATACGAGAGCTTACCAACCATAAACCCCCTGGCCAGTTGCCGAAGGTATTTTCCTCTCGGAATATGAACGGCCAACCTTGAGATGAGTGCTGCCCGTTGTTTTGCTGTGTTTGTAGTTTTTCCTCTGAGGAGCTGTTGAATTCCCTCGTTGCGAACCCCACGAGTCCAATAACCAAGCGTCCTTCCCGTCTTCTCAGAGCATCCACCATCGACTGAAGCTTGACGAGGCCCCGTGAGACAATACGCTCCCTTATCGATCCTCCACTTGGGCCATATAATTTCTCTTTAGAGGACAACGCTCGCCCAAGGTATTTATAAAAACATATTTATCCACCTGTATGATTTAAAATATATTTCTTAATACTTTCAAAAAAGTATATTTTCTGAACATATATAGCAATGCCAGTAACTTTAAGTTATTTAATATTTTCTTTATTTAATATCATAAAATTAGTTAGATTAAGCGTGTTCAACTCTCAATTTTGAGGCCAGAGGTTCGTCTCTCGAGAGGGGAATGTCAATATTGAGTAACCTCATTAAAAAGATTGAAGGTTCTATTGAGCAGGGTTGTGGATTCAATGGAAAAATGAACGCCGTTCGCGAACGCACGTTCAAATTCGAACGCCTCAACAGAATATAAGTTAACGAACGAAGGGATTTTATGTTTGTTGACGTTCGTCCGTTCAATTTATATTGTTTTCAAAAGAGTGGACTTTTTTATAAAAGAAGTTCAATCAATGTTTCTTATGTCACTTCAGAAAAAAAGCGAGGACATTATTTTTAAAGAGGTGCAATTGAAATTCCTGCGAGTAATTCTGTGATAAAAGTGAGGACTTTTTTGATTTTTTTCTAGTTTAAAATAGGAAATAATTGATATTTTTTCAACGAACGGACGAACGCTAAAAAAAGGAACGGACATCGCCAGAACGGTTTTTTTTTTCAAGTCGAACGGGAAAAACCGACTAACACTTAGGTTGGGAACGCCCACAAGCCTCCTATTGAGTATTTTTAATTCATTGATGCTGATCCATATCCACCAGGATGGAACTCAATATAATCATATATAAACCCATGGATCGGAACTGTATATTTTTGTATCCTCGATATATCTTGATTTAAGATAACGGAAAACGCCTTCACATTAATATTCCTTCATTAAACGGTACAAAAACAACAAAACAATAGTTCAAATCATGGAGAAGAGGAGTTTTCATAGTCCTGCATTGATATAAAACCTTTTGAAATGTGTTGTAGTAAAAGTAATTTCCCCTTGATTCTCAAAATATAAATAAACAAATCCTTTCAAGTCCATTTTTTAAAATACATAAAATGCATTAAATACGTCATATTGCCCAAAATAATCAAATATTTCTATGATCAGCTTACGATGACATAGTACAAATTACTTTGTTTATAGTGGACACATAAAAATACAGCTGAACGATGTTTCTCTTCTATTGAAGGGCATAAACTCTCTATATCTTTATATCTCTATGGATTGAACCCACATCACTGGAACTTAATCGGGTATGAGCCCTACTATCTATTAGCTACGATCTTTATTTTATTTTGTACACCAGTACAACAATTTTATTCTCATTTATATCTACGACAAGATATTACCTACAAAACTTTCAAAAAATCAAACTTTATAACTAAATTTTTACTAAAACATTAGCATTATAAACTGTAGGGTAGGGCTGTAGGGAAAAAGAAAAAGAGAAGCGAGAGAGTATTTTGCCTAACTTCTCTCGTTTCTCTTTTTTCTTTTTCTTTCTATCCAGGTAACACTGGTTACCAAGCAGTAATTGTATATTCTCATATCAAAGGATCAATTTTTTTGGGAGAGTACGTGCAAAAAATGTATTTATTTATTTCTCTTAAAGTATAGCGATTTTTAGAACACCAAACATATCAAATGGAAGCTTGGTTAACCAGCTTTAATATTTTGGTATACTAAATCATGCCAATTTAATAAGTAGAGAGTTATATGTACATTAAAACAACATATTTCGCGTACAAAATGACACATATAATGGATTATAAATGCGTCAGATACAAAGTAAAATTTTGAGAGGATACCTTTACGCAAATCTAAAAAACACATTATTATTTATTTTTTTCATAATCGATTTCTTATAGGTCAATACAGGCTCTGAATCTATGATGTAAACTCAGATTGTACTGAATTCTGAATAGATAGAATGCAACCAAGGTCATTTTTGGATTTATCATCCAAAGGTTTACTAAACTTAAAAATACTATTTTACTCTGAAGCGAACAAGTCATCTTCTACAGGCGAGTGAAGTTAATTGATACAAAAAAGCTATGAAATATGCTAACATTACACACTCCATTTTTTCTTTATTTTTACTGAAAACTTGGTTTTAGTAAAAACATCAAAAATACGTCTAGTAGTAAATTAGATTTCCTTTAAATCAGTAATTATTATTGAAGTCTGTAACGCCCACCATTTTCAAGAAATTTGCGGAAAACTATAACTTTTACTAAATTTTTAAAACTTTGATCTCGTTGAGCGACCCCGTAATGTTGACCGATTTTGTTCAAACTTTGTATGTCGTCTTCTTTTGTCCACCAAGAACAGAAAATCCATAATGTTGCTAACATTTCAAACATTTGAAAAATAAGAACAACCCTACTGTAGGTTGGCTCTTAAGATATTGTGAAAAAAAAATTGAATTAATGAAAAAACCATTAAGTAAAGATACATATACATAGGACAGCAATTTGTTTATAAAGAACTGGGTCTTTGCCATGATAAAATTAACTTCTTCCTGATGCAGATTGGTATTAAAGAAAACAAAGCTTGTACGCCGCAATTGTAATCCTAAAAACTCGTTAAAATATATTGAAGATAGTTTATTATTAATTTGTTTATAAAATACATGAACACTTGCCGGGCTTTTATTATTTTCTCTTTATTCCTCCTGTGAGTCATCATTTTCAATTGTTATGGGGCAATCAAATACGAAATGATATCGTCATCTTTTTCACAGAGTCTACAGATTCCAACTTGAATAGACGCCTCTTGAGACCTATGTGTCCGCTAATCATGCCAAGGATGAATCAAAATTAAGCTCTCCTTTTAGGTTTGTTATTATATGTACTTTTATGGTTCAAGTTATTGTCATTGTTGTATTATATGCGTAAAAGGGGAGGGGTGTAAGATTAAAAGTTACTTTGCGATTGGATTCAAACTATGGATGCAAGTTATCGATTAATCATTAGTTGTTCACTTTAGTCGACTTTTAATCGATTAATCAATAACAGTGCCAAGATTAAGGGACGGGCTTATCTTGTGGATTGGGAATAGGTAAGTACATCTTTATTTTATGGAAAATCAAGCTCTGAAATATAACGTCATTGAGTTTTATATCTCTATAGAATTTTTTTCTAGTTTGTCGACTTTCAATCATAGAGATAATAAGATATAGAGAGTTGATTCCCTTCAATAGCAGAATAAAATCGTTCAGCTGATTCTGTGTGTCCACTACATAGAGATATAAAGATATAGAGAGCTGATTCCCTTCAATAGCAGAGAAACAGCGTTCTATTGTTTCTGTGTGTCCACTATAAACAAAATAGTTGATACTACGTCATCGTAAGCTGATCATCAATATAGAATCATTGGGATATAAACATAACACAATGACGTTCTTCCCTCTTCCCTCCAATAGCAGAGAAACATCGTTGTTATGCTATATTCTTGGCACAATGACGTATTTCTCTGACGAGTCCAAATTAAAAAATAAATTGTTTAAAGAGTAATTAATTGTTTTTTTATTCAGGCTCAAAAATTTACATCACATAATATATGTATATCTAAAACGTAGAAGAGGAATTACATACTTTGACAACATTGAACATTTAGTTTAAATTATTCCCCGCTTGATAAGCCTTTCAGCACATAATAAAAATTAATAACAACCGATTAGAACATCTAAATGAAAAGCAAATGAGGGCTTGACAAATGATAAACAATGTATACAAATGTAAAAGTTCTATCAAAAATCATTTTTGTTTAAGGGCTTCATACGATTTAATAATTCTTTTTAACTGATATATATTTAGTAGAAACTTAGGGATACAATTAGATCAAATCCTCACCATAATGCCATCCAGATCCGAAGGCATTTGGGATTCAGCAGAGCAAAACCACTAAATAAGTTGTTGAAATCTAGGCAACAATCAATAAGTTAAAAGAATGTTTACAGTGTAATTAATTCCTTTTATTTTCATGCACCTTACATATCAAAACAGGTTCAATGGGCGATAATCAGCTTTTAAATTTGATGTCCCAATGATTTGAAGAGAATTGTAACAGTTCTTGTACGATTGCTATTTCTTTAAAGACTAGCTCATTTCAGCTCCGTGGCTAAGGCTAGGTCCTGCGGGAGGCTGGGTGGACAACACGTAGTGTAAAGAACTTTCCAAAATCTTGTTACAATTATAGCGTAGGAATGCATCTTCTGGTTCTCTAGGTTTTGTTCTTAAAGTTGCTCGATGTCTGTCTCTAGCAGATGACCCGTCGGGTGCCCAGGCGGTGTTCCCGGAGGGTTGATTGTATATGGAATACTTATTGGGAAGGGTTAGCTTCATGATTTGTGACTCGGCCTTTGCGATGTACCTGTCCACTTTGAAATTGTCTGGAGGAGGTCGTCCTTGGGGATGGGAGTCTCTCCCCAGTTCCATGCAGGTTTGCTTGTGTGGTATCTTCATGGCATGCCCGGCGGCTACTGTTGAAATGGTGCTCTGTTTAAGGATGAGTGGATGTAGGACAGGTGGACCCCCCCCCCCCTGGAATAGAGGACGGCGGCGGATCGGTGGGTAGACAACTGTGCGTCTCATAAATGAATGATGTGTATCATTGTGATTTGTGGCTGGTGAAAGGATTGTGTTGTTGGATGTCTTGTCTTTGTCTTGGCAGTACGCTCCTGGGCTCCTCGGGGCGGCGGCTATGAGTTTGAAGGACGTGGGTGGGTGGCTGGAAGGGAGGTCGTCCCGCTGCATCTTTTCCATACTTAATAAAAGGTGAATTTAGCAAACGAAAACGTAAGTAATTCATTTTTCTGCTGCAAAAAACGATGGATTCACTTGAATAAGAGACTCCCCGATAGAATAGGCTAGTAAGTAGATAGAACAAGGGCAATGACTCTCTCTCTCTCTCTCACGGGAGTGCATTCCTCCCTCCCTCCGGGGTGTCCGACACGTCATCTTCTTTGATGCAGACGGAATAAGCCAGGCAACCAGTATTTAGGAGGGGTTCTTGAGGGTCTGTCTGTCTCCGACTCGTCATCCTCTTTGATGCAAAGAGAATAGGCTGAGCACCTATGCTCTGGGGAGTCATGTCCTCCTAAGGTTACACTCCTTGCTCCTCCATGCTTGATCCGAGGCTGTGTCACGGTGAATTCGTGTCACAAATGTTGTGTACGACGGTACAGCCGGCAGGCCAGTCATTAAAAATCCTGGATCCTCGGAAGATTTCCGGTAAAAACACTCAAATTTAAATGATAGGGGTAAAATTCCTCTTTATTGTTTACCTACGTTGTGACGTCAGTTTCTCTCTCTGTTTCTATCTCACTGGGTGACTTATGAATTTCTCTTAAAAAAGGGCAAAATGGAGAGGATTTAAAAATATTTATTTGCTAATTTTGATTAAAATAAGGCATTTTATGGAACACCAAGCATATCAAATTAAAGCTTGATATTTTTCCTTCATATTCATATTAATTTTAATCATGTAAGACCTTTTAGTGAGGAACAGTGAGGAACACTGAGTCTCTAAGAAAAACCCTTCATTTTTCGTACAAAATGACATATATTTTAAAGTCTAAATGTGCCAGAGACAAAGTAAAAATTGAAATGAGTACTTTGATTTAAGTTCTATCAAATCATTGCCATTTATTTTTTCTATACTTCAGTCCTTGTATGTCAATAATGGCTCTGAATCGAAAAAGTGCTGAAAAATTTGAAATCCATTTAGCTCTGAATTTATCACTAACTTTGAAAAATGAATATCATATTCGGAATCAGTGGATAAAACTCTATAAGAATTAGTGAAAATTAGTCCGACCTAAATTTGGCTGTTGCACAGTGTTATTAATCGTTAGTTGATTAACTTTTGGCACCCCCAATACAGACCCGTTAGTATCCAGTGAAAACACTTGCTAATATATTTACAGTTAGCTTAAACTAGTACACAGTATTCGAAATATTTTTACGTACAAAATATTATGTGCCCTTTTCAAAGAAAGTTGCCCTTATCTCTTGTGCAAGGTAGGCATGTGACTCTAGTCTCATGACAGACAAAGGAATGTGCCTTCCTTTCTTTGTATAAATAGAAATAAAAAGTTTTTTCGAAAGTGCAACAACATTGTGAATTATTATAAGCAGGGTTTTTTTACACATGACATGGGAAGTTTTCCATTAGTTATTATGAGAGGATATAATGTATAACCCCCTTGCAGTACGATGATATTATTTTTACACACCTTTACCAGAATAACATAAGAACAGACGATCATTCATCGTCTATGAAAGTATTTTTAGTTTGCAGAAATAATTAAATTAGATAGATATCTAAAGTCTGCTGTTGCTTTGGGGATATTTGCCATAGAGATATAAAGATAAAGAGAGTTTATTCCCTTCTTCAATAGCAGAATAACATCGTCGTTCAGTTGTATTCTGTGTCCACTATAAATAAAGTAGTTTATACTACGTCATCGTAAGCTGATCATAGAGATATAAATATTTGTTTATATTGGACACAAAAACGAATTCCTCTGAAGAATCCAATAAGGCCTCTATGTCTTTATATATCTATGGTTTTTACATACTTATGTAAAGATCTTTCATAACGAAGTAAACAATTAGTAGTTTATTTATTACATGAGAAATACCCAAATATGATATAAAAATGGCAGATCAGAGTGATTCGGGACACACAAAGCATATTTCCAGAACATGAACCAACAAAACAGATAAATGAGCATCTTGGTTATGATCAAACTTGTTTTGTTATCGTATCCCCATTTTTTCTAACTTGATTTTTAAAAGACGGATTGTTCACTCCATGTTCAATAAAGTTATATGGCCCCGATTTTTAGTTGAACCTCCAATGCCAGCTTTAAAAAAATATAATTCTCCCCCTTTTCTATTAAACAAAAATGTCTATGTCTTGCCAGTGGTTCAAATAAAAATATTTTTTAAAGATTTTTATAGGTGATTTAATCCCTTGGCACGATACATTTTGGCACACTAAATCTGCCCTTCTTCCAAAAATGTTTTACACTCATGACGGAGAGCAATCACATTTATTTATTTCAAGACAATGACAGTAGATGTCAATTGTTGAATTGTTTTTGTTCGGAATAACCAAAATAGAATACTCACGAAACCTTTTATAATATCTTTGTTGCTTTGTTCTAGTAAAACGAAACGTTTCTTTGAAGTGCTTTAATGTGTTTATATTCCAAATCATAGAGATATAAAGATATAGAGAGCTGACTCCCTTCAATAGCAGAGAAACATCTTCAGCTGTATTCTGTGTGTCCAATATAAACAAAGTAATTTGATCTACGTCATCGTAAACTGATCATAGAGATAGATTCTATCTCTATGATCAGCTTACGATGACGTAGTACAAATTACTTTGTTTATATTGTACACAAAAATACAGATGAAGGGAATAAGCTCTCAATATCTTTTTATCTCTATGTCCAAGATCCATAGAGATATGTACCTCAATGCAATCTCGTTCAATCGTCCCAATCATGAAGCATATTTCGTCACACTTTATTGGATGATTTAACAAGGTTGCGTTGAGGTTATGTCAATTCATGCCTCTAATTAAGTAATCTCTGAGATAAGATATGCTTTCATTAAAATAAGATCATATTTATTTTCTACGATCTATGTTTCAAATTAATGTTTTCAAAACAAATATTAACTAAAATTATGACTATTTAGTAACTCTTGTGAAAATTTATAACATAAGAGTATATTAGTGACGACACAATCCCCATTCTGTCCTAGCAGGCTGAACTCCTTCTCTCTGATATACCTTATCTGTCTGTATCTTGATATATTCAAACATCTTTATTTACTACAATCAATACAAAAAACCATTAGAAAAATACTCCAAAACTCATAACTATATATGTATACACTTAATTACAGTTTAAAAAATGCTCCCGGCTATATGGGAAAGTGCATATCTGCATATTAAATATACAGCAAAACAATGTAAAGTATGCTTTGTTTATACAAGATGAATGTTTTCCTCGTGTTATTTATCTTATATGTAGTTAAAATCGATGTTAATCCATATAAGGTAAATAACTGATATCATATTCATTATTTTGTGTTGGGATACCTTTAATAATAATATATTATTACTATATCAATATCCTAAAGTCGTTGCCAATTGCACGGCAGGAACGAATATTAAAGAACGACACGTGTGAGAGGGTCATGACTTGAAGACACCTATATTGTCACAGTAGGAAAATAAGGAATATACATAGGAGAAGAGGAAAGAGTGAGTCACAGTAGACATGACGTCAGGGTGTCTTGCAACGTGACATCAGGGGCATAACATGACTTTCTCTATCGTTCTCGTGTTATTTAGATTTCTGTTTATAATAATGTCATAAATTAATATCTATGAACTTGTTGTTTTAGATATTGAGTTCATAAACAGCTAAAATGGACCAATGAAATTATGACAAGTTAAAGCTTTTGGTAGTTGAAGAAAAGGATGCGATGGATTAAAATGCATCATATCTATAAAGGTACTAAATTACCTGTGCAATATTTTTCTCCATTTAGAGCAAATATTTGAAGAATTATCTTCATTTATATATACGTGTGTAAATAAACCCTTTTTCAATTAAGACGATCACTTTTATGTTGGTAGGTTTCGAGAACGATGCCATATTTTCTATTATTATCTAGACAGCTGTGTTCAGACATTATTGTAATTTCATCATTGAGAAGTACACACTCGATCAACGCTAACAAACTATAAAAAAATATTACATTGATGATCAAAACTATAAGAGCTCTAACGCCAGTTTATGCTTATAGTAATCAACCTGACAAACAACAATTTAACTTTTGGTGAAAACAAAATTAAGTTCACCAACAGGCTATATAATATTCCTGTGCCAGTGAGACAGAGAAATGAACGAAAAAGTAAAAGAAATGTTGCCGCAAGTGCATCAATTCAAGACGACCCAAATTTGTGTAATACACACTGTTACCAATCGTTGGCTTCTGTATGGTGAAAAGTTTTAAAATATCCTGACCTACCCCTCTATAAAAGCAAGTTGATACACGAACTGAAGCCCCTTGATCACTATTAACGTCGGTAATTCGTAACATAGGCTGAAGGAAAAGTCGAAAAAGATCCTTATTTTTACCGCAAATAAACTTCAGCGATGATGCACATTTTGGGCTCAATTAACAAGTAAAATATGCGATCTTGGGTCGGTAAAACCCCACACTATTTTTTGGGATCACGTGAGAAAGCTCTGGTCTACACCAATAATCCGTTGACTTCTATTGGGGAAAAATAGTTTGCCTTGGGGATGTTTTTATGAAATAAATGATTTTACAGCAAATGAAAGACTGGAGAGGATGAATGTTTAAAATGGTTAATTTTAAGAAAGGGAGTTTGGTCCAAGAAATAGTTTTTACAATTTTATAAAACTAATTAGTAATAAAGAACTCCGACATTTTTTAGTGGATAAAAATTCAAAAAGTCATTTTTAAAGTCAAATTGAGAGGAGGAAAGAAGATTACGGGCTGATAACACCAGTAAATATATTAATTCATGGTTTAAAATCAAAAATGTTAAATCGCTCTCTCTATTGGTTTAAATACAGAGTACTTACCACACATTGACATTTGGTAGTATATATGGGACTACAGCGGAGGAAAGATTATGCTTTTTTGCAGGGATTCGCTGGAGACATCAAAACATTTTTATTAGAGTGCATATATGTGGTAGAAATTTTAGAATATCTAAAAAATTATTTTATGATTTTTTTAATATACAATTACGAAGTAAGGATTTTATTTACTTTTATACTGGACCGCACCAAGAAGAGATAATTTTATTACCACTAAAACCCAATATTTTATGTATAAAAATGAGGTCTACTCGAGTTCTTTACTAAAAATTTTACTTCTCTGGTTGATCGTATTGTTAATAACACGACGTTTTAATGTATTTTTATGAATATTATAAGATATAGCATCATGGGAATAAAGTTTTACCTCGGAAAAAAAAAAATCCGTTGACGTTAGAAAAGCTCAGAACACATATTCAACGCAAATTACTGCAGTTTCAGGGAATTTCTTCTGAAAATAATATAAAATTGGTTAAGGTTGTGAATTGAACAAAAAATTAACGCCGTTCACGAACGCACGTTCACAGTCGAAGGCCTGAACGGAATATAAGTAAACAGACGAACATATTTTTTTTGTTGGCGTTCGTCCGTTCAAATTATATTTTTTTCAAAAGTGTGGAGTTTTTAATAAAACAAGTTCAATCAATGTTACTTATGTCACTTCAGAAAAAAATGAGGACTTTTTTTACAAAAAGAAGTGAAATTGAAATTACTGCGAGTCATTCGGGAATAAAAGTGAGGACGTTTTTTATAATCGAATTTTTCAAATTTGAAATAGGAAATAATTTATATTTTTCAACGAACAACAAAACGAAACGAACGAACAAAAAAAAATTGAACGGACAAACGCCCGATCGGATTTTTTCAAATCGAACGGCGCGAACGAACGAACGCTGAGGTTGTGAACGCCCTCAGCCTGGTTAAACATTTGGACGTCGTAAGACGTGCACATGGTGATCATAAAAATACAATAATTTAACTTGACTTTAACTTTAATAATTTACTTGAATGCATTTTCAAGGAAATAAATAAATAGTCCATATCTCCAAACATTTTAATTTTTTATGTAAGCGCTCCTAATCCGAAACCCTTTACTATACAACCTTAAAAATGACTATGTCAGGAAGGTAGATGTTTATACTTTAACATTTAAAACTAAAAGGAGTTTTTTCCTTAATTTCTCACGTAAAATTATATACAAGGAACGTCTATGTTTTAATATTTAACGACTTCTTGGAGCTACCATGTATTTTTCGCGTTAATTAGTTCTAATGAACTGGTAATGTGTGGTTTCCATAATTTCATTGGCGTTGTAACCTTCTGCTATTTAGCTAAATAACTCTGATATATGTACTTTAAATGGTGATTATGTCTAATCGGTTTTATACATCATCTGAACCCATTTTCTATTTATAACTTTCTCACTTACTTTTCACTTTGTCGTTTAAGAAATCTTACATTTTTGGCTACTTTGGATGCAAATACTTTAGGGGAAAATTAATTATTTGTAGAAAGACTTTTATATCTCAGAATCATTTGCTTAAGTAGATTGCAGTTGTTTATTTAATATGAACATGTTTTTTAATCTTTTTAAGCTGTTAATGTATATTATTTACTCCCGATGATTACAAATGGTATTTGAACAATTTTTTATATGAATGAAATATGAAAAGATCCATTTAGAGAAAGGGTACGTCGATCTTTGATTGGTGTCTACCATTATTCTACTAGGCTAATATCAACTGGCTTTGACATCTGGATATTACCATATATGCAAATGTTTAATTTGTATAATTGGGTAAGTCTTTTTCTATATCGACATTGAGATATAGCAAAATGCTTAGCTTGAATATATATCTCCATATTTTACGATGTTGGTATAGGGGCGTCACAACTCTTTTTCTGGAGATAATTCTTGTGAAACAGACTTAGAATTACACTGCATTTCGGACTATGAGAATACATTATACAAACCAATCATCTTATGTATATCCTTTAAAAAATAAAGTCCAAAATAAATTTGCATTTTTTAATGCATCAATTTTTTCCCTTGTATATCAATTCTTATATCAGGGAATACTACAACAACCTGGAAAAGGAACTCCCTCCTTTTTATGACAAAGTTTAACTACCTTGTAAAAAAAAAAGAAAAAGGAGGATATGAATTTAAGACTAAAATGCCTTCTTATGTATTTTATACGCCACTACTTTGACTATTATTTAAACAGGGAATAACGCAACGGTATAATAAATGCATCACTTTTATTTAAACATCTATCACAATTTATGTATGGAAATAGCCTCAATACTCAACATTTGTTACTTAAAATATGTAAAATGAAAAGGAAATATACAGCGTACATCCTTCTACATTAGAATATTTTTCTGTCGAAACTCAGTAGAATCAGCAAAACAATAATTACTTTTTCAGATTTGGAAACAAAAATGTCGTTATGCTTTTAATTCTTAAAGAAGGGGGGGAAATGTGTTTTTAGGCGTTTTACGGCTATTTGTCAGGCTATTCCGGTCATTTTAATCCGCGATTAGTTGCTCATATTTGGTACAAAAAAATTAAATTATAATGCTTCGTCATATAGTTTTGCACATTAGAGGAAGATTTATATATAATCTTATTTGCTATTTTATTATATACAATATAGAACTGTGTCTTAAAAGAAGAAAGTTAGTAATAACGAATATCTTTGAATAATCCTTTTTTTCGCTTCAAAACATTATATTCCTTAATTTGCGGAAATTATATACAGTGTAAAATAAAATACACTAAAATTATACACAGGAAACTGAGTAAAAACTATTAGGGCAGTTGATAAAATCCATAAATAACAATTTAGTTCACATTTACTGCCCTGAAGGATAACCTTATATATAAAAGGATGCATCAATTATTAAATTTATTTAAAACTCGGTATGTCTTTTTAAAACCCTTTTGATAGTTTCATGTTCATATTAATTATGCCACCTGCCCATTTCCACGTTGGTCCTCGTAAATCTTTTGTTTTGTTGTTGTCTATATTTATATCCGACTGGATATAAATAAGCATTACAGCATTAAAATTAGCTATCAAACCTAGGATATTATCAATGAGGAAGACCAAAAATGACCATCCTCTCTCTCGAGTATTCGAACCTGCGCCCTCAAGCCCCAACGCACATGGCTTATCGTACTCCATCTTCAATATTTCAAAACTTATTTCACCTGAAAAGAATCAGCATTATTCAAGATTGAGCATATAGTTGTGAGGTTACCTTATTGATGAGAGGTGTTGAGTGCCTTCTCGTCTAATCATTTAAAGCTATTAGAGCGTCCATGCATAACTAAAGAATTGAGACCATGCCAATTCCTTGCTTTCTCCTTATGAAATATGATCTTGTACTTCAGTTGTAATATGTACAAAATAACTCTTATTGCTTGTAGAATTTGTCAATTAAAAAATAGTTATACTGAATTTGTTTATAGTACTTCAATGCAAATAGTGTAGGTCAATACGAGTGCAGCACGCGACCCGTTATAATAAAGTCAATAACTCTTGTATAATTAAATGAGTGATGGAGCTTATCAGTTTATTTAATTTGGAGTTGAATAAATGTTAGACTTATTCAAATAAAAGTCTTATTGGTATGACTTTTATGTAAAATTGTATATCTAAGCAAATTTCTTAGTTAAGGAACGGTTGTAAGTTGAGTAAGAGGTTGTTTCTCTAATAAGATACAAAAATCGGACTTTACTTTCCAAGCAAAAACAGAACTAAAAAAATAATCAAGTATTTTATTGCATGAAAACTATTTAGATAAATGAGCATGACGAATACGTTTATGAATCGACTACAAATCGCATACGTTACGTATGCAACGTCTTTCCCGTTAAAACAACAAACGTTAGTCAAAAAGCCTTCATATATTAAAAGATGTCTTACTCACGTTTAAAAAAAATAAGAGCTGTTATAACATTTTTTGAAATAGTACACTTTCCATAGATGGAGGACAAGGGAAAATTCGGGGTAAATAATCTATTGGACTCCTCTGTAAATATTTTAATGCTGATTAACGGTATCCTATAATTAATTTATTTTAAGGTATAAAGTAACTTTTTCGAAACTAATTATGTATATTGTTTTAGTAGTAAATGAATAACTTTGTTTCCCCTAGCAAACGTTGAGTTGCTCTATTTCCCAAGATGAGATTTCATTTTTCTTTATTAACTAATAAATGCAGAGGAATAAAAAATTTTAATTGGTTTTGTTGATAAAAAATAATTATGAATTGGCTGAAATACTCAGATTCACTTACAGTTTGCCTTGTGGCACCAGAAAAAACTGTAAAGAGATCTCCCAAAGGGTTCGCTCACTTGCTGAACATGTATAAAATACAATTTTTTTATGAAAATATACTTTTCAGAGAAACATTACTTTTTTAGATTAGTAACAGAGTTGCATTGCCGTGAAGGTACAAATAAATTTCAGCAGCTAGCACAAGGCAATATTATAAAAGTATATATATATATATATATATATATATATATATGAGGGCTGTTCTTATTTTTCAAATGTTTGAAATGTAGCAACATTGTGGATTTTTTGTTTCTTGGTGATAAAAGAAGACGACATACAAAGTTTGAACAAAATCGGTCAACATTACGAGGTTGCGCAACGAGGTCAAATTTTAATAATTTAGTAAAATTATAGTTTTCCGCAAATTTCTTCAAAATGGTGGACGTTACAGACTTCAATAATAATTATTAATTTAAAGGAAATCTAATTTACTACCAGACGTATGTTTGATGTTTTTTAAAAAAATAAAGTTTTCAGTAAAAACAAAGAAAAAAATGGAGTGTGTAATGATAGCATATTTCATAGCTTTTTTGTATCAATTATCTTCACTCGCCTGTAGAAGATGACTTGTTCGCTTCAGAGTAAAATAGTACTTTTAAGTTTAGTAAACCTTTGAATGATAAATCCAAAAATGACCTTGGTTGCATTCTATAATTCAA
The DNA here is from genome assembly GCA_013387185.1 of Caligus rogercresseyi. Lineage (NCBI taxonomy): Eukaryota > Metazoa > Arthropoda > Copepoda > Siphonostomatoida > Caligidae > Caligus > Caligus rogercresseyi. The sequence continues at coordinate 9,339,731 of CP045898.1, read as the reverse complement.
ATTCAGTACAATCTGAGTTTACATCATATGATTCAGAGCCTGTATTGACCTATAAAAAATCGATTATAAAAAATAAAATGTGCTTCTTAGATTTGCGTCAAGGTATCCTCTCAAAATTTTACTTTGTCTCTGACGCATTTATAATCCATTATATGCGTCATTTTGTACGCGAGATATGTTTTTTTATGTACATATAACTCTCTACTTATTAAATTGACATGATTTAGTATACCAAAATATTAAAGCTGGTGTACCAAGCTTTTATTTGGTATGTTTGGTGTTCTAAAAATCGCTATACTTTAAGAGATATAAGCAAATACATCTTTGCACGTACTCTCCCCAAAAAATTGATCTTTTGATATGAGAATATACAATTACAACTTGGTAACTGCTGTTACTGTTAGCTGGATAGAAAGATAAAGAAAAAAGAAGGGAGAGAATATTTTGCTTCACTTCTCTCCCTTCTTTTTTTTCTTTCTATTTCTATCCAGGTAACACTAACAGCAGTTACCAAGTGGTAATTGTATATTCTCATATCAAAGGATCATTTTTTTTGGGCATTTTCAGTATATTTTTCAACAGAACAACCCCATCAATGTATACTGTTATAAGAACTGGAACTCCAGAAATATTTTTGTTAGTCCACAATTGGAAATAAACTAAACACAATATCAGAAATTGAAAAAATAGTCAGCAGAATTGAGGCACAAAAGTATTATGTTGCCAATTGACTAACGAATACTACCAATGCAATCTAACGTTACTTTAGAAAGGCCATTATTAGTAATATTTGTTTTACTTTTCAAAATTGTCAAAGCATCAATATTTATTAATGCAATTATATTATCCAATGGATGAGTCTTTTGAAATTTCTTGTCAATAAGAAGTCCTTCAGTTAACCTTTCAAACAAAACGAAACAAGATGTTGCTGTGACAGAAGACATCCCTCATAGGCAATAAAAACTGTCTCTTTAAAAAGTGCTTACTTGATAATAATGGGGAAGTGCAAAACAAATTACAACTTTTTTTATGTCTGCTGCATTATAAATGAATTAACTTTCTTAAAGCACATGCATTCATTCTAAAGATGCCATTTTATACTTACTAAAACACTCATAATGAAGGAAAATACAATTTAAGTACTATTGGATATCAATAAAGTTATCAATGAGCTTCAATAAAAGAGTTGGAAGAAAACTTTTGATTAATTATGATAGCTTTTCAGAATGTGACGTATTGAACTCCAGTTATTTTATTCAATGCTTCACTGCATCCATGATAACAAAATTGGATGGGGCTATCCTTAGCGCAATCCTTCATTTGTATAATTAATTGTATAAAATATAGAGCGCTCACTGGGACACTTGAAGTTCTGGAAAAGTTCTTGTCTGGCCCGCAGAGCCTCTGTAGATTTTGCCAGGATAACAGGGAAACGACGTATCACTTTTTATTTGATTGCTCCAGCTAAGGGAAGTTTATACCGAAACTGGAGAAATTATTCGCCTTCAATACAACTTTTATACTCCAACGAGGGACCATTTTATAGCCTTTTACTCCGGCCAAATGGAGGCCGTCATCAACGTAATCATCACCAAATCCCAGCAAATTTATTATGCCAAAAGATGCTCCAATGACCACGATATTTCTGGCATTTCCAATATTGTAAACTTATATCTCCGTGTTTTACAAAAAAGTTTTTATCCAATTGGAAAGTGTTTTGATTACTTTTTAATATTTTTATGTTTTTTTGTTATTTGATTCCGGTTTTATCTGTCTAGTAGAATGTTCTTTCTGTCATGTCTATATAAATCTTTATAGAAATGAATAAAGTATCGCCTTATGGCAAAAAATGGTATTATTATTTCCGCTGGTAAATCAGATCAATCCACTAGTTTCAAGCTGAAGTTTAAGCTATCTTCAAGGCAGTCCTTTTATTACAAAAAAATAGAATTTCCAACCAGAAAATTGACTTCATGTAAACAACCAAGTAGCTCTTTTATATATAGCTCGATTGTTCAGCAGTGATCAATTGTATCAATATTTTGAATGCACTTGAATATGTAAGCCATGTCATCTTCATTGGGTTAAATCCAACAGAGGATAACCATGAATGAGAAAGCTGACGGACTTGCAAAAAGCTGTTCACCATAAAATATAACAAGAACATTCCTAATTCAGAGTCTTTGTGTCAAATCTGGCAAGGAGGGTTAGAAAATGTTTATCCTCGAACAGCATAATTTTTTTCTAAAATGTTGAAAGTTCTTTTAAATTGAAATTAGTGTTTGCAGCAGGCTGCCTGAATGTATTATTGTGAGGTCGTCAGCGCAGCACAAACATTTCAGTATCTCTTAAGACGAAACAACTCACAATTTATTTATCGAAGTGTTTGCTTTGCACTAAATTATCGATACATAAGACGAAAGTATATCTTTTTACATCCAATTGACCAAGAGTAGATCTTATAAATTGCGTTTTATAGTAACAGAACGAAGACTTTAAAATGTTTATCCTTTTAAGTATTATAACATTTTTTCGTCTAAAGCAAACTTAAGAAAATAGACAACAGCTAAACTTTATTGGAAAATCTGAGCAAAAGCGGTGCTAAATAATAAGTTATATTTTTATATAAAATTCAAAGATCAGTCCCGATGGACCTGGTGATTTGTTAATCTTTTTGCTTTTTAAGATGGTGAATTTCACATAATCAACCGCAAGATTGGTTGTTCATTATCTTTGCTGGCAAAGAGAATATTATCCTATTATGATTTAGCTTCAAAAGCTTTGAAAATAATCCTAAAACATTTGGCCGCGACTTTTAATGAGAGGCATAAAAATAGGGGGTCTTAAAGAATATTAATACATAAAATGAGTTCTGAATTATTCAACACATATTTCAAATTTGTCCGACTTATCGATCAGGCCGCGTGTGACTTTTTCCTCTTTCAAAAGTAAAATGTCTACTCCGAGGAATCAGTTTTGATTTCATAACGATCATAAAACAGAGTGCTATGAAAAAGCTGAACACCATCCCGACCAACACCTATAAAAAAGGTTTCGAAGATTGGAAGAATCGTTGGAATTTGTGTATTGCTTCAGAGGGGGCATATTTTTAAGGAGTCAAAATAATTATTGAAGACTGTTTTTTAAGAAATTCCAGAAACTTATATATATATATATAAGTATATTTATATATATGTATGTATATATATATATATTGGTTTCTATAAAATAATGTTTGAAATTCATAGGTAATATTAATACTTCAAGATTATATTGGAACCACATTTTTAAATATAATTATCATTCAGTGGAATAAGTTTTATAAAGAAATCATATTTTTGCATTTGATTAGCTTAACCCTTATAGGTATTGTGTTAGAAAGCTGTTTACACCTGTGGTGTTCGCGGGTCAATTTTGACCCGTGTTTGAAATGCTTTAAAATCTTTAATCACCAGTTTTCTTCCATATTGTTTTTCAAGTCATTGTTGGCTTAGTATACATTCATATAAATGGAACCATGTGGGAATTTCTTTAGTTGGCTCCACAGACACAGTGTTTTAAAATGTACCACTCGTGTAAAATGTGTGTGTGTGCCTGAATGCGCTTTCTATATGTTTCTGTCTGTGCATTTGAAGAAGCCTGTGTTGTGTGGTGTGTGGTGGTGTGTGCGTGGTGGGTGTGTTGGGGGGGGGGTGTGTGGGGTGTGTGGGGGGGGGGGGGGGGGGGGGGCGTGTGTGTGTGGGCCATAACTGGGCATATTGGGCCCAATTGATCCTCAGAGCAACCCATAGCTTTTAGGTGATGCATAAAACAGCCAGTATTCTCTGCCGGGTCATTTTTGACCCGTAACACCACAGATGTAACTTTTTTTTTTGGAGACCTTTATAATTACTAAAATGTGAACAAATGATATTTCTGCATTCAATCGGGTGTGTCTGAGGATTAGATGAAGCCTCATTCCAGAGCAAAAAAGCAAATGGTAATTTTTACACATTCAAACTAGAAAACGGGTCATTTTGACCCTAACACAATAAAGGGTTAATGCATAACTGACAAAACAATACTTGACATTTCTACCTATATGAATAGCAAAGCACTTAGTCCAAAAAAAGCATTGCCCTCCTATAAAATGTATTACAATTATGTTTCTCAATCACTAATTCATTTTTAAAGGATGGAAGTCTACATATAGGACCTAGGTTTAAAAAACCTTTTAAAATTGGGATGTGTACCACCTAACTTCTATCATTTTTGACACTTTAATAAATATATGAGCATATATTATTTAAGTTGGAAAAGTGTCAATGAAGAGGTATTTTGAGAAAAAAAAGCACACTCACATGACATTATTGAAGCGAAACGAAAGTAATATGGACAGTTGCATAGTAAAGATAAATGAGATATGGAGGGATTTATAATAAAATGTATACAATTAATTTATTTTCTGTATGTTAGTAAAATTGGTGTTTGATTGTATTACTAATAGATATGCACTTATAAATGCATATAAAAACAATATAAAGAACACGACACACACAACGTGATCTACGAACTACAGCAGGAATATAGTTGTTATTTTATAAAAGCAAACAAATTATATATTTATATAAATTATCTACTTTTTTTTGATATATTAATTCGAGTGATATTATAAGGAATAAAATTATTGAGATGCCAGATATTTAAACGACCTCATTTTTTGTCACATTCTTATTTCTTATAATCATATACGGTCCTGCAGAAAAAGACAAAAGGAAAACGTATATAGTAAATAACTACTTTCTAAACCAGGTGTTGGCACGCGTGGTTCTTTAGAGCTGCCTTAGTTGCTCCCTTGAGCTTTTCCAAAAATGTTAGAAAATGTAAAAAAATGGGAGAGACAAATATATAGAACATAATATGAACCGTATGAAGTAATAGTATTTGCGGCTCCAGATACATTTTCAACATTTTAGCTTGTCGACCCCTGGTTTAAACTATTTTTCTATAAAAATGGTGCTTATTTTGTAGATGTAATAAAATACATCTAACATAATAGTAGACTGGAGGAGAAAGAGGATGAGAGCTTCTGATTGCAACCAATTTTATGGTCTAAGTTCATGCACTCTCCTATCCAGGTATTTATTAATAATAGCAATACACACGCATACAAGAAAGTAACACACTCATAACAACGTGCAATTAATATTACAATAACATGAAATACCTGAAACATATTATTTACTTATATACATTCCAATTACAATTATTTAGGAAATTCTTGTCATGTAAAGATCAAACTAACTCCGCGCCATCTGGCGGAAATAAATTACGAGTTTGCTGCTACAAGTTTACTTAGTCCGCTTTCCAACCTTCATAAGTTGCACATTTGTTGATCCGTGGTCTTCTACTCTCCATTCTTTATGGCTTCGGATCACATTATTTATATGTTGTTGTTTTTTCGGATTGGAATGGAAGTTTCCTTTGGATGCAAATAAGCATTAGGGTGATTCTATTTTCACGTTTTTCGACCTTGGTGCATAAAGATTATCTCGCGAAAGTTTTAGCGAAAATGAATAACGTGAAGTGTCTCCTCAACGGACCAAGAAGCTATGTTGTAAACTTTAGTAGTTTTTTTCCACAATTCCATCGCCTCTCATATCCTCAATATGAACTTAATTTTAAAATTTGGGTTGCACAATGTAGAATGGATCTCAAGAACTCCAAATTAGTTTTTATGTTTTATATAAAATTAAAATCAAGAGTTATTAAAGTTTTGAAATAGTCATTCAAAATACCCCCAAATGACTATTATTAACTTTAGATACTCACGTATCTTTTTTGAATAATATAACTAGAAATTAGTATATATATATATATTAATATATTCAATAACAGACATATTATAACATTAAATCACAATTAAATAAGAAATCATATTATAATTGAGGACATAAATATGTTTTAAAATCGAAATATTTATTTTATTTACTTTTTGGATTGTTAAATCTACTTCCTATTCATATAATTGGAACATATCAAGAGAATCCTAAAATTTTACAAGAACTATAATGGATTAATTTTCGTGTAATTACTGTTTTTATGATTTGTTAAATATCTGCATGTTTTAGATTTTGATTGT
>CP045898.1:9299764-9324303 GCA_013387185.1 Caligus rogercresseyi | reverse complement strand
TTTTCATAACAAAAAGATTGTTTTTTGTATTTTTTATCGTAAAAAACATTCAGAATAGAAAAATTTGTATATTTGTTTCAATTTTATAATTATATGTATGTAGCAAAATGGTCAGTTCAGCCTATAAACTTTGTTCCAGGATCATATGATACATCTTAGATTGTCGAATGGGAATACTTTCATTATTTTTTTACACAAGCTAAAAATTCCATATTTTATACAACAATGTGCCGTACAAATTGAATAAACTAAAAATATATATCGGAATGTATTTTGAAGACTTCTTGAGATTTTGCAAGAGACATGACGAGTCCAAATCCTATTCCTTCTTGTACATCCGCTCTCATCATTTGATAAATGACACATTCTATGTGAAGAAAATTGAAGGAATTTATCCTCTCTTATGCACAGGCCTAGTTACTGTTCACAGAGAATCAAGCTTTTATTATCAAGGAAATTGTAATAGACACACCAAAGTTTATATACAATATTCTCATCTACGTTTACATTCTTGTCGGCGGCTTTTGTATAGAAATTAAGTTCTCTCTATTTGGTCCTTAGGGTACTATATTTCAAGTTTTAAATATATTCATACATTGTGTTTGTGTATAACAAAAATGAAGAGGGTTTTATTCACTATGGGCTCAATTTTATTGTGTGCTTGGCTGTTACAAAACAAAAACAACATATATATATATCCTATAACTAAGCCCTATATATATATATATGTTTTTTTGTTTTGTAACAGCCAAGAACTATATATATATATATATAATATAGATATATCCTATAACTAAGCCCTATATATATTATGTATACATATTATATATTAATATATATATCAGCAAACGACCTTTTTTCATTTGGACCCGAACCAGGACTTAATTGACTTAAAATATATTTTAGTTCTTTCGACATTCTAAAGTGACGATGTTTTTTTAGAACAGAAATTCCAAAAAAAAGTGACGACGTTTTTTTAAGAATTTCCAAAAAATAAGTGACGACTTTTGTTTTGGAAATTATTTTCTAAAAAAAACTATGAATGACAAACGAAAGAAAATATTGAAGCCCCGGCCCGTGTCTAAAAAACCGGGACACCGGGCCGGTTCGCTCAAAAAAACAGCGGGCCAGGCCGAGTACCCGGTCGTTTCCGTATATATATATATATATTATATATATATATATATATATATATATATTATAGTATATAGAGTATAGTATCTATTGATGTTAGTCGAGTTAAGTAAAGCCAATTTAATTTTTCTCTAAGCTAAATACCTACCATATCGCAACTCTTATGACAATTTATTAAATTTATATTCATTTGCTTATTAAGCCGGCTTCTTATGTACTCATATTGTTAAATTCTACCCTTTCGATAGTGGATTAATAGGTTTCAATTAATGTGTATACACTTTAAGTCACTATAAGGACCTTGATAAACTTCAAACACTATTTGGTAATCTATTTTAACTGCATATATTAAATCAACAACAAAATTCCATGGTCATATATTCAATGCATTCCAAAATGAATGAAGGGTTCATTAACAATATTGCATCGAATGAACCTTTAAGCAAAACCCAGAAACTATCCTTTATTTCATATGCATTGAATTCCTTTATTACATATAACCTCTGACGTCACGAGTATAGTAACAAAGTCTTTAAATATAGTCCGAGTTGAGAACTTCAAAGTGAAAACAAAAAAATAGTCGTCCCTTTGAATTATAATATATTGTTATTAGACTCCAATAGACAATTAAATAATTACAATAATCAAACATTAAAAAAAAATTAAATACAACCTACCTAAATTATTGTTTGAACTCCTCTTTTTCGTTTCGGAAAGCCCAAAGGCAGGTGACAAACTTTGATGGTGGATTATTTTTACACAAGTCTCACATGGACTCTTAGCCAGAGATTTGCACATTTTGAGTTCACTTCATGGAGGATACTTTTATTTCAGAGATAATAATGGGGAGTCTTAAGATGTTTAACGGCCTTTTATTAGGAATACAGAGACTTGTTTGCCTTCCAAAGCACAACTAACTCAGTGTTCCCTTTTCTTTTTATATTTTTTTGCATTCCTACTAGTTCTTTTTACGAGCTCTCTTACGCCCGAAGGGAAGAAATAATAGCAAAAAAAATCGTATTTTCTCCCTCTCCAGCCCATACAAGTGAGAGAGAGAGAGTGCGAGTGGGTCTCTGGTGCTGTGCTAGAAGAAGGATTGTCCGCCTTTCTTATGGCCTAAGAAGCGGAGGGGGGGGGGAGTTTTGGAGGAGACTCCAGGATTGCCCGCCTTTCTTACAGGCCTAAGAAGCGGTGGGGGGGGGGAGAGTTTTTGAGGAGAACTAGTTAGACATGGAAAAGCGAGGGATATTTTGGCGTGTGAAAGGGAGAATGTCTGAAGGGTGCAATTGAGTTCAAGCTTTTTGTTATCACTATTCTCTTCCTCAAAACAGAAGCAAAACAGAGATTCAAATATAAAATAAATACCTTCCGTTCCGGCCGACTTCATAAATGAAATAAATCTCCTCAAAAGAGGAAAGAGAATAGTGATAACAAGAGCCTGAACTCAATTGTACCATTCCACATTTCCCTTTCACACGCCCAAAATATCCTTAGATTTTCTATGTCTAAACATAGTATAATAGCAATATAATTTCAGGCCTAGATATGTGCCTATATACTTGCATTTACTTCTTCCCTTTTAAAGGGTTACTTTATTTGTACACTACAGAAATCTTGCTAACAAAATCCATTCAAAACTGGTTCCTTCCAGAAGAAAAATATTTATTAGAGGCATATATTTTGGTATATGTTTATATAGGTTGATGACTAAAAAGTAGTGTTTACTTTTCTGTATTTCATTTATTTGTTATTTGTACGTCTAATCCTTGATTATTTACTTATCTATTTGTTTTTTATGATTGTTGCAGCCTCCAAGCAAAGGCGTTGTGAGTAATTCTAAAAAGAAACACAGTTTTTATATTTGGCTCTCTTTTATATGGTCATCATCCTTTTTATTAATTCGGCCAGCAGATACCTGGAGGACTGGGCGAAGTTTTTTGGTCCAGGTTTTTTAGTTATTTACTGAAGGACTTTCAACTAATTTTAATATTGTATTATGGATTACTGTGCGTCCTTATCAAGTTCTTCAATATCACGGTAACACGCACGAACCTGGTCCTCTTACGGCTTCTACTTTTTATTTATTCTGTAGATCGTGTTATTTATTACTTTTCTAATATAACATACTTTGTTCCAGGGGTATTAAATAAATTTCAGTAAATCCAGAAATCCCAGTAAATATATTTTTATGATAAGTTTGTGAACCAATAATATAATGCACAGCGGAGAGTGTTGTACTTTTAATTCGGATGTTTTGTTATTGTACGTACATAAGAGTAAATAAAATGAGTGACGATTTTGTTGGACAGTTTCAACAATGCTCAATCACTCAATCAAAAGTTAATTCAGAATTTGGAAATGCATATAATATTTATAATCCCAAAGAATCAGATAGCATATCTCTATCCACAATCGCATAATCTAAAAGCTTTAACAGAATGTATACTCTATATAACACAATGGAAGGCACAAAAGTTATGATGCTATTATTGTATAAAAAATTCATGAAGTTATAACATGCAGTGAATGTATTTCGTTGAGTAACATTTTTGTATTCAAACAAAGTCGTTATTGTACAATTGTTTAATATATATTCGAATAAGAAAGGGTCATTTATTTTTCAAAACACGCTATCGCACGCTCCAATAGCAAATGGGTTCTGCGCATGCTCTAAATCAAAATAAATTTCTCATTTGTAGTTAAAAAAATAGTAATTTTTGTGTGTCATTTAGGAAAACGTTATTTCTTTCGTGCTGGGTTTATTATTGGAGTTGATTTTTAAAATTGTATAATATACTTCCTCTTTATTATATATTAAATAATATTGTACATTTATTTATCATACATGTATATTAGGGTTGTTCTTATTTTTCAAATGTTTGAAATGTTAGCGACTTTGAGCATTTTCTGTTTCTTGGTGATAAAAGAAGACGACATACAAAGTTTGAACAAAATCGGTCAACATTACGAGGTCGCGCAACGAGGTCAAAGTTTTAACAATTTAGTAAAAATATAGTTTTTCGCAAATTTCTTCAAAATGGTGGACGTTACAGACTTCAATAATTTTTATTAATTTAAAGGAAATCTAATTTACTACCAGACGTATGTTTATGTTTTTTAATAAAACAAAGTTTTCAGTAAAAACAAAGCAAGAAAGGGAGTGAGTATTGTTAGCTTATTTCATAGCTTTTTTGTATCAATTAACTTCACTCGCCTGTAGAAGATGACTTGTTCGCTTCAGAGTAAAATAGTACTTTTAAGTTTAGTAAAACTTTAGATGATAAATCCAAAAAGGACCTTGGTTGCATTCTATCAATTCAGAACAGTACAATCTGAGTTTACATCATATGATTCAGAGCCTGTATTGACCTATAAGAAATCGATTATGAAAAAAATAAATAATAATTGTTACTTAAATTGCGTCAAGGTATCCTCTCAAAATTTTACTTTATGTCTGACGCATACATCATCCATTATATGCGTCATTTGAACGCGAGATAGGCTTTTTTTAATGTGCATATAAACTCTCTACTTATTAAATTGACATGATTTAGTATACCAAAATATTAAAGCTGGTTAACCAAGCTTTCATTTGATATATTTTGTGTTCTAAAAATCGCTATACTTTAAGAGATATAAGCAAATACGTACTCTCCCCCAAAAATGATCTTTTGATATGAGAATATACGATTACCATTTGGTAACGGCAGTTAGTGTAACCTGGATAGGAAGAAAAAACGAAGGGAGAGGAGTGAGGACAAAATACTCCCTCCCTTCTCTTTCTCTTTCTATCCAGTAACACTAACAGAGTTACCAGATGGTAATCGTATATTTCATATCAAAAGATCATTTTTGGGGGAGAGAACGTATTTGCTTATATCTCTTAAAGTATAGCGATTTTTTCGAACACAAAATATATCAAATGAAAGCTTGGTTAACCAGCTTTAATTTTGGTATATAAATCATGTCAATTTAATAAGTAGAGAGTTTATGCACATTAAAAAAAGCCTATCTCGCGTACAAAATGACGCATATAATGATTATGTATGCGTCAGAGATAAAGTAAAATTTTGAGAGGATACCTTGACGCAAATCCAGGCTGTGAGCGTTCAGCTTTTTTTGCGTTCAGCGTTCCGTTCAGCGTTCAAAATATAATAGCGTTCCGTTCAGCGTTCCGTTCAATGTTTTTGCGTTCAGCGTTCCGTTAGCGTTCAGCGTTCAAATATTTAAAAAATAACAATGTGTAATTTTGAAAAATGGAAGTACTATTTAGGTTTTATAATAAAAATGAGCCCGAACCGACTTTCAAATGATATAAATTTGTTGACTGGATCTAACCCAGGGGTTCCCAACCTGGGGTCCGCAGAACGTCTATATTCACTACATAAGAGGGTCGCCAGACTGGAGATTTTTTTATAGGGGGGTCGCCAAAGAAAAAAGGTTGGGAACCCCTGATCAAACCCCAACTTGTATATATTTTTTCCTGACCCGTAACAAATAATCATTATATTAATAGTTTTCCATATATAAAAGACAAACACGCCAGTCAGCATGAAAGAAACTTAACTATTTTCAATCTTATTAAAAACAACTTCAGATCAAATATATTTGAAAAAGTGTCGCGATGACCAGACTCGCTTATTTTCGAATAACGGAGTCCGAGTTCGATATTAAGAATCTGCAAAATAGTATTTTAAACCTTCGATGTATGAGTAACTGGATCCCTACTTTCTTCCGTAATGGATACATTACATTTTAAATTATAATCATATTTAAGGTGTAATAAATCAAGACAAATACGAGATCAAAGCTATATAATACAAATTAATATTATAAAACAACATTATATGAATGCATCTTATTTTAGAGAGATGTATTTTTTAATCATCTTTGCAATATAAAACACATTTAATATTATATAAACACGAATCAACCATTTACAACATTAAATTGAAGTTAATATCGTCTTCGTCATTAGAAAATAACTTAATCTCAATATCAATTATTAACATTAAATTTATGCAAGGAACAAAACAAAACGCAAAATATTAACTGCAACTGTTGTAAGGGTAATTTTTTGTCTGATCAATGGCGTCAAATTATCTTTTTTTAAAGCAACAACAACAAGTTTCTAGGTCGCTTGGCCTATGGGAATGTGCAAAGAATTGATCTTACATTCCTCAGAGTACTTTGGTTGAGACATTCGCGACCATCATGGCGCCTTAAAAATCTATATATCTGCTATATCCAGGAGAAGCCAAAATAATAAATTATCATCTATAGTCATCATACATCCATATACAATTGTGACGTGCGAGTATAAAATGTTTACCAAACTATGCTAATTACTAGGAAGCGTACAGGGACTAACCTTGTAAATATATATTTTGTTTGCTCGTAGACTGTCATTTATTCTCCATGACGAAATGAAAAAAGCTGAAGAAATTAATACTGTCCTCGTATCCGATTCCTAAGATTTTAACTCTCGAGCCCTCCTATCCGAGTCCTAATATTTAAGTTATCGAGTCCACGAATCCGAGTCCATCAAAATGAGCAAATCCATGATTCCGAGTCCACAGCCCAGATGAATATCCCGTAGTCAGACTTAATCTCAACTTATTTCAACAATAGTTTCATACCTAAATACTAAATAAGTTGTTTATTTTGTAATAAGAATGAATGAATAAAAAGGTCATTCAATTGTGTGTAAATTTTTGTCACTTGGGGTAAATTTTTAAAAAAGTGATTTACTATTCTGTAGAGAGTTCTTGGGAAAGTAGTTTATAAGTTCTTCTTATAATATTTCATCCCCTGTTTATATCCCAGAAAAAAATACTTAATCAAAACTACATTGAAATGTTTGGAAAAATTGAACGCTGAACGCTGAACGCAAAACTATTTTTTTTTGCGTTCAACGTTCAGCGTTCAAAAAAAGTTGCGTTCCGTTCAGCGTTCCGTTCATTGAACGTGCGTTCAGCTGAACGCCGTTCAATTTTGCGTTCCGTTCACAAGCCTGCGCAAATCTAAGAAACAAATTATTATTTATTTTTTTCATAATCGATTTCTTATAGGTCAATACAGGCTCTGATCATATGATGTAAACTCAGATTGTACTGAATTCTGAATTGATAGAATGCAACTAAGGTCATTTTTAGATTTATCATCTAAAGTTTTACTAAACTTAAAGTACTATTTTACTCTGAAGCGTACAAGTCATCTTCTACAGGCGAGTGAAGTTATTGATACAAAAAAGCTATGAAATAAGCTAACAATACTCACTCCCTTCTTACTTTGTTTTTACTGAAAACTTTGTTTTATTAAAAACATAAAACATACGTCTGGTAGTAAATTAGATTTCCTTTAAATTAATAAAAATTATTGAAGTCTGTAACGTCCACCATTTTGAAGAAATTTGCGGAAAACTATATTTTTACTAAATTGTTAAAACTTTGACCTCGTTGCGCGACCTCGTAATGTTGACCGATTTGTTCAAACTTTGTATGTCGTCTTCTTTTATCACCAAGAAACAGAAAATGCTCAAAGTCGCTAACATTTCAAACATTTGAAAAATAAGAACAACCCTAATGTAATATATACATTTATATATATATATATATACCTATATATATACATTATATATATATTATATGTATATATATACATAATATATAAACATATTTTTAATCCTTGAATTCGCGTAGAAGTTTTTTAATAATTTTTCCATTAGGCAGGGAACACGAGGGGAAGTGTCAAATTTTATCAGCTGCCAACTCCACTTGCCATCGGTGACCGAGGGAATCTTGAGGTCCAACGCAACGTATCTTGCCACAGCCGCTATCGTTTTGTAAGGAAACGTTAAGAATGAAGAGGAACATTGAGGTGTAGCAAAAAACATTTAACTTTTTCTTTAAGCACTTTTAAAGCTATAATGAAGCAATACTACTTTTTAGTTAACATTTAAAGATTTAGTACGAGTTGCTTTTCAAAGGGAATATGGATTTTTTGGGTGTCAACTAAAATGCTTTCATCCGTAGAGACAAGAAACGTACATAAGAACTATTTATTTCAGAGAGAAATAATTCTAGCCTTCTGTCTATTTATACATGAGAATAAATTAAAAGTTAAAACAATATAACACAAGAAGGAAGAATAAGTGTACACCATATGTTTAATATAGAAAATAATCTATTTGGTATATAACTTAGTTAATTCGCATAGAATAAAATCTATTCAATAAAGATATTTTATATACTCTATATGATATATAATTTAAGCTACTGAACTAGAATGTATTTTATTTCATATAGAATTTATTTTTTTATATAGAGTTTAATCTATTAAACTGAAGCTAATTCAATAGAATTTAATCTATAGAGATATTTTCTATAATCTATATGATATAGAATTTAAGTTACTTTATATATAATGTATTTTTATTCAATATGGAACTACATTAATTTTATATAGAGTTTAATCTATTAAACATAGATTTAAAATAGTTATTATAAATTTTAGAATTAATTATATAAAATCAAGAATATGAAACATTTCATAATGATATTACCATAAGAACCTATGTAAACAGTTTTGCACGAGTCTTTGTCCCCCTTTGAAAACTTGATATCATTGCAATTAATACAGACAAATGTCGTAAAATTAAGAGGATTTGAAATGTAATATTTCCAAATTAAAATTTAGAATTAATTAACAGTTATGGTGAGGCTTAAGTATTTCTTCTCCAGACTCAGAATGAAATATGATTAGCTTTTAAAAGAAAAGTACTTATATAAAAGTATATTTGAAACATAGATCAATGAAATTAACAATAATAACACAATTACAAAAATATTTTATATTTCTAAGCTGCTTGCTTATCTGTCAATAATATATGTAAAAACCTGGGGTTTTCTTTTTTCTTTCTTTCGTATTCAGCCGAAATACAAGCGTGTATAATAAGTATAATTTGACGTTTTAATAAAAGATTCATAATTCGGCAAAGAATATGCAAAAAAATCCATAGTACCCATATAAAATATTTTGAAATATTTCAGATTGTTTTCGTTTGCAAAGCATTTGCTAATAATATAATGCAAAACAAGTTTTAAAGAATGATTTTTAAAGTTACTTTATTTGATAAGGTAACGATTAGATAATTCCTAACTAATGTTGATTAAAATCTTGTCAAAAACATGGTTTTAATTTATTTGAGGGCTTGTGTTTATTATTCGTTAATGCGATCATAAATTACGTTTTTGAAGGCTTTCTTTCTTCAAAAGTAATCTAAATGAGTCACTTTTAACTTACAAAAAAATGTAATTTTTAATAAATATCTTATAAATTCATTTTTTAGTGTTAATTTCATAAAGTGCTAAATATTACTTTATTTTGATGAGCAAAACTTCTTTCAAAAAATACATTCTGACTATTTAATACTAAGATTTTATTTCCGTGATATGTTCTGTCTTTAATATTTGTTGGCATTCCTCTTCAAAGTATGATTATGAGCCAGAATATCTATTTTTCTTTTGATAACAACACATTTACTATGTAATATTCAAGAATATAAAAGTAATGTAGGTCTATACGCTAAGGATGTAATCTACCAATGAAAGGCGTTATTTTATTATGCTAGTAGTACCAATAAAATTGTGAATAAAGAAAAATGATTTAATTTTATACGTAAAAAAGGATTCATAATATATAAGATAGACATATATAATTATAAATAACAGTTCAGAATATAATTTCTTTTTGCATTCTGTAGATTGAGGAATTTTTCCTAAGCTGCTTTCACATTTGGCTTTCTTTATCTTAATTATGTTTAATGATATTACTTGAGGAGTAAGAGATGCCCATCGCTCTTAAAGCCATGCAAGAATTTATTAATTTAATGAATTTCTTAAATGTAAAAAGATGCAACACATTATTGATTATAATTTTAAGGTAAATGCTGACTAAGTAGATTATAAATAATATCTATAATTTACTACTCAATATCCATTTTGATGTTCCAGCAACTATTCCCCTTTGTGTGGTCGTGTTCTTTTGTATATATGCTTGTAATGTTCGTATGTACTATTGTAAAACAGCAATAAATACTTAAATAAATAATATTGAGGTGTAGTTGTTTCGTAAAAAATAAGTTATAACCTTCTAGTATATCAAACATGTCTTTCTTGGCTGTACTTTAGTCTAGCAGAAAGGAAAACCAACCAATATCCTTGTATTTGTCTTATAGAAACAAAATAACCCTGAACAAATAGTAAATCTCTCTCACACAAAGAAAGAGTAAAAGATTTCCGTCAAGAGTTGGGATTAATATAAAGTCTTATAGGAAAACTTTTATTAGAAACTTTCACTTCTTTTAAATGAAGTCTACAAAATAATCAAAAGTTGACACATAGACCTTAGATGGAATAATGGAAAGCACATCATTATAATTAAGGATGTATCCCTTTTACGTGCAAAGCTTGAAACTATGGCGGAGAGAGTGGCTTCTTTAGAAACAGCCATTTCAACCCTTTCAGAAAAGCATGAAAAGTTGGAAGGGACTATGGCTGATAGAATGGCTTCTATAGAATCAACCATTTCAACTATTAAAGAAAAGCAAATGAAGATGGAGAAGGACTTTGTTAAGGAATCCATGGTGAGGGATGCCCCCATGTCTGATCCAACAGAACCCGGTCCGACGACATCACAAATTGGGCAGGACCAAACGTCCCTGAAAAAAAGGGAGGAAGAAAAAATATGCCCCTCGATGTGGGGAAAGAAACCCTGCCCTCATAACTGTATCAGAGTACACCTACCCCTCTGCAGTAAGGCAGTGTGCTATGGCAACACAGATGCCAGAAAGGAGTGCAGTATGTGGCACGGACACATCCGTGCAGCAGCCCGGGGGAACGAAAGAGGGAGAGAGAGGAGGAGCAGAAACGGCAATTTAAGGCTTGGCTCAAGCAGGGAAACTCCTCCACGGGGAAACGGGGCGCCCCGAGGAATATTCAGCCCCCAAAACAAAACAAAAAAGTACCGAGAACCTTGGAAAAATGGGAAAACCTGCGACTGCAGTCCGAGATTGCACTGCTTCGGTCGAAGCAGAAGCAAAGACCAACCAAAATGACCACGCCCTCCGTAACTTACGCAGATATCGCGGCGCCTGCACCACGGTACCCCGTGCTGCAACCTCCCGTGCCTGTGGACCAAAATGTTGCTGTCCTTCTTGGAAAAATCGCCAGGCAAATGGCGGACCTGGCAGCAAGTTTCCAAGACTGAAGATCTGCACCTGGAACGTCGCAGGGCTCAGCGGCACCAAAGAGCTCCACCTCTCCTGCCTGCTCGACAGACAGGACATCGACGCGGCCGTAATCACAGAAACCGAAATGGCCCCCTCGGTTGACACCTTTAAAACAAAAGGGTACGTCTCGTTTGGACCTCTTGGGGTTGGAAAGAGGAGGATAGTCACTCTCGTGAAAACCGACCTGGCAATGCGTTCCAACGCCAAGCTACGACCCGACCTCATGTCCTCGGATGTTCAAACGGTGTGGATTGAGCTGACCCTCCCCACTTATAGTGTCCTTGTCGGTGGCGTCTACAGGGAATGGAACTCTTCCGAGCCCGGATCTGTGCTCACCGAGAGAGATCGCCTCGATGTCATCCTTGACCAAGCTAAATCCGCGACTGGAACGTCAAAGCGTGTCCTCATTCTCGGTGACTTCAATCTCGACACACTGAGGCACAACGATAGGAGCTACTCGCGGAGGAGCTTCCTGCAGATCCTTAGCGATGGCATGAAGGACGCGAGTCTCGACTACGCGACCACGAAGGCCACATGGAAGTCTTATGGTAAGTTTGAAGGTGAGCACCGAACATCTTGCCTCGACCACGTCTACTCTGCCGGATTAGACTGCAGCGTCAAAGTTCTAGAGGACGCCACTTCCGATCACCGCCCCGTTCTTGCCAATATATTGGTCCCAAGTGAGAGGAGCGGGACCAAATCAATCAAACGACGAAATTTTAAAGCAATCCGGCAAAGTGAACTAGAGACCGCACTCCAAAGATGGCCGTGGACGTCTATCTATAGCATTGAGGATGTCGAAAAAGTTCACAAATTCCTCCTCGATGGCATCACGGGTGCCCTCAACGAGGTTGCCCCTATCAAGACCATCAAAGTTAAGACGGGTAAAAATCTCTATCTAGCGCCGGACACGCTCAAGCTCATGAGAGAGAGAGACAAAGCCACAGGTAGTGAATACCGGCGAATTCGCAACCAAGTCTCATCTATGGTAAAACGCGACAAGGTGCGCACGAACGTCAATAAGTTACACCAGAGCCACAACGATCCCAAGGTCCTCTGGCGCCTCGCAAATGAGGCTATCGGCAATTCAAGTTCTCCCCTCCCAGCTTCTGTCGAGGTGGGCGGAATCCCCACGGTAAACAATGCAGAGACGGCAACTGCGATGAACGACTTTTACATTGGGAAAATAAAAAACTCCGGGAAGGCCTTCCCCCCTCGCAGCCCCCTTTGTCGTCGTGGCCCAAGTTATCAGCGCCGTTCTCCTTCTCCTTTGCAGGGGCCGGAAAGATCGCAAGGGTCATCAAAGGGATGAAGGCAACTGAGGCCCTGGGTGTCGACGGGATACCTGTCTCTGTTCTCAAGAAAGGCATTGAAGTGCTTGCCGGACCAATCGCTCATCTTGTGAATAGATCGCTGGCGTCAGGAACCGTTCCGACTGCACTCAAAATGTCCAATGTGCTACCCGTTTTCAAGGGCAAGGGCAAGCCTGCGACTGACCCCGCATCGTACAGGCCAATTTGCATCCTCCCGGCTCTGTCCAAGGTCCTGGAGACCGTCGTAAAATCCGACCTCGAGGACCACTTAGCCAAGACGGAGGCTCTTCCAAACACCCAGTTTGGATTCAGGAAAAGCCGCTCGACCACAGCCGCGCTAGCCACCGCACATGCAAAGTGGCTGGAGGCCGAGCAGAGGGGAAAGGTTGTCGGTGTCCTCGGATTTGACCTCTCTGCTGCCTTTGACACCGTCAACCAGCTGCAGCTTTTACCAAAGCTGGAGAAGCTTGGGATTGCAGGTACACAGCTTAAGTGGTTCCATTCATACCTCACTGGCGGGTACCAGCGTGTAGTGTGGAACGGCACCGAATCTGTCTTCTTACCCGTCGAGTACGGAGTGAGACAAGGCTCCATTCTTGGACCTATTCTCTACCTTGTCCTGGTCGCGGACGTCACCTCCTGCGTTGGGGTTGGCAATGAAGATAATAGTGGCTACGCGGACGACTTCTTCCTGTGGGCCGTTGGTGACTCCCTGGAGGAAGTCGGGTCCCTCTTGGAGTCAAGGGCGGACGCTTTCTCCAGATTCGCGGGGGGGAACGGCCTTGTCCTTAACGCCACCAAAACTCAGCTCATGATCGGGGGAAACGTCAAAAAAAGGATGTTGCGGTCTTCGCCGTCACCGTTGGGGGCGTTGAGGTGCACCCATCTGACGAAATTGAGTTTCTTGGGGTAAAATTTGATACCGGCTTCACTACAGCACCCCACAACATCAACGTCGCAAAGGCAGCAGCAAAACGGGCCGCACTCATCTCCAGGTTGGCAGTGCACTTACCAAGAGGGAAATACCTACGGCAGCTGGCCAAGGGATTGATGATTGGCAAGATTTCTTATGCTGCCGCAGCTGTGGCAATTCCTCGATTCGATAGTGAGTGCAAGGGGCCAAATGCCGCACACAGGGCTGTGCAGGTCGCCATAAATGACGCCGCCAGGAGCATCGTTGGATGTAAGAGGCGGGATCACATCCACATCGGGGACCTCCTTGAGAGAGCAGGCCTTCCCTCCCTCAACGAGGTGGCCGCCAAGGCGGTGGCCATGGAGACTTGGAAATGTTTTTACTCCAGCGACGGGGGCGGCGGTGCCAGGAACCCGATTGGTGATTTCGTCTTCCCCATCCCGAGGAGGCCCATGAGGTCCACAACTTCAGTGGCGTACCCACTTGGGAGGGAGACAGCTACTTTTGCATGTCACGCAATATCTGTGTGGAACTTGTCTAAGGCCTTGAGGTCGGCCACTACCCTTCACACAGCCAGGACCGCAGCTAGGGCCATTGGACGCAGCGTCCCCATATAATCCATTCTGCATGGGCATTTTGTTTTTATTTGTTTTTATTTATTTTATATTTTTTATATGATTTTATTTTATTTTATTATTTATTTATATATTTTAGACTAGTTACAAATGTAACTAATATGCCCAATGGCAAGAAATATACTCGATTACACACATTATTTTTTTTATTCAAGATTTTAATCTACTCCCACATTTCTTTTATATATGAGTATATTCGAGACCTGAAATTTGATTAAGTTCAATATTGTAGATAAAAGATAATAAGGAATAAGAAGTACTTGCAATAACTCATATAACATATGTGTCACCTCTTACTGAATGTGGGATTTACCTCAAATATAATTTGAAATTATTTGTTTTCAAACATTTTAATATCATATAAGCCTTTTTTATATTGGTTTCATTCATACCTTTATTATTGAACATTCTTTTTTCCACTCATAAAGTATTATAAGAGTGAAGTCAACTATAAATAATTTATATAATAACAATAATATTGCAACAAACTGGATGCCTGTAAAAACGTTACATTGTTAACTAAGTTTTCAGAGATCTCTTTAGTATCTTCTAATGGAATCGTATTCTTTCAATCCTAAGTATTCAACAGCGAATTCCTTGTATTATGGACAAGTAAGCTGTACACAAATCAATATGGGCAGAAGAATAACGTGCTCTGCTGAGATTAATCAAAGGTTATTAGGCGGAGACAGCTGTATAGTGATGGTGACAGAACCGCCTTTGATTAAGGGTGGATCGAGTGTCGTCAGCTTTACTGGACTCAACGTCTTTGCTAATCATAATTCGAAGTCAAGAGCTGCTATTTTGACATCTCCAGATATCAGCATCACTCAAATTCCAAATTCTGCTCAAGGGACCTTGTTGTGTGTGTAATAAAGATCGGCAATAATAAAAACCTATTTATCCGCCAGCTACTACGCAGACATTACCAAAAACGATGTTTGCGGAGAAATAAGGACTCTTGTGGAATACTGCGAAAGAAAACATGAGCCTCTATTGTTATGTGGTGACTTCAACGCCAGAAGTGAGTTTTGGAGCGACTCTATCACTAACAAAAGGGGTGAAATGCTTGAGGAATTCATTGCTGCACATAATTTGGGACTTCAAAATCGAGGTTGTGTACCTACGTTTGCCGGTGGTATGGGAAAATCTATTATTGATTTAACCCTAACTAATCAGTGGAGTCATCATCTCATTTCTCTATGGAAGACTGATAAGGAGTATTCTGGATCCGACCACAGATTCATTATGTTTGACATTGGTTCAGTGAAAACTATATCTGATCACTTAAACTTTAAACATGCAAACTGGAACAGTTTTAAATGTGATCTCGAATCTCACGGACAAGCAGTGTCACAGGATCTTCTAAGCTCCAATGACATTGATTTTGAAGCGAACAGTATCACTACTACTATTCTCGAATCTCTAAAAAATCATGTGTCGTGAAGTCTGGAATGAAAAATCCATGGTGGAACAACCAATTAAGAGAGCAAAGAAGAAAAGTTAAATATCTCGAACGCAAAAAAAGGTTTGCTGAATACAGAATTGAAAAACAACTCTACAAAACAATGTTAATAAAAGCCAAGCGAAATGCATTCAGAGAATGGATAAGTAGTTTAGAAGGGCCTAAGGATCTCTCTAGATTAATGAAGACTCATACTAACCGAACAATATCCGCGTTGGTATTTTGGGAGACCTTGATAATCCAAAGAAAGTCTACAGTTGCTATTATCCACTCATTTTCCTAGTTCAACAGTCAGTGACATGGAAAATCCCCAAAACTTTAGTCATACGGATTCTTTACCCCCTGTGGATCATTTTGGCATAAAACATGTTAAAAATGCAATCAACAGTATTAAGTCAAATAAAAAACCTGGACTGGATAATATACCTGGTCTTGCGTATAAAAATTTGCCTGACTGTATGCTGGAGCGGTTGAAAAGTCTTTACAATGCTGTTTACAATTCTGGTTACACCCCATTGATTTGGAGAAAGGCGAAAGTCGTGTTTATTCCCAAGCAGGGAAAAGATGATTACTCTGATGCCAAATCCTTTCGCCCGATAACACTAACAAACGTGGCCTTAAAAATTCTCGAGCGTATGGTGCTTTGGAAAATTCAGGAAAACTCCAACATTGTTCTACCAGACCAGTTTTCATTTACTAAGGGCAAATCAACAGACACAGCAATTAGTAGATTAGTGGACTGCTGTGAAAGCAGTTTCCACAGAAAGGAGGAGGCTTTGGTAACCTTCCTTGATATACAGGGTGCCTTTGACAGAATTAATTTCAATCACATAATCGATGCCATGAACAAGTATGGTTTAGATCAAATTACAACTCGTTGGTATAATAACCTTCTGAGGTGTAGAATAGTTATCGCCCAGCTTGGTGGAGAATGTGCGTCAACGATTCCGACAAGAGGCTGCCCACAGGGAGGAATTTTATCTGCACTAGCCTGGAACCTCGCTTTTCAAGAGGCTTTAGAATGCTTAAGAAAGCCAATATATAAAGTTGCATATGCTGATGACCTAGCTTTATGTATTAAGGGAGCTGATCGTCAAACGTTAGTGCAACTTATGCAAGAAGCCCTTGATAAGCTATCTCTTTGGGCATCAAGTAGAGACACGATTTTCAGTGCTAGTAAATCTAAGTGCATGCTCTTCTCTAAGAAAAGAAAAGGATCAGTGTTTGTCCTTAATATAAATGGAACTGTGATTGAGAGAGTCAACTCATTCAAGTATCTCGGGATTGTCATAGACTCCAAACTTAAGTGGAACGAGCATTTGAAACATATAACTGCAAAAGCAAAAAGAAGTCTCTTCTCATTGAAGACGTTCATCGGTCAAGACTGGGGATTCAGTCCACTCAGGTCTAAGTGGATCTATGAGACCTATGTCAGATCGGTTGTGAGTTACGGATCCATTGTTTTTGCACCAAGGTTGCACTCATGTGAATTTCTGCGAAATGAACTTCGAAGAGTGCAGAGACTAGGTCTACTTAGCATTACTGGAGCCATGAAGTCAACCCCGACTGCTACAATGGAAGTTATGTGTGGGTTCATCCCGCTACACCTATATTTAATTGAACGTGCCTGTTTATCAAGAATACGCACAAAAATGGACAACCCTCTAAAGTGGCTCAGTCATACAAACAGTGGACACCTACATTTTCTGGATGGCTACATAGCCAAACATAGTATCCCTACCCCTGGACCTAGCACTGAGTTTTGGTCCTACAGACTTGAATATAAAATAGTTAATAATTGGGATATAACTCACTATGACCTCGTTGGATATACAGATGGCTCTAAAATTAATGGACAGACAGGTGCAGGATGGACACTAACGAAGCAGGACATGGTGTTAGAAGAGCGGTCCCTAAAGCTCGATAAAACCAATACAGTATTCCAGGCGGAGGTTGAAGCTATCAGAAATCTTGCAACAAATATGCCAGCTGCTAAAACAAATGGCAGAAAAATACTAATCCTTTCTGATAGTCTCTCAGCTATAAATAGTTTGGATTTAAGACCAGGTTCAACTGTAAATAAAGACATCATCAACTGTAAAGTCGCTCTCGAAAAACCTCAATGCAACATCACATTGGGATGGATAAAGGGCCACAACGATAGTACGGGCAACGAATTCGCAGATGCTCTAGCGAAGGAAGGAGCTTTAAAAGGATTGCCTGTCACTGTCCCAATTTCTATGTGTCAATGCAAGGGTGCCCTACGTGAGAGCAGCATGAATTTTTGGAAAAAAGACTGGCGAAACCTAAAAACTTGCCGACATTCTAAGATGTTTATTGGAGAGCCAATTTTAAAGAATAAAATTTATAAATTCAAAAGGCACCAAATTATGAATATTGTGGCCATTGTTAGCGGCCATATTGGACTTAACAGTCACCTATTCAAGATAGGAAAAGCACAAACTTCAACCTGTCGTCTCTGCAAGGAGGGGGAGGAAACGCCGATCCATCTCATTTTTGACTGTGCTCGCACCGTAAAGGAGATGTTCCAGCTCGCAGAGGAGTCCAAAGCTAAGAAGACACCAATGGAAGCTCAATGCTTGAAAATATTCTACATTTTCTGTAAATATAATTTATTCAAAAATAAAGATCTTAGCTCCTAAGTAAACTTTCACCGGCTGATACCGGATTAAGTTCGGGTGGGGTGGGGTTTACCTAGGAGTTAAACAAACAAACAAACAATAATATTATTAAAAAATTTACATTTATTACAAGGAATTGATTCTAAATTAAATGCAAGATCAGCTTATCATTTGTTATATCCCACAATATGGCAAATGTCGTGCCGACTGAGATACAGACGCTTTTCTGAAGTCAGAGATGCTTGAGTCCCGGTTTTTATGTGTAGAACAATCTATTGAGTGAGGACGATTGATAAAAGGGATAGCTTGGATGAATCAATGATGTCAGGATTTTTTCATTTTGTTATATATATATATATATATATATATATAATATATATATATTAGGGTTTTTCTTATTTTTTCAAATGTTTGAAATGTTAGCGACTTTATACGATTACCGAGAGCGAGAATTATACGATTACCATTTGGTAACGGCAGTTAGTGTAACCTGGATAGGAAAAAAAAGAAGGGAGAGGAGTGAGGACAATACTCCCTCCCTTCTCTTGTCTCTTTCTATCCAGGTAACACTAACAGAGTTTACCAGATGGTAATCGTATATTCCATATCAAAAGATCATTTTTTGAGGGAGAGTACGTATTTGCTTATATCTCTTAAAGTATAGCAATTTTAGAACACAAAATATATCAAATGAAAGCTTGGTTAACCAGCTTTAATATTTTGGTATCTAAATCATGTCAATTTAATAAGTAGAGAGTTATATGCCACAATAAAAAACCTATCTTTGCGTACAAAATGCGCTATAATGGATTATGTATGCGTCAGAGATAAAGTAAAATTTTGAGAGGATACCTTGACGCAATCTAAGAAACAATTTTTATTTATTTTTTTCATAATCGATTTCTTATAGGTCAATACAGGCTCGAATCATGATGTAACTCAGATTGTACTGAATTCTGAATTGATATAATGCAACTAAGGTCATTTTTGGATTTATCATCTAAAGTTTTACTAAACTTAAAAGTACTATTTTACTCTGAAGCGAACAAGTCATCTTCTACAGGCGAGTGAAGTTAATTGATACAAAAAAGCTATGAAATAAGCTAACAATACTCACTCCCTTTCTTGCTTTGTTTTTACTGAAAACTTTGTTTTATTAAAAACATCAACATACGTCTGGTAGTAAATAGATTTCCTTTACATTAATATATAATTATTGAAGTCTGTACGTCCACCATTTTGAAGAAATTTGCGGAAAACTATATTTTTACTAAATTTTTAAAATTTGACCTCGTTGGCGACCTCGTAATGTTGACCGATTTTGTTCAAACTTTGTATGTCGTCTTCTTTTATCACCAAAAAACAGAAAATGCTCAAGTCGCTATAATTTCAAACATTTGAAAAATCAGAACAACCCTAATATATATATATATATATATATATATATATATATATATATCTATATATATATATATATATATATATATATCTATAGTGTTTATGTACTCCTTATAGTGTTATATATTCCCGTGTCTTATTCAATTTTTAAAACATTTACATAAGTATTTTTCTAAAATCTGATACGCAAGTAGCTTGAGACAATGATATGCATTTAGTGTCACTTTATTTTCTCAACATTCAATATGAACGAGATTGTATGATGTACAGTTTTGTCATATTTTAGTAGACTGTTTGGGTATAAATAAATTGTAGCTCATGTTCTTAAGTAAACCTCTATCGTCTGATACCAGATTGAGTTCTGGTGTGGTGGGGCTTATCTAATAGTTAAACAAACAAATAAATTATACGCTTTATCTGGAGAGCACTCTATCTTCTGTAAATAACACATTATTCGATTATAACAATTACAATATCTACCTTTGCTGTTTTTGAAATATTTTTGATACAGTGTTTGTAATAAATATTTATTGTTTTAACCATCTGGCCCCAAATGCTTTACGAAAGAAAAAGTTAAACACCTATTTGTAAATTAAATTACTTTTTGCTAAATGGATAACAGGCAATCAAATATTACCCCCATAACGTTTTTCAACAATTTACTAATTGTTGTCCAAAGATGTCATATTCTCATACCGTAAGCTTTTTTCCGCAAACATAATACGAGATAATTCATTCTTCTTAATGTGAAAATGTATACATAAGTTATGTAGGTTTAAAGTCTTACTATCATCAAAAGTTTTCTTTTTAAATATGAGGTCATTGAAATATAGAACTAGTTTTATTTTTAAAACGAACCGTTAGTTATCTCTTTTTAAGTATTTCTATTATTTTTAGCACTATAAGAACGATTGTCTTCAGGTTTTTCCACTTACAGATTATATAACGTCATCGTATAGTCTCATACTTTATGGTCTCACTGTAATTATTTGTACCTAATTTATGTCTTTGTATATCACATAGTAACATAAAAATATCGTTTAATTTATGAAGTATCATTTGAATATTTTAATATTCTTTAAATGAAATTATGTTCCTTTCATTAAAATAAGAAAGATTCGGCTTCTCGATTTAACAAAATCATAGTTTTAATTTTATAATTTGACGTACATGTTTGTTTTACGTTATAAAGAGGTAATTTCGTTTTTTGATGTAAGTGCTCAGATAACTAATGTTTTGACTATTTCCTTAGACAAGAACTATTAGTTTAATTATACAAACATAGATGTCCCAACTCACGTGCGTTAGCCCTTCTCCACAAGTTAGTCATTATGCATAGATAAAAAACCTAATTAGTTTCATCGTTTTAAGGATATATCTTGCTTGTTTTATGCTAACTAGGCTATAAAAACATAACACACCAATATGCCTTATATTTGTTGAGCTCTTTATTCAACAGTTCATTTTTTAGAACATTTGACATACACAGCATCCATTTAATAACTAACATAATTAATAGTTGTTATTGTTATAAACACTATAGTCATTATCGATAATTGTTGGCCAAGCTGTTTCCAATTGGTATAGGAAGAAAGGAATAAAAACATCTTCGAATTGAAGGCGATATCTGATATTAAAAAGTGTACATAAAAGATCTCTTCATATCGAAGATACCTCTAATATTCAAGTATTTTATAAAAGTCATTGAGAGTTTCTTATTTATCATGCTAAAAAGGTACAACTTATTTCATTTTTAAAGAATAAATATCAAACTACAGAGGTTAAAAAACAAATCTAACCAGACATTGGCCGGACAAACATATGTAGCCCTACATCTGCTACTTCAATTCCTTCACCAACCAGCAAAGTATTTTCCGCAGTATGATAAATATAATATTGCCGCTTTATCAATGCTAGTGATACTATATATTTCAAGCGAGACTGAAATAGTTTATTCTTTATCTTATTGGAGATTTGCTTAACATAATCCCTATTGGATACTTCCTTTTACCGGAACATCTGCTTAAAAAAGAATTTGCGTTATTTTTTTATCCATTGAAATCGATGGACTCACTCATAAAAATAATTAGTAGAGATACTCGGTAGTCTTATTGAAGTATGGAATAGTTGTTGCAGAATTTACATCGTTAGTAACATATACACCAAATATTCTGGGCATCCGCTCTGCTTATGTCAATAAATAATTTTAATAATCCTAATCTAAAAGCTATATATTTTTGCTTTATCCGATACTTAATATAAAAACTGTAACAGTTGGGGTATACATGATAATCTTTATAGAATCTAATAAATACTATATTTTATTCTAATGAAAAGATCTGTTGAGCCTTTCGATCTTTATCATGCAATGTTCGCTTTTGAATCATATTGTAATTAACCATCAATAAAAATAGAAATTCGTTAGTCTAATTTCACTGCAATATAACACAGGTCTGCGACCAAAAAACTGCATAGGATTTTTTTACATTTCTTATAGATTTTGACCTCCCAAAAACAGAAAAAACATTCAAACTATATATCACATAAGTTTTTATGCTATTGCAGTATCTATGTTCATTGATAAAAACCTTTATGATTTTTATTTGATAATGGAGAACAGCGGCGCCGGATTCATTTCAGAATGGGGGGGGGGCAAAAAGTGATTTTACTCCTTCGTCAATGAGAGGAGAAAAACATCCAGAATCGGTTGGGGGAGACTAGGAATGTTTTAACATGTTGAGACAAGTCAAATAACGTACATACATCACTTGAAACAAAGAAAAGCTCTCAGTAAATATACTGATATTCAAGCGAACAGTGCTGTTGTGTGTTAATCATGGCTACAAGAGGTTGTGTTATTTCTCCAAACCGTTTTTGTTACATCTGTGGTGAATTCACAATTAAAAGTCAACAGAGAAATATAAGTGATTTTGTAAGGAAAGTTTATTTTGCCTACTTTAAATTAAAACTTGGTGATCAAGATAACCATGGGCCCCGCATAAGTATGTAGAAGATGCGAAGAAGATCTTCGTTGTGGGTTAAGGAAAAGAAGAATGCATTTCGATTTGAAATTCCTATGATATGGCGTGAGCAGAAAAATCCACTACTGACTGCTACTTCTGCTCAGTTGACGTAAAGGGATTCAATTCAAAAAACAAAAGAACATAAGTTATCCTAATATTTACTCAGCTATACGTCCAGTGCCCCATAGCTCCGAGTTATCTATCCCACAACCACCTTCCAGTTTGGATGAGTACTCTAGTGAGTTGGAGGACGAAGCCGCGTTACCTCCTCCGGATGAATCAAGCTCAGATTTATCTTTTGACGAAGATGAAAGGCCTCAACTATATTCTCAAGGCGAGCTCAATGATTTAGTAAGAGATTTAGGTCTTTCAAAAGATGCAGCCGAACTGTTAGGGTCTAGATTAAAAAATAAAAACCTTTTATCACCTGGCACTTCTTTCTACTGGTATAGACACCGAGGAAAAAGAATTTACCAAGTTTTTCACAAAAGAAGGAATTTAGTTTTTTGCAACATGTGGAAGAACTCATACATCGCTTTAATATTCAGTAGACTCATCGGAATGGCGCCTATTCATTGACTCCTAAGACTAGCCTTAAAGCAGTATTATTGCACAATGGAAAATAAATTTGCCTCGATTCCGACTGGACATTCTGTGGTATAAAGAAGATTATACGATTTGGCCATTATCCTGGAAAAAATCAGTATCAAGACCATCAATGGTGATTTTGTGGGCTTCAAATACGACAGTGCTTTTGGTCAACAGGCAGGCTATACCAAATACCCATGCTTCTTATGCTTGTGGGATAGTAGAGCCAGAGAACAGCACTGGAAAAAAGTGATTGGCCATCCCGAGAAACTTTAAAACCTGGAGAAAAATGTTATAACCACTACCTGGTACCACCAGAGAAGGTTTTTGTTGCCCCCTCTCCATATCAAATTGGGTTGATGAACAATTTGTAAAATCGTTGCAAAAGGATGGAGACTGTTTCAAATATTGTATGTACAAAATTCCCGAAGCTGTCAGAAGCAAAGTTGAAAGAGGGAGTTTTCACCGGCCCCGACATAAGAAAACTTTTAACGGACCCTTCATTTGGGGAAACTATGAATGAGAAGGAAAAAGAAGCTTGGGTATCGTTCAAGGAACGTAGTGCGAAAGTTTTTGGGAAATACTAAGAATCCTAACTATAAACCATTGTGCAACGGATGCTAGCAGCATACGAAGCTCAAGGCTGCAAGATCGAGTTTAAAGGTTCATTTCTTACACTCACATAGACTATTTTCCCGAAAACCTGGGAGCTTACAGTGAAGAGCAGGGGGAGCGATTTCATCAAGATGTCCGTGATATCGAGAGAAGGTACAAGGGCGAGGGATGTCACTAGCTTGCTGACTACTGTTGGCTGCTTAAGCGAGAAACTGAAGATGAAAATCGGAAAGGACTCGTCAAACTATGAAGGAAAAGAAGAAGAGGTTTCATAAAGAACATGAATAAGTATATGTATCAAAAAAAATATTCGTTTTGCTTTAAAAAATACTAATTGTTTAAAAACTTTAAATAAAGGAGTGCTTTAACTAATTTTTTGTGTTTGAATTTGCGAAAAATTCCTTATGGATAGGAAAAAAATGGTCATCATTTTTGAAATCAGCCTACTTTAAAACATATAATATCAGTAAAAATATCTCATGCAGTTGGCATTTTTTTTTTTTTCGCAGACCTGTGTATCTT
>CP045898.1:9276837-9299664 GCA_013387185.1 Caligus rogercresseyi | reverse complement strand
ATATATATATATATATATATTATATATATATAGATATATATATATATATATATATATATATATATTTATATATATATATATATAATATATATATATATAATATATATATATATATATATATATATTAGGGTTGTTCTTTTTTTCAAATGTTTGAAATGTTAGCGACTTTGAGCATTTTCTGTTTCTTGGTGATAAAAGAAAGACGACATACAAAGTTTGAACAAAATCGGTCAACATTACGAGGTCGCGCAACGAGGTCAAAGTTTTAAAAATATAGAAAATATAGTTTTCCGCAAATTTCTTGAAAATGTTGGACGGTACAGACTTCAATAATAATGATTAACTTTAAAGGAAATCTAATTTACTACCAGATGTATGGTTGATGTTTTTAATAAAACAATTTTTAGTAAAAACAAAGAAAAATGGAGTGTGTAATGTTAGCATATTTCATAGCTTTTTTGTATCAATTAACTTCACTCGCCTGTAGAAGATGACTTGTTCGCCAGAGTAAAATAGTATTTTTAAGTTTAGTAAACCTTTGGATGATAAATCAAAAATGACCTCGGTGCATTCTATCAATTAAGAATTCAGTACAATCTGAGTTTACATCAATGATTCTGAGCCTGTATATTGACCTATAAGAAATCGATTATGAAAAAAATAATCATAATGTGTTTCTTAGATTTGTGTCAAGGTATCCTTTTAAAAATTATATGCCAAATGCTTATATATCCAGTTGGATGCAATTCTGTCGAACCATATAGGCAAAAAAAAATACATTATTGCACGTACTCTCCCAAAAAAAATTGATCTTTTGATATGAGAATATACATTACCACTTGGTAACTGTTACTATTACTGGATAGAAAGAGAAAGAAAAGAGAAGGGAGAGAGTATTTTGCCTCACTTCTCTCCCTTCTTTATTAACATGACGTAGGCTATTATTTACATTTTTTAAGGTTTATTTACAAACGACTCTTCATCATCACAATATCTGACGTCACAATAAACAGACTACATTTATATAACTATAAATATATATATATGTATGCATATATATATTTATATATATATAATATATATCATAATTTAGTACTTTTAAATCTCATATTTTTATAATTGACTATACACCTTGAAAAAGCTCTGTGAAGCCACAAAATTAAATTTAAAGTTATTTATTTATTGACATAAAGACCTGACAATAGTGACACATTTTGGCTGAAAACTTATTCTGTAATCAAGTATCAATGCTTTATATAAGAATTTTTTGTTAAAAAATATTTTTTTCTAAAATAGTTTAAAAAGTTATAGGAATCAAAATAAATAACAGGAAAACATCCTTCAATGGTATTTAAGTATAAAAGATACCACCACTTTTAGGCTAAAGTTTATTATAGCAGTGTATTGGAGGACATATATCTTAGTTTAAAACAAAAATGCTTTCTAATCAACCAAGCTGCATGAATATTAAATTTATGCATTATATAAAAATATTAAAAGACTATTTCTTATAAATAATAAAAATCATTGAAGTAAAAAAATAAAAGCTAGAAGAATGCATTTCTTGTGTCTGACTAAAACTTTCATGTTTATTTATAATGCATTCAGGATGTTCTTCTCTGTAACTGTTAATAGTACGTTGAAATATCTAGCCTGTCTGTGCTACACAAAGAGAGTCTATATGCAAAAGGAAAGGCATAAAAATTATAACAAGTTGATGTCTAGAAAAAGGAAATATATATTTACGAATAACAGCAAATGCTCCTTGCTCCTAAAAAATGTTTACATTTGCTTGAGCTTACACTTTCGTTCTAAGCTTCACAATAATAGATTGGTCAGAGATCTCCTTTCCCAGGTTTTTTGTTTAAAAAAGCAAAACAAAAACATTATTCATTTAAAAAGATGCCAAATCTACATTTCTTGTTCTTTCAAGCAATCGATTAAACATTTGATAGTCCTTAAAATTATATTCTTACAACGAAACCTATTTCTATTATATTGAAATATTAACTATGATTACTCAATTAATAATTGGTTTGTTTGTTTACATATGTAGTTAAATGCTTTTAACAGGAATTCTTCCAGAATACGTTTTCCCGTCAATCCCGTCAGCTATTTCAATCGATTAAACGTTTGGTAGCCTTACAAATTATATTCCAAAAACGAAAACTACTTCTGTTAATAATTAATACTCAATTAATCATATAATTTATATTTATATGTTTCAAACACGACTGTTATTCAAAATAAATTGGGAACTATTCATTAAATTGAATATATTTCAAAGGGGTTTACACCGATATTGACAAAATTTCATTGCAGGGAGCTCGATAGCCGTGCATGTTAAGGCGTATTCAACTCTCAATGTTGGGGGCGCAGGTTAGAATCCCGAGGGGATGGTCATTTTTGGTCTACCTCATTATATGATCCTTGGTTCGATAGGACTAATTTTAATGCTCTAATGCTTATTTATATCCTATCGGATGCAATCTATCGAACCATATAGGTAAAAAAAAATATAGTGCAATAGAAAGTATGCATATTATATAAGTAAACTATTTTTCATAAAAAAAGTCAATGTAAACACATACATGAGAGAGTTTTTATCTTCCTCCAAAGAGCATTTCCTTTACTTTCTTGTTGGCTTAACTCCAGTTTTTGAAACATAGACAAGTCGGAAGTATAATTTTATTAACTATATATATATACTCATCTTTTGAAAATACAATATATATATATATATATAAGAGTTACTTTTTTCGGATTGAAAGCCCGGTATTTACCTTAGTGCAAAGATTATTTTACGAAATTGAATAACGCTAAATATGTATCTCTCCTCAACGGGCTCAAAGTTAAGAAGTAAACTTATCTAGTATTTTATCGCGATCAATCGCCTCTTGTCCTTAATTCACTGTTTTTTAGAATAATTGGATATCAATGGAGGATTTGGTATGATAAATTGAATTTTTATTTTTGTAAACACATAAATGCACCAGATATTAACGTTTGAATAAGTCAAGTTTTAAAGTAATAAATAAAGCTGGATTGGAGATGGACATTCTCGTGTACCGTGCAGTCACTCTGCCCCGAAATCGTGCAAGAACTATTTAACCCTTGTATGGTATTCGCGGTCTGTAGTCAGCGCCGTTTGTCATGTTGTCAGAAAGTAATACGAATTTTTATTATTCAAAACTCAGATCATTGGCCTTGGCTCATTTCGGGAAGAACATATATGTACAACACGTTTCAGTGACCCCCCCCCCCCCCTACTACATATTACATTCAAGAGGGTGTTCGGGGCTGCTGAACCCGGGTCATGAAGTGGAACTTTAGGTCTGTGCCCCATCCACCCAACCTACCGAACCATCACCTGCAAAGCCTGAAGTAATTGTGATAATACGCAGTTGATTGGCACCTCATATCTTGGTGTGTGAGGAGAGAGAGTTAGAAAAATTATGGATATTTTCATATTCTAGGTTACGCCAGAACAACAAAAAAGAAGTGGTTTATTTTAATTGTGACCTAATAAAGGTAAAAGCTATTATTTGCAGTTATGTTGGTTATATTGCTGTAAATGAGATAAGGAAAAGATCATTTAGTATTGTAAATAAAATAGTTTTATTGTGTTTAGCTGAGGACCCCAAAACCGCGGGTCCACCAGTCCACGAACACTGGCTGAGTTACAACAATATGACACCACACAAGGGTTAAAGAAGAAACAGGCATCTAGTATTTCTAAAATCGAGTGGTCTGCGCTGGACCACTCGATTATATAGAATACTTTTGTGTGCAGCTATAACCGTATATATATATATATATCTATATATATATAATATATATATATATTATATTTATATATATATATATATATATATATATATATATATATATATATATATTATATAATAATATATACACGCAATATATATATTAGTTTATACATGCATATAGATTATAAATATAGTATATATACCATATATATATTATTACGAATATAATATGTATATATATATATATATACTACAGCATTCGTAAACTGTAATTTCAGAGATAATGTTTGAAAATGTATACTTACGTAAGATTGATCTTTGAAAAACTTAAAGTTAAATAGCAATGAATCAGCATTTTTTTAAGTACGGTTTTTTTTTCAACTTGACAATAGGCAAAATTTATATCTTGCTATTCAACTACTCGGAGATGCTTTCTTCAAATAACAAGTCCATCGGTTGAACTAATTTATCCCACAAACAAAGACATAAAGAAAATAGGCAATCAACTGAATTTAGAGTAGAATGAATGACAATTCGGAATAGCGGTGGCTGCCAGGATAATTCCACAAATATCTCGGGGACTTAAAAGCTCAGTCGAAGTTAGTTTCTTCTATATTTTTGGCTTATCATTCAAAGCACAAAATCTATACTTTAAAGACGTTGATCGATTATTTATCCATTGGAAAGGCCAAATAGAATAACATCTTTATTATGTCTTCATTGGCCTTATCCATTCCTTTTACGCTAATTAAAATTAATTTTCTTAGAATAGATATAAATGGGCAATCTACAAGTGCATGTATTGTATTATTATATAATTTGCCACAGTCTTTACATTGTGAACTAAATACAGTGCAATTAGAGACTACTTGAAGCTGAGTCGTGAATTTTCTCCCGTCATTAATTACCTTCATAGAACAGTCAATTCTTAGCCTCCAGTACTCTGTAGTTTAATAACTTTAACGAAAACATCTGTTATACGTTGTACTTCTTCACGAACACTCGGAATTGACATTTTTGAATATCATGGACAAGGAGTTAAGTGCATATTTGGGCTCTAATATTTAAATCGCCTTTCATTGAAAGTATTAATAAGCTGAGATGAATGAACTGATAACGTCCTTGCTTCCAAAGAAACCGAACTATTCAATTTTTTAAGAATAATGGTTTGTTGTCATTTTGATGAATAACGTCCACCGTCGAATCACTATGATATAGAGATACATAGTTCCAAAAATTATATGAGCTGAAGCCCACACTCCAGAGAACGCCCTGATAGAGTTGTTTGTTAGGTTTGTTCCAACATTAGCCTATAAAGTAATTCACTACTTGTAACTGAGTTCCTCCATTCCCTTTGTGGAATTTGGTTATATCAATAAATCAGTATATGTATATCTTGGGAATGATATTTGACATTTGGTTAATCCTCCACCGATGAGGGTCGTAAACATTTTTAAGCAAAGTTTACTTATTAAAAAAGTCTAAGACTATTGTATTAAAATATATGTTTGAAGTATTATAGAATATAGCAGGAAACCTTTTATGCTTCACAGAAATCATTGACACATTATTATTATTATTATTATCAATTTTATCTATTTTTACTACTTATGTGATTCCATCTTAGCTCTTCAAGGAAATTAAATCAGAGCGATCCGTTGATATTTTGAACTATCTAGGCATCTTTGACATCCAAGTATTATTAAATACATTTCCCTTTTTTGAAAATAAATTTATCAGAAGAAAACTGTAAATATGTTATATTCGAAAAAAGTTATTGAAGCAAATATGTCATTAGAGATCATCTGCATATGGGAAGGAAATCATTAAATCCCCCCCCCCAAAAAAAAAAAACCGACAACTAGTCATAGAGTGTTGTGATGCAATAAGAGGTGACAGATTTTCTTAATATCCCCATATTGTTAGCGACATTAATCCATGTATATTACGATAAGATAAATAATATTAGAAATAGAGGAATATTTTAAGGAGGAACTTCTTAGGCTTCGTTTTAATTTTAAAATAGTTGAAAGGGTATTATTTTAACACGGCTTTTGTCAAGAGATTCATGTCGTTAACTTCGTTGAGCGAGATCTATAATAAACACTTAGAATAAATATTATCCTTATCTCCTGAGAACTTGTTGTAACACAGATACCCCATTGTGTGGTTGTGTTATTTACCTTAGTGTCTATTGTTTGTATGTACTGCTGTAATCGGCAATAAATTTCTAACTACTCTAAGAACTTCTTCGCAAGAATATAACTCTGGTCATCAAAGTTGACAGTGATATATATTATAGGATATATATATATATATATATCTATATATATATCAGAAAGAAGAAGACAGTGGAGAAGCAAATAAGTGGGAAGGAAGGTACATATGAGATCTGTATGTATCACTTGCCTCTCTTACCGAATCTGTACAAGAAGTAGGAGGGAAAATCAGTTGTCTCTATTTACAGCAGCAAGATAATTTGGTGATAAGTAGAAAGGATGAAATGTTCAGCTATTTAGGCCACTAGTGTGATCTCAGAAAATATGTGAATTATAAACGATGTTGTTGGAGTTATTATGTTTACTTTTCAAGATAACGATCTTAGCTCAGTAGCAACGGTGCATTATAATCATTATGTCGTCGTAAGATTTTACATGTATTATATAAATCGGCTGGCATGTCGCTTATATTATAGTACGGTTTATGTCATTTCATGGATATCAGCTTCGAAAATAACTCTCTCTCTCTCTTATTAATAACAATCGTGATATCCAAATTCCTTTGGGCTTAATATTCGCTAATATTTTCATTAAATATTTCACTATGATATGATACGATCTTTAAGTTTCTAAGCTTATTAGATATTTATATAGATCCCATAACTTTTATATTAAATATTCAGTTCTGCAAGGCATAGAGTTTTACAACTTCAAAAAACTAATTACATTTTTAAATGCCATAAAAGTTCCTATTAGATGCATTAAAAATCCTCTCAAGGTCGTTCCTTGATAAACTAATTTCTCCTTTATCTTCTTCCATTTCCTTTCTATACTTCAAAGTGTTTTTTTTCTGCTGGAAACTGAATGCATTGATTGGAGTTTTATATCTATGTATTTAAATACTATGCGTTAAGAAGTATCCAAACCATGAAATTATCCATGTCATATATAAATTTCATATTTTTAATAAAGTTGATGAAAAAACTTATTCAATATGTGGGTAACATGGAATATAATAAGTGCAAAATAGTCCGTTGGAGTTATCTTATAGAGCTATTTTGATATATGCATAAACAGAATCTCATAGTTCATCATATGCTTAAAATATAATCTTCATAAACTGTTTCATTGTCAAAAATATTATAGGAGTTTAATACACAATGGAACCAAAGTAATTAAGATTTGTGAAAGAAAAACTTTATATTCATATTATGATATTATATTAATGAAAGAGTTATATTGGCAAAGTCCTTAAATTTTTGGTTAATTTGATTGCTTGTTTTTTTTTAAATCTATTTTTGAACCATGTTAAAGAAACTTAGTTTTGTTTCAGCACTGGAAAATAGCTATTCATGTATTAAAAAAGAACCATACCTTTAAATCTTAAGAAAAAGTTATAGGTATATATAAAATCATTTCATATATATATATATATATATATAATCATTTTAGATATACCCATGAGTTTTTTAGATTAATAGGTGTGGTTCTTTTCCGATATTTTACATTACCTTGATTTTCTCGATGTATGGAATGCATGTAAAATAATAAGCACTTTAGCACCTCGATGTTAAAATGCTTCTTTGACTGAAATTTGACTCTCTGCAGTGTTCGTTTTTCAAAGGCTTTTTATGATGCGGCTTAGATGGTGATTCACATTAAAAAAATATTTCTGTATCGAGTTAATATTTTTCCAAGTACAACTTTTAATTATTTGATTGATTTTCCTCAAAGGATTCAGCCACAATTTACAAAACCATAAAACCGTAGCTCAAAGAATGATTTAAATATATTTAAACATGAATTATATAAAAATACACAAATAAAAAACCTATTGCTTCAATTAAATGTATGTTAAGACCTTTACAATACTTTTACGTCCAAGTGAAAACAGATGCCATTATTTAGCTGTCTGCTTTTACATGTGTGAATATAATTTAGTTAAATGATATTAAATTTCTTAAAGTCTATACGCTGTTGACTGCAAAATGGCTGGACCAAACTCCTCCAAATTTTGAGTGAATAAATTTTTAAATCTTCGAAGTAATAAGGATGTCAAATTTTGAATGGATGTGTCCAAAATAGAATGTAGATTATTTTTTGTTCATATATGCCAAATTAATAAAATGAAACTTCTAAATAAAGAAATTTTGAGACGATGAGTTTTTCGTATATATATATATATATATATATATATATATATATATATATATATATATATTATAACGCTAAAAATGTTACCTACACAGTTTTATGTGGTTTAGTAGTTTGTATCTAAGGTCTAAGGTAGATAGGAAAAATAATCATTTTTATCACTAAATTAAATAGTAATAATTTATTATTATTATACTAATAATATCACTAAGATTATTTTTATTATTTTTAAATTTGCAAATGTTTTTAAAATAAACGTTCCTTAAAATTATAAAGCATATTTAAAACAATTTAAGTTAGCTAACTTATTTATTAAAGTAATTTTCAAATACTGCGGTACTCTTCGTTTTAGTTTGTTAAAATTCAGACTAATTAAAAACATTTTTTGTGTGATAGTCAAACAATTCAAAGAGTCATATGGTTTACAAATTATTTAAAATCCAATTTTGTCACTTTTAAAAGACAATTTATGTCTCTATATATATAAAATATGGTTTTGATGAAAACCGATATTTTTTTTCAAAAATTCGATAAAAATAAACTATGCATAATTTTTATAAGGGACATAAAATTATTAGTCATTAATGAAAATTAAGACGAAAGTTATTTGTTTGTTTTTACATAAGTACTTGAATTATACATTTATCAATTTAGCCACATAGAAACATAAGATCTATATCAATATAAACAAATAAAAAAGTGGGTTATCTCTACAAGATAGTAAATATTAACAATGATATATATTTGCATATTCTATGTGTTGAAAATTAAAGCATATTTAAATTTAATTGTATATTAAATTTGTTTAATAACCTAGTCAAATAAAAGAGAGGACAAAAACTTCATTTACTTCATTTTTTTACAAACTATTTAATTAATTTTCAGATTATTACTGTTAACTATATGCACTTGATACAAATACTTTACCACACATTCATAAAACGAGATATCTGCACAAAGGCAGTCAAGTTGAGTTTACAATACAAGTTATCAAAAAAAAAAAAAATCTCACATAATTAAAGATAACACAATTTTTTTTGGTTGGTGAAATGTGTCAAACAAATTTTCATGGAAGATACTTTTCAATACGTCCACTGTTTCATTTAATTTTTGAAGCTTTTAATGTGTTCTAAATGATTGATTATTATCATCCCATAGCTCTCTCATGAATATCGTAAATTCGTTGCCATTAACCTAATTACACTATGCAGTTTATCAGTGAGTCAATATTTATATAGTTTTCAAAACTGCATGATAGGTAAATTAATTGGCTTTGAAGGCAGGGCGAAAAGGAACGTAGGAATGCATAGGGTTTCAATGCATACATAAGACTTTTGTTACCTTCACTCCATAAAACATGACTCATGACAAAATTTAAAGGAATCATATTACATCTGATGAAACAATCGGGTTATATATATATATATAATATATATATATATATATATATATGTATATATATAATATACTAATATATATATATATATATCTATATATATATATATATAATATATTTATACATATATAATTAATTGATATCATATATACAATACAATTTTGTATTAAATTTATATAAATAATTTTTAACAAAAATATATCCATATATAATTTACAAAATGTATTTCATATAAATTTTCACATATCTTCTTTGGATTCACTACAGCTTTGAACCTCCTCATGGTGGAGGCAACCAGGCAGGAATCTCTTCCTCAGACAAAGATTTTCACGGTCCAGGCCACCCACACAGTCAGAATGCCCGGGTTTATCTTGAAAAAGGAAGACATCCCCGTGCAGTGAGGACTCTCTCAGAAGGCAAAAAGCCATCAGTCATGGTCTGAGCTGAGAAGAGATTCTGCCTGTGTTGCCTCACCGTGAGGAGGTTTAAAGCTGTAGTGAAGGCCAAAGAAGGATATGTGAAAATTTAATGAAATACATTTGTAAATTACACATTGTGCTATCATTTTTTTTAAAAATAATTTTGTTGTAAATTTAATACAAAGATGTATGTAGTTTGTAATATGTGAGTCTCAATTAAGTGAATACCCTGTATAGACATAAATAACCATAAAAATATATCCACATATATATTAATATATATTTCTATATTTATACTAATATATATATATATAGTATATATACATTCATATATATCAATCTTTATTTATATATAGATATATGTATGTATATATAAATAACAAAAAAATAATCCATATATATATTAATATATATATTTCTATATTTATATATATGATATGTATATATGCATATATATGTATATATATATATATGTATATATATACATTTATATATATATATAAAACCGATTGTTTCATCTGATGTAATTTGATTCCTCGCCTATAAACTTGATATGTTTGAGGAATAAACTCATTAAAGTTTGGTTGGGCAAGAATTCAAATAGATAGTTACTCTAATCCTTAATGGTCAATGTGTACCTATACATTAGTTAGTTAATTATTGTTTATTACTTTTCGCAATAGTATATGCCAAATACCAACACAAAAGGGGAAAATCCGATCACCCTAGGAGCATCTCCGCTACTAGAGTAAAATGGAACTCCTATCTACGATAAAGCTGACTTGCCTAAAATGTAAATTCAGTATGCATGACATTATAATTATTTTCTTGGCTTTTTAGGCTTGGTCACTTTATCTAAAAATTGATAAATTTTGTTGGCCATTTGTGTCCAGTCTTTGCATTATGAGCACATTACATATAATTCCTTTAAAATAAAAATTGAAATTGTTGTTTTTGGGGGCATAGGATGTCCACCTCCCTTGAGGGAGGGTTTCTTATCAACCTTTTGAAATGGGTCAAGTTCGTATATAGGGTTTCTTACTCCAGATTATTTATTTATATTTAGATATATATAAATAATTTAAGTGAATCTAGTAGACAAGAAAAAAAAATTAAGCTTTTATACAGACAAATAAGAATGAAGGTATTTTACGAAATTCACATTAAAAACTTTCGATAATGTTATCACAATATCATTTTTTCATTTTAAAAGTTCAAACAAACTAATTATAGTTCCTGTCTATTTTCGTAGATCCTCAATTTGATTTTGTAAGTAATTTGCTTCTAGTAGTTTTTTATACTTCTTCCTGAATGTGTAGGTGTTAGGAATAAAGGAGTAATGTATTTGTAATTAATCAAGTAGTTTTCATAGACTTGTTAAGTCATAGCTGATTGGTGGGTCATATATATATATATATATATATATATATATATATATATATATATATATATATTATATATATATATATATATTATATATATATATATATATATATATATGACCAACTAATCAGCCATACTCAAAAAGCCATAATCAAAAAGTCTATAAAAATTACTTTTTTTAATGGGTTAATAATCAAATTGTATTACAAAGATTATTCATAAATACAAATATAAAAAAGTAGGTAGAATGCGTAAAAAATACATAAAATAAACATAACATAAAATTACTTAAGTATAAAAATATATTATATATATATATATATATATATATATAATATATATTATATATATATATATATATATATTTGTTATCAATTCCTATCCTTTTTTGAGTTGATACATAAAAATTTAGCAAAGCCATATTTGTTTATAGATCAAAAACAATACATTGATAAATATTTCAGTAGTTTTTATATGAAATTAATTATGGCGGGTGCGGCGCTTGTAAATCGTTGCCATCAAAAAAAAATATTAGTTAAGATCTAAAAAGTTATCATGGTACCTTGATTGACAAAGTTTATTATTCGCTATAGTTTCTTAGTTTTTCTTAGGAAATATAATCCTAAAAAATATTTTCTTCTAAATGCAATATAAGCACAGATAAGAGAATGAACAGGATGTATATTTATCCAAGTATTAAATAACAACAGTACTTCCGAGTGATTCGATTTCTTTTAGCTCTAAAAGCTTACCCATTAAAAAAAATTATCTTGAGTTTTTTTGTGAATATCTATTCAAATAAGATCTGCACTCTACTTGTTAAGTGAAATTATTCGGATCATTTGGTTCTGAATTACAAATTACTTGAGAGTCCCAACTCACTGTCAATTAACCATCAGGTTCACTCGTCACAACCATGGCATATTGAGGTTTCAATCCAGGTGTTGTTTCTGAGCCTTCAGGTTTTACTGGCAACTGTTTTTTTACCACTTATATGTTTTGATTGAGTTGCATCTGTGAGGATATATATAACATTAAAATCGTCCAATCTTTTCGATGAGATTCATCAATATTCTTTTTCAATACTTTTCCAGAAGGTAATTGGGATTACAAATCTACCTCTAACTTAGCTATTCTGGATATCATAGTTGTACTCATAAGGAAGCGCATTAGCTCAGTGGAAGTGCACTTGAGTCTGGATGATGAGGGTGCAGGTTCGACACCTCCCGAGAGAGGAGGTCCTTTTTAGCCGACCTACTCGAAAGGATATCCTTAGTTCGAATGAGTAATTGTAACGCTATAATACTTATTCATATACACACGGATGCAATTCTATCGTACAAAATAGGCAACAACAAAAGCCTGACTTGCGACCCGAGTTTCACACGCTCT
The DNA here is from genome assembly GCA_013387185.1 of Caligus rogercresseyi. Taxonomy (NCBI): domain Eukaryota; kingdom Metazoa; phylum Arthropoda; class Copepoda; order Siphonostomatoida; family Caligidae; genus Caligus; species Caligus rogercresseyi. Next base: position 9,286,931 of record CP045898.1, on the reverse strand, counting down.
AACTATTATACATTGTGTTTTCAATTCAACCGTCATTATGCCCTTCTATAACACATCAATATCATCTTGATCAATATATTATTTAATATAATACCATAATATATTAAAAATTGTTGGTAATAAACTATTTTTTATTCGTTATTTAAAACAAAAACAAGTGTCAAAATTAATCATATGAGGCATGTACCCGTTCTCGGGTTTCACATATCCCAATTATGCTATTTTCATATTTCAACCCACTCATCAGTGGGCCCTATTACATTTATTCCCTTGTTGTTACTGTAACATATTTAGAAACATGCTTTGCATATTTTATTATATCACACATCCATTTCTGTGTTTTTTTTATTATTCTTACAACCATTTATATAACATAAATGATTTTCTGTGAGTGTATAAAACATATGTTATATGAAAGTCTATTACTGCTTGATTTATTTATAATTGTTTTAGTTTCAATGACTACAAAGTGAAGTATGGGCATATTTTAATCTAAAAGGTTGAGACATTTGTCAATTATGATAATTTTAAGACAATTCAATGTTATTTTCTTCATGAATTATACAAATAAATGATTTCATCATTCAGGCTTTTTGCATTCATTAGCCATGAATGATGTATGACTCTTCTTGTCACGTCAGTTCTCCCCCAAGATACATGAGTGGGACAGCCTTACTTCGAATGGGCCCACTTATTACATATGTACCTATATACCTATATTTTTCTTGCATCTCACTGCATCGTTGAGAAGCTTTGACAACTCATGATAATGATGCATTTTATCGAGGCAGCCAGTGAAAAACAAATGCGTTGAAATGCTGTCTTATGATTTAATAAACGTACTGTCATAGAAATCCTTGAAGTGCGAAAAAAAAATAACATAATTAGACTAAGAACCCTCTTGACAGTTTCTTTTCAGTTCATTCAATGGTCCATTGGAAAAGGATTATAGAGAGCTTCTTTAAGAAATAAAGTTATATATGTTTATGTTATGCATGCATATATTCAAGTTATTTAAAATGATTCTACATATTTCAAAACAGAAAACTCAATACCTCAGAAAAAAGGACTTTAAATTAATTAGATGCCCAAATATGGCGGCCATATTTGGTCATTTTATTTACTTACTGAAACTGTAAAGTGACCTGTTGTAGAGGCTAAGAAAAAATATTTTTTGAAGCTATAAGGGATTGAACCATGGCATAACGTCAAAATATATAAAGGAAGGTATCATCCCTTGAAGAATATGAGTCATCGTCTCTAACGAGAGCCTTGAAAGGTGCCCTTCTGAAAGCTATATATTATAATTGTCATTACATCCAATGAAGCTAAGGACGGTTTTCATCACAACTGCTGCGAGAACCCGTTGCGCCAGATCTCAAAATCCTATGTCTAAAAGGAGTGCGATAGCCGTGTGTGTCAACTCTTAATGTTGGGGGACCAGGTTCGAATACTCCCGAGAGGGGTGGTCATTTTTGATCTTGCTACCTAATTGATAAGATCATCCTAGGTTCGAGTGACTAATTTTAATGTTTTAATGCTTATTTATATCCTGTCGGAGGCTGCAATTCTATCAAATCAACTAGGCACAAAAAATGTCTTCATGGCGTTTCTTAGACTCTGGATGTTATGCTCTTCTCTTTCTCCTCAGCTTTGCGAAATAAACACCTCATATACCGTCTATAAAATACATAGGACATGCAGCAGATTATCTTGCGTCATTTTATCACTTGCAAGACCCATAAAAGATGCTTGATATTCATATAAATCTTTTTCCCTGGATGTGCCCTGGATATCAAGAGACTTTCCTTGTTCTCTCTCTCTTTTTTACGTCTATCTATCTTGGAATAAATGTAATAAACAAGGTCAGGGAGGTATGGATATGAAAAATATTCCTATTGGATAAACGGAGTCATCTTTTTATACTTATACAGTACTTTATGTGCATGCTTGTTAGAGAGAATGTATAAGTGATTGTAGATTATCATACAAATAAAACACAACTAATGATTACCAAACACCACATAACAAATAGATGGTCTTATTGATTTAGTTTTCTCACATACATATTCCTTTATTTAAAGCTCTCAGAGGAAGAAATAAAGTGGAGAATCATAGTATTATTAAATTGACTGCAAAACATTTCCCCTCGACAATTATGTTAAGTCATAGATTAATCTATTTTTTGTTGGTTTAGAAAACACTATTTTTGTGCCACCTGCTATTTTAGGTTTGTTTGTAATATCCATTTATAATGGAAGGGTTAGGCCTCTAAGGAGGATTATATTTTTAACTTTAAAGCCAATTTTTTCTTTTAAAATATTTAAACATTAATGTTAATGAAGGAATGAAATAAATAAAGGCATTGCTTTGAAGAAAGAAGATCAAATATGATAATAATTACCAATCATACTTTAAGCCATGAAATATGCATTATAAATTGTTAGGTCTTTTAAAAATATAACGAGTTAACATCATTTTATATACATTCTCTTTTTTGTACTTGTATATACTTTATGAACTGTGGAATAAATAAATACAAAAGTCTTCATCACTCCACGATCTCTTGGGTCTTTGTTCCCAACTTAACTCTCAACGACAGTTGTTGTTAACATTCTATTGATTAATTGGGATTAATAGGGATTTCAGGAAAAGGGAAGAATAGGCGGATAAAGATTCTAAGGGATGGATAAACATACTACATGCTTACAAGACAGGAGCTGCACACTGATTCAGATCATTTGAACGCGCATATTGAGTTGAAATGGCGATTCATTCCTTAATTGTCCAATGGGGGATATTTAAATTGAACTAGAGGCATATATACACTCAGAGAGTGCAAACCTCCGCCGTCACGGGGTCCTTATGAGCCTTCCGAGGCGGATTTTTCACGACTGGGGCGGCGTAGAGGGACGGGAGAGGGTTCCCCTCGACGGAAACTCCAAGAGTAAGACGCTCCCAGCACCCGATTTTACAGCACAGCGACATCTATTGGCAGAGTAGGCTAACTTGAAATATTTAGAAGTATTTAGCTCGTTTTGCGTCTTAATTCTGCACTCAGAGATGCCAAAATTTAATCACTTGTTTCTTTTGACATTTCCAACAACTCCACAAAGTTTCATCCGAATCCGTTCAGTACTTTTGAGTTATCCTGCTGACAAACAAACCAACAAACAACGCCAGTGAAAACAATACCTCCTTGGCGGAGGTAATTATATAAAGAGTCACCTTATTACAAAACTTCATTGGAATTACCAAGAGGTCAAAGGATAGCAACCAATCGATAAATTTAAAAATATAAAATCCATCCCGACGATATAGACTTATGAATGAATAAAAAAAAGTGAGGATTAGTATGGTGTCCAGACGAAATGGACCAGGAAAATACGACTTAGAAAGAAACGGCCTAAAAATAGGCCAGGAAGAAAGATCCAAGATAAAAAAACAAAATGATGACTCATGTGAAAAATAGACCAAATGCATGGTGGGGCATGTAATTGAGTGAAATTAAATGGAAAATATTGAACCAATACTGTTTTTAATACAATTTGAATAAATACTGGCAAAAATGTATTTTTGTAATTATTGATAAATGATTTCCTTGGTTGTGGTTATTAAACTGGTCACAGATTTATTTGAGCCATTTTTTATGCTTTGTAATTTTCCTTTTCTATCTTGGTCATTTCTTCCTGGTCCATTTTCTCTTGGGCCGTATTTTCCACGGCAATTTCTTCCTAATATCGTAAAACTATGTATCAGACATGTTGATTTGTCGTTCATTTGTAATCGTTCGTGATGAACGATGAACGACAAAAAATCCTATCTTTCATCGTACGTTTTGGGTACCAAAAAAAGAAAAAGATTTCTCGTTTTATGTGGAAAATTTCTTCTCAAAAAAAATCGTCATTTTTTTTTTCAGAATGGCTAGAAAAAAATTCATTTCTAAAAAAACGTCGTTAATCTTTTTCAGAATGACAAACGAGAAACGAACGATAACTTTTAGTGAACGACAAACGAACGACAATTTTTTCGCTAACGTCAACAAGTTTGATATATATATATATGATAAAATAATTGTTTATGAATATTTAATATTCTTACGGATGTCCTCCTTTATTTACTTGACAAAGTCTGCCATTTCATTTATAAAATGAACTCTTCAGAAAGCAATTTATAGAACTCACTCCTATACTTCATATTTTTATTTGAATGAATACAAATGTTCGAGTTTTGATCTGTATTTCTCTCGAAGGATCAAATGTAATAATAAAAATAACAAAAACTAATATGGAATATTTGAACACGGATTTTCTAAATATATTCTTCATGAATGATCTTTATAAAAACAATTGCATCAGGAAGATATTGGATAATTTGCAAAAATGATGGAATTGTTGTTGTAATATACCCATTAGATAGTACCTTTGAGATAGTTTTATGATCGAATTATCTAATGAGGGTTGTCCTCGCCATGGCCTTCGGAAGATAAAAAGATTTGACTTGTTTAAGCATTTCCAAAAAAAATTCAATATATATATATAATATTAAATAATAAGTTTAACCATATTTTATTTTTTTGTAGTTTTAGTGTTTGAATCATTAAATAGTGTTTTTATCAATTTCAAAACCTAATGTAAAAATCAGAGCTAACAGAAATATCCCCGTTCTTGTACAAATACTATAATAGTATTTTTTTCTAGTTACTTTATATGTAAATAAATAAAAATTACATTTATACATAAAACCCAAAGCACAAGTTTATAAATAACATTATAGATTTAAAAATTTGCTCTGGAGAGGAACGCAAACAGTAAAATATCATAAATATAAAATACAATAAATGATCTTTTAAAATAATATTACAATTAATTACACAACTATTCAATATTTTAAGTTATAAACACCCATTTTAAAAATAAAACATAAAATATGCCGAAGGCCTTATTATTATAATTACGTATTATTATAACTTCTTTTTAAAAATCAGTTCTTGATGTTGGAGGGAGAGAGTAATATTTATCATTCTTCCGACTGACGTCCACGTTCCTCTTTCTTCCAACAAGGGGATTTTCAAAGCTAAAGCTGCGTATCTTGCCCCTGCCGACAAGAATATGTTCTTATCGCGAAAGGATGCAGGGTTCGTTGATGTAGAGCTTTTGACATATAGTATTTTCATTAGATTTTCTATGTTTACATTTATAACAAAATACTTTTGCAATTCGAAAATAAATTTCCACAGAGTATGTTGATAAGAACGGAAAATTCCTATACCGTGAAGGAAGTATTATATTCCTTTTACACTATATTTACTCTACATACATGCTTTCGTCTCACTACAAAATCAACTAGCTAAGCCAAAAAACTTCCCCCAAAAAAGCATGTGGGCCCTTGCATGAAAAAAAACCTCGATCACATTTATATATATATATATATATATCCCTTGTAATCCCCAACATTAAAGCCATTATATTTATACATCGAAATCACAAAACGCTATGATATCGGCAATCAAGGGGGCCTTTTTTGTCGAACGTGATTTGTTGAAATGCAATCAGAGTGAATGATAAAAAAACAGTTGGCATTATGAAATTACTTTACTCGCAGCTGTTGACGTGTGAACATCAACTCAACATAAGAATATAATCCTTCATATTAAAATCATATCTTCTCATGGACCTACATTCAATGTCGAATCCCTTGAATGTACTCTTTATCTTGCACTTATTAATTAATTAAACAACTCTTCACACACACGGAAAGAGTTCATCTTGTGTCATCATAACGGACGATAAATGAATTATCACTCTAACTCTAAACATACAAGAAAAATATTCGTAATGTGTAGTTGGTCCGAACTACCAACAACATGGCATCCCTACCAATCAGAATAGCGAATCTCCTTTTTTATGTGGTGCAGAATGTCTGTGGAGGGTCTTTTATTGTTGTTGTATGTCTGTAAAGGATTTACACCATAGTAGTAGACATGCAAGTTGTATTAGGAAATTCAGAGCTAATTCATCAGTTTCTTATATATTTCACCATCTATGACGTAGCAGCTCTGCATGGTAATTTCTATCTCTCTCCACCAGAGAAGAGAGAGAGAGACAAGCAAGACACAGAGAAAATAGAGTGCGTATAAGCGAGAGGGAGAGTTGGCAAAAGTTTTCCCTCCCCTTTTTCTGGCGGGACTTTCCACACACACTCTCTCACTCTCTTTTTTCATTTCTCTCTCTCTCTCTCGCACAGACTCAAAGAGGTACATATTAAGTCTAAATGCATATGTGTTACGATCGATAACCTACCCTCTCATATACATATATTTTTCCTGCCTTCCATTCAGGAAGAAAAAGTGCACAAGTCGTCGTGACGTCATAACTGATGAAATCTGATGCAAGAATTTATTTCTCTCTTTTTTCTAGAAGGAATCTTCCGTGTTATTTCCACTGCTCTCTTGGAGGAGTAAGAAAGTGGGCATATGAGTGTGTATGTATTGTCCCAATGCAGAAAATAAAAATGAATGAGACGCAGAAAACTCTGGCTCCTTTATGTGTGTCTCTTCCGCTTATTGCATGGCTCTGTTGCTAAGCATGAGGAAGTGGGTTTAAAGACCTTGCTAAATGACATATTTATTTGTAGAGATTGACCGTATGGATATTTTCGAAAGTGAATCCGATTATGTAAATTAGATATCGGAAAAATATGTAGATGTATTGACTAAGAGGCTTTAATGCAATAGTATATAACGATGGTCCGAAGAAATGGGACAGGAAAATACGGACAAAGAAGAAATGGTCCTACGTAGAAAGGAAAATTATTACTTATTGGGGAAAAATAGCCCAAAAAAGCAAGGGAAAGCAGGTATTGTAGAAATATCATTTTTCATATAATTATGTAAAAATGGCAAAAATAATATTATTTTAGAATTATTTAAATATTTCCTTGTGGTTGTTATTAGACAGAGCAAATAATTATTTTGGCCCTTTTTATATAAGTCATCATTTTCTTTTTCTGACTTTTTCTTCTTAAGTCATTTTTTCCTCGGTCATTTCTTCCTAATAGTGTATATATCGGACCATATATCAGACCTATAAAATGTGTTTTGGCTTATTTATTGGATAAAGGCCAAAATATTTGGCCTATCGTGCAGGGTGCATTAATTATAAATATCAAACCCAAGAAACTACTCAACAAAGACAAATCTGTATGGAGTGTGTTTGCAGCCAGAAAAGTGCCCCATGTAAGTATACTTATCCTATCAAACTTACATAGACATTTACTACCTTGCCGTTGTAGCTTTAAATTCCCACAAACTTTCACGTTGTCAATCCCCAAGTATGGGTGACTTCGAAGGGAGTAACCATTAATAACTATTTTTCAATATGTGAATGGCATTTGACCTTTTTAATGAATCATTAAAACATATTATACTTTTTCTGAGGCAGAATTCTTACTATGTAATACTTATTATTTATATTTCACATAAAGTGTTGACGATTTTGTGTTACACCATGCATTATGGATAGATTGTTCTCGCCGACTCCTCATAATTTACATGATTATTCATTTTCGATACACTGGTTTTATTTCTTCTGTTTCAATTGGAAGTGATGATCCGTTTTAATACAAAAAATATGAAATAAATAAAAACAAAACTGCTTTATTCGATTAACTTTAAATAGTGGAAGTGGAGGAGTCCATTCAAAGGATTGAACCAATCAAACTTATAAAAACACCACATTTTTGATATCCCTAGTTATTGCTCTCTTATCAATGTAAGTAAATATGAGTATATTTATTGTGTATAAACAAGATGAAACCCCATACATTGGCACAATATAATAAATAATAATAAGAAAAACAACCATTACCGACAAAACCATAAATACAAAACACAATAATGAGTTTTTTGTACATACTCATATAATGACGTCATTAATAATAGCAACTTATAAATACATTTGACGCATAATAATTATATCCGACATGACTGACATGACAGCAAGGAGCTGCATGATTTTAGGAAATCTATGCATTGAGTACTATGACCATACGATGAAGGCTTTATTTGCAATGTTTTTATTATATTGTAGTCATGGTAAAGTGTTGTTTTTTAAATTGTTTATATGGTTCGATTGAATTGTATCAAGTCTGAAAAGCGATATAATTAACCGCCTGAATATAGGATGAGGTGTTTTAAGAAATTGAGGTGCTAATATAATGATTAATCTATTTAATGAGTATAAGAGAGGGGGTTCTTACTTTCTTGGAAATTAAAGTACACTCTCAATTTTGAGAGCTAAGGTTCGATTTCTGAGAGGGAAAGGGCTTTTATTATAATACTCTTAGAACATATCCTAGTTTCGAGGGACTACTTTAATTATGTATAAAATGATAATAAATTCCATATATTCCATATAAGGTATATATATATATATAGATATATATATAGTATATCTATAATATCAGAAACAACCAAGTACCTTGCCCGGCCCGGGTCCCCGCTGTTTTTTTGAGCATCCCGGCCCAGCTCGGTGTCCCGGTTTTTTTAGACACCGGGCCGGGACTTAAATATTTTCTTCTCGTGTGTCATTCATAAAGTTTTTTAAGAAAGTCATCACTTTTTCTGATATTTTTTTTTTGAGATTCTTTTCTTAAAAACAACGTCACACTTTTTTGGAGATTCTTTTCTAAAAAAGTCGTCACTTTTTGGGAGATTCTTTTCTAAGAAAAGTTGTCACTTCAGATTGTCAAAGGAACAAAAATATATTAAGTCCCGGTCCCGGTCCCTCGCGAAAAAAAGCGTCCCGGTCGTTTCCTGTTATATACAAGAAATAATAGATAGATATATGAGTTTCTGAAACTTATGCAAAGATAATGAAAAAACAAATAAATGAATTTTTTATTAGTATATATTTTCCTGAAAAACCTAACCACTGAATGATATTTTTTAGCAACATAATTTTTGTCAAATCTATAAAATCGAAGAAAAGTATATTTTGTTAAAATCAATATATTTTTTTCATAAATAACGAATTAGGCCAAACACACATAAGTCATCCACAGATGCCACTTATATGCCAAACCACTCATAATCATCTACAGATGCCACTTATATGCCACACCACATATAAGTCATCCACAGAAAATTTGGTCTAAATATAACTTGTCAATTGTAGAAACCGTAAGAAACCCCTATGTCAAATAAAATAAACATGTCGATATTGAATTTTCCTGAGCGTCCGTCCCCTACAACAATCCTTCAGCCCTCACAATTACACCCTGAAAAATTCGTCAAATTAAACTCATCATTTGAAGGAGTTTGGAAACAAATAGACGAAAGTAAGAACTAATTTGCGTTAATTTAACCGAAGCAAGAAACTATACATTTCCTTCGGAAAAATATTATACTGGAAAATACTGCACCTTTGAAAGATTATGGCAGCAGTCTTGACAGTCAAAGCGTTGACTATTTCTGCACTCAGGCACTGAAATTGTTTATTAAATAATATTGGATCACAAAACAATACAACATTTAGACATTCAGGTAAAAGTACTTTCCTCATCACGAGTTATCTTGTTGAAAAGCATATGTTTATTTTCATGTCATCCGGCCCAAAATATTGTCTACAGGTCCCTGTTACACGTCTGACTTTTGAAAGAAATAATGACTGGGGAAGCGTCTCCCCTTAATTAGAAACTTTTCTTTATTTTCAGCCCATTTAAAGACGTAAAGTAATATTTTTTATATATCGGATAAATCTGTCCCATGAGCAGTAAATATGTTAATAAAACAATGTACATAAAGTGCGTGATGCATAGTATTTGTCCAACAAAACATATGTCCGATGAGACTTCAAAATATAACGATGTTTAAAATAGATCATGCATTAAAAATAGGTACATTGAATTTTTTCTTCTTCCTAACTACGATATGTTTGTTTATTGTATTAGTTTTCAATTATTATTTTTATAGTCAGTCAAAGGAATTTACAACAATAACATAGAATAAACAGTATTTTATGTTATTAGTCCTAGTGGATTAGGGGGGGGTGGGGGGGGTCATTGACTTTATTTGTCCCTGTCTTATTATTTTG
>CP045898.1:9248838-9276737 GCA_013387185.1 Caligus rogercresseyi | reverse complement strand
TAAAATTCTGTTAATCCTTTTTCCCCATTAGAGGTATGCATTGAAGTATGTTCTTTTAAAATGAAAACCTCCCATTAAATTCAAAGACACTTTATTTCTTCAAGCAAAGAAGTAATTATTTATGTAGACAGCTTATGGAAAATACACATAGTTGAGGCACTCCTTAATGCAATGCAATTTCAAGCACATTTGCATGTCATGTTACAAAATCATACCTCATGTAAAAAAGAAACTGTTGGTAAATACTGTTTATCTAGACATTTGCTTATTCTTTAGTGGGGGCACAACCACTTTAAAATGTTCACGCAAAAGAGAATTTCCATGATTTGAATGCGTTAAATACAATACTTAAGAATGCATTTTGTTAGTAAAAAATGTTATGATAAATTAAGACTAATAAACACAACTATTGAACAAGTAGAAAATTATGTGACAAAATACTTTGACTGATGGTGGCGGTATTATATCAAGACTATTTATATTCAAATAAAATTTAAATTTTGAAAAAAGGAACAATGCAAAATTTCCCTTTTGGCACACATAACAGATAAATAATATATTTATTGGTAAATATAGTTTCATTCTAAGTCTCTAAAGATATGTACTAAATATGTACATATTTCATATACTATTGGAAGTATTTGACAAATGGATTATTGTGCTAAGTATATATATATATATACAGGGTGATTCACTTAAATTGAGACTCACATATTACAAACTACATACAATCTTTGTATTAAATTTTACACAAATAATTTTAAACAAAATGATAGCACAATGTGTAATTTACAAAATGTATTTCATTAAATTTTCACATATCCTTCTTTGGCCTTCACTACAGCTTTGAACCTCCTCACGGTGGAGGCAACACAGGCAGGAATCTCTTCTCAGCTCAGACCATGACTGAGGGTGGTTTTTGCCTTCTGAAGAGAGTCCTCAGCTGCACGGGGATGTCTTCCTTTTTTCAAGATAAAACCCGGTCATTCTGACTGTTGTGGGTGGCCTGGACCGTGAAAATCTTTGTCTGAGGAAGAGATTCCTGCCTGTGTTGCCTCCACCATGAGGAGGTTCAAAGCTGTAGTGAAGTCCAAAGGAGGATATGTGAAAATTATTGAAATACATTTTGTAAATTACACATTGTGCTATCATTTTGTTTAAAAATTATTTATGTAAAATTTAATACAAAGATTGTATGTAGTTTGTAATATGTGAGTCTCAATTTAAGTGAATCACCCTGTATATATTTTCCTTTGGTTCCTATGATTTGTTATCTTGCTTGTGCATTGTCATGGTCAAATACTTAATTACAAACCTTAAGGGGGGGAAAAATGCTAATCAAGGAGTGCTGGATTCAAAGGAGGAATATAAAGGGTATAAATACTTTCCAAGAAATGCTGCATTGAATTGACTACCCACTCATGACTTTGTGTGTAGCTGCTGCACTGGTCAAAAGAATGGTATGACTATTTCAAAAGGATTGTTTTATAGAAATCAATATATGTACTAAATATATTTTGTTTTGTATCATTCAAAAATACCCAAATAACTAATACGTAAGTCTTTTAACAAATTTAATTAAACTCCACACGTGCTATAAGCCCTCACTTATAACTGCTCATTATCTCCTTAACATGTCAAATGTCAAAGATGTAGTAGTATTTCACTTATCGCTCTATTCATTGCTACAACAGAAGTTTGTCATATATATATATATCAGGAAATGACCGGGCACCCGGCCCGGATCCCGGCTGTTTTGAGCGTCCCGGCCCGGATCCCGGCTGTTTTTGAGCGTCCCGGCCTGACCCGGTGTCCCGGCTTTTTTATACACCGGGCCGGACAATAATTTTTTATTATTCACGGCTCCAAAAAATATACAATGTATAAAAGAAAAACGATGCTAATGCGTAAATTTTTACATAAATAAGCATTCTAGCTTAGATTTTTAGCGACGTAATGGAACACACAAACAAGCGGATAAAAGTCATGAGATACACTCAACAATCAAATCTAAAACATACAGATAATTACAAATCATAAAAACAGTAAATTACACGAAAATTAATCAATAAGAGTTCTTGTAAAATTTCAGTATTCTCTGATTGTCTTCCTATGGCAGAGTGAGGATGAAGGATAAAATTTCACCTCCCTCGCCGCTAACGTCCATGTGAATCCAAAATGCGATGAGTCCAACTATCAGGGAGAACCAGAAGCTTAATAAAGGCTTGACAAATCTCCTCGCTCTTTACGGCAGCTATACAGAACGGAGCCGCCATTTCATATGCCAAGGCATTAGTAAGCGATGTCTGGCTGCAGACCTAGCCAGAGCAAAATAAAATCTTCCATCCCTGAAAAGGTTCCTACTATCTATGTCATGAATGGTATATGTATCAGTCCTGATTGCACTTTCTTCAAGAGTGCTTGGGCTACTCAAGTTCTTGAAAAAAGTACTTTGTCAGCCTTACCACGAATAATGTCAACCGTTGAATCTTGATTAAAAAATATTTTTCAATATTTCGTTGTCACTAAATTAAAAAAAAATAATCACTTCTGAAACTTTTTGGAGATTCTTTTATAAAACAAAAAACGTCATCACTTTTTTTGTAGATTTTTTTCTTAAAAAAACGTCATCAATTTTTTTGTAGATTCTTTTCTAAAAAACGTCATCACTTTTTGGAGATTCTTTTCTAAAAAAAATGTCATCACTTTTTTTTGGAGATTCTTGACTTTAGAATGTCGAAAGAACGAAAATATATATTATGTCCCGGCCTGGTTTGAAAATTTAAGTCCCGACCCGGCCCGGTCCCGGCGAAAAATGGTGTCCGGTCGTTTCCAGATATACTCGTATATTATATATATATCTATATATTTATATATATATATATATATATTAGGGTTGTTCTTATTTTTCAAATGTTTGAAATGAGCAACATTGGGGATTTTCTGTTTCTTGGTGATAAAAGAAGACGACATACAAAGTTTGAACAAAATCGGTCAACATTTCGAAGTTGTGCAACAAGGTCAAAGTTTTAAAAAATAGTAAAAATATAGTTTTATGCAAATTTCTTGAAAATGGTGGCGTTACAGACTTCAATAATAATTATTAATTTAAAGGAAATCTAATTTACTACCAGACGTATTTTGATGTTTTTTTAAACTAAATAAAGGCTTCTGTAAAACAAAGAAAAAATGGAGTGTGTAATGTTAGCATATTTCATAACTTTTTTGTATCAATTAACTTCACTCGCCTGTAGAAGATGACTTGTTCGCTTCAGAGTAAAATAGTATTTTAAGTTTAGTAAACCTTTGGATGATAAATCCAAAAATGACCCTGGTTGCATTCTATCAATTCAGAATTCAGTACAATCCGAGTTTACATCATTTGATTAGAGCCTGTATTGACCTATAAGAAATCGATTATGAAAAAAAAAAAATAATGTGTTTTTTAGATTTGTGTCAAGGTATCCTCTCAAAATTTTACTTTGTCTCTGACGCATTTATAATCCATTACATGCGTCATTTTGTGCGCGATATATGTTTTTTTAATGTACATATAACTCTTTTATTTTTTTGGGAGAGTACGTGTAAAAATGTATTTGCTTATTTTTCTTAAATTATAGCTATTTTTAGAACACATTTTTTGGGCCTAAATTATTCGGTCAAATTATATGTGCATAAATATTATAGCATGAAAATTAGTTCATGGAACCAAGGATTAATTATTAAATCACGTACATGACCTTTTTGCAGGATACGAATCTAGTATTCAATATTTGTATGTGAACACGCGTCCTCTACGCTAGCGGACTTTTTTATTATGTGCATATCTGTAGTTTCTAATGAGAAACTATTCATTGTTTATAAAATATTTTCATAGGATGTTATTTTAAAGTAATGTTTGTGAGTGTTTTACGAGCCAAGAAACATACAAGAATAAATAAATATTCTCTTTTTTTATTGTAACTTACCTTTATATAGGTTTTGATATGTGTATGTATTATTTAAATATGAATATTCATAATTTCGAAGGAATTTTTCGTTTCTCAGCGGATATTCTTTGAAATATTAAGATTGCCATAATTTATTCTTGAATATTTGTTATGTATTTCATTCACGTTTTCAGGTGCTCGTATTAAAGGTAGGGAAAACCATTAATCTAACTGTCAGGAAATGTTTCTTTAAATCGTACCAAATAAGCAAATATAATATTTCGTACTAAGAACACCTACCTGATGTATTAGAAAAGAGCGATTTATAAATTATTTTATTTCCTAGAAATTTCTACACGTTATTATATACAACATTAATTTAAAGAAAGTTCCCAAATAGGCAAGCTACAAATGATGCTAATTTATTGCATAAACTTGTCCTCTAATATTTGCAACATTGTCATAGAGTGTCATACAATTGAAAAGAGTAGTGAACAATGGATTGACGAATTACTTTGGGGGCTGATTGGTTCTTTTATTAGATATATCACACATGTGGTTCTGAGCTCAATTAGGATATATGTATATATAATTCAAAAGAGTTTTGGACATTATATTAACCTAATCCCCACGGTTTTTTTTTGCAGATATGATTTGATGGAAGCTGTTTTAATCATTAGCATTTTATAAATTTATAGACATATCCACTTTATTTTTATAAACTTATATTTTGGGGTTCTATCTTGAAATTTAATCTGAGCAATTGAGCAATAAATTCGTTAGTTTTCCGTGTGACTTCTGTGTTTTAGTAAAATCATACTTACTTTTCCTATAAATTATTTTTGTCTAAGGAGTGGATGTTTATAAGAAGTCTGTGACATTTATACAGACCGTATTTTACTCACTTTTTTTGCCCATTTGACTCGATAGAATTGTATCCGATAGGATATAAATAAGCATTATAGCATAAAAATTAGTCTAATCTTATCCATGAGGTAGAGCAAAAATGACCATCCCCTCTCGGGATTCGAACCTGCGCCCCCAACATTGAGAGTTGAACACGCCTTAGTGCACACGGCTATCGCGCTCCCTTTTACTCATATTGTTTGATAGAAGTTTCTTTAGGCTTATATATAGATATATATATATATATATATATATATATATATATATATATATATATATATATATATATATATATATATATATATATCTATATATAATATATATATATATATATCATTTTGCCAATTTGGTTCTACGGAAGTGCATCCGACTAGATATAAATAATCATTATAGCATTAAAATTAGTCACTCGAACTTAGGATCTATTAATGAGGTAGACCGAAAGTAAACATCCCCTCTCGGGAGGATTCGAACTGGGGCACCCAACATAAAGAGTTGAACACGCCTTAACGCACACAGCTATCCACTCCCTCACCTTTCTCGATAACTGAGGGGAATACAGATGTTCCTAAACTTTTATTTAGTGTTTATATGTAATTCAAATTGTATTTAAATGTTTATACAGAAACAACTTTCTTGTATTTATACTCTTGTTCAGACAATGATACAAATACTACAACTTTTATAACCGTATTAACAATAGGTACAAAAAAAATTAAACCTCAGTCACACAAAAATCCTACTAAATGCGTACGATTGAACTATCATTTTACATATAGGGAAAGAATACCAGTTGACAAATATAAGTACAAAACCTTTTCAAATGCTCTGCAGAGCACTAAAAAAAGTTATGGATGCTATACACAATATTTGAGCTTATTTTATACTTTGACAGTTATATATCAAATGTACATGAAGTTGTTTTACTGCTTAGAGAAATTGTCATGTGTCAGGCTATTATTGAGAGGTCTCAAAAAAGTGTATTACGCATAAATATTTATTTTTTTATATATTTTAAAGTATAAATAGGCAATTTTTTTAAGATATTATGCAGAGATAATGTTATTTCAACGATGAAGATTATTACATGGAATTTTATATACATGTTTTTATGAATTTACTTTTAATATATCCAATAAACACAACTAAATTCATATTAAACTATTTGTTGTCAAAAGATAAAAAATATAAGGTTTACCCTCTTTTTCGTTTAATCTCTTTATAAATAAAATAAATTTATAATAATTTAACATCATTTTAAACTATAATGTTTATTTTTGTTTTATATTAAACCCAATTTTCCTTTTATAACTATTTTATATGTATATATTTTATGCACGTTATAATAATAAAAACCTTACTGATAGAAAAAAAATTCATAAGTCCTTAGGCAATTGTGAAATAAAAACATGATTAAATATTATAGAAACATACAATATAAAATATATCTTTAAATTTAATCTTCTCTTTGTTTTCTGGATTTATCACGGGTTTTGAATATATTTGACTAAAGAAAACTAATATTTATATGAGGAAATTATAGTATATTGTTGAAAATGCATTAAAATATTTTTTAAATCTTGTTAAATTTATTAGTTTGTTTAACTAACAGTAAGGGCTCTGAAAGATAATTAGATTTATATTTTCCCAAGATATAAAGTCATTAACAAATATTGTTCTTATATGCAGAACAAAGCTAATGGGTATGATAAAAGTATATAAAGTATATTAAGTTGCGTGTATAGAATGTGATGAAAGTAATATAAATACCTGAAAAATATATAATCTAATTATTAAGACAAAAACTGTAAAAAATTATATATTTCATGTCTAAAAATGTAGCAAATGAAATGGATAATTTTGCAAGGCTTACTTTGATCTAATGTCACTCGTTATGCTATGCATTCATACAAACTCAGACACGTACAATTTTAAAATATCTTGTAAACTAAATATAAATTATTTTAGTTTGCTACGAAAATTACTGTCTATTGATTTAATCAAACAAAAAAAATTAATATTGACTTCAGGTTAAACTTTGTGAGCAATTTACTGTGTGTGTTTGTATGTGTTTGTGGCTTGCTTTGAGCTCTTTAGGTTTCTTTTAAAAACAATATAAATGAACGGACGAACGTATTTTTTAGTTGGTGTTCGTCCTTCAATTTATATTGTTTAAAAAGAAAAACTTTAACTCTCTGTGCGAAAAGTGTGGACACTGTTTTTATAAAAGAACTTCAATCAATGTTTCTTAGGTCAAACCAAAAAAAAAGAGAGGACACCTTTTGTAAACAGAAGTGCAGTTAAAATTACTCACAGTCATTCTGGATAAAAGTGGTGACATGGAATTTATTCAAATTTGATATACGAGCAAATTAAGATAATTCATACTTTTCCAACGAACGAACCGTGATATATTAAATGCGTGAGAAATTCAATATGTGGCGTGTGAACGGATAGGAATGCGTGTGTCACACGCCAAATACGTGAGACTTGAGAGCCCTGGTATAACGATAAGCCCATTATGATTACTTTCATTCTTCTTACCCATCCGTAAAAGTAAATTTAAAAAACCGTAATTCAACATTACAATGAAAGCATAAAACAGTTCATTCATAACTGTAATGATTTAACAGACGTTTTCAATGGTAAAAACCTTATTTAAACTGCCCTGTTCCTGTTCACACGGGGAGTTGCAGCTGACTCTGACGTCACCATTAGGGATGGTACAGTCCCCTCGATGTTCGAGCGAGACTACAATAATACAACTCTTATAATTGTTTCAGAGTAAATATAGATAACTGAAAAATTATATCTGGGCATACTCAAGGTAAAATAGTTGGTCCTAATTATTTTTGATGAGAAATATGCAAGTAGAGTGTCTGGAGGTCTATAAAGAAAAAGGGTAAAATGCCTACTAACCAGGCACACAATATTCACAATATTGTATATGCCTTGGGGTATGTTCTACACGGTTGCTGCATTAAATTGCAGTTACCTGAGGAAGCTTAACAACATATACTTTTGGCGTAACAATAGAAAATAATGCCGTACCGTTTTTTTATGTTTACATAATTTTAATTGAAATTAGGTTGAAAGTATTATTTATGAGCAAAAAGAAATCATAATAAAAATAGCCAAGATGTTTAAAATGCCTATTTGCTTTGATAGAATTGCATCCGTAAGGATATAATAAGAATTCTAGCGTGTTAATTAATCTATCAAACCTGGGATCATATCAATGAGGTCGATCAAATTTGCTCCCCCCTCCCCCCCTCTCGGGTGTCGAACCTGTACCCTCAACATTGAGAGTTGATCACGCCTTAACACACCAATCTATCGCGATCCATAATGACAATAAATGTATTATTAGATGTATTGTGTACAAATCAGTATATATAAATAATATTTTTACTAATGGTTTGCAGCTCAATTTTGAGCCATAACGATATGGTGACGACAGACAAATATCATGGATTAATCAATATCCAATCATTAGTAGTTGTAAAACAGATACCCCATTGTATGATCGTGTTCTTTACTTTAGTTTAAAGCAGACAGCTCTCCCTCTCTCTGCTCCTATCTGTTCCTCTATTCCATCCTTTTATTTTATAATTACATTACCAGATGGGGGGGGGGGGGGGCAGACATTTCGGTCTCTTTTCCCAAAGAGACTTTGTAAATAAATAATTCCCTTCAGTTGAAAGTCACCTTAATTCAGATCAAATGAATGAAGGTGTCAGTCATTTATCTCTTTGTTTATATATATATATATATATTTATGTATAAAGATTTTGTAATACAGTTATAAAAGTTAAACGAACAAAAAAACTTGTTAGTTCAGACACAGATCATTGAGTTCATAAAGATTATGCGTTATTCCTCTCCATTACTTGATAGAGGTAAGACATGTAGTTTTTAAAACTGACTGCTAATGAAATTCTTTAAAAATATATTTTTAAGAGCAGCCAAAAGTATCTTTCTTTATGTTCAACACATTAAATCTGCTCAAGAATATGTTTGAAGGCTTGTTTTCTGCGTTCAACAATATATTGCCATTACAAACATTATTATTATTTATTAGTGCAATTTCAATAAGACTTAAATTTCTTCATAACAAAAGGGTACAAGAGAACCATTCAACAACCAATAAGCGTGATTAATGCAGTAAATAAAAATATGTAAAGACAATAAAGGAAGGTTTATTGATCCGCACAAGGCTTTTGTAGCTGTCGGCTGATAACATGAATTACAGTAAATTACAAGCATGACCTTAAGTAATAATAATAACAACATATGACTGCCAATTTGAGTTCATCCTTACACAAAACACCTTTTGTCCTACCGACAAATACATGTAAAAAAAAACTGACAAAATAAGAGTTCCTTCACTGATAAAAGAATAAAAAGTAAATACAATATATATAAGAAAAAAGTTCAGAATATGACATCGAGTAAAACTGGAAAGCAAAATTCGGATTTCGAGTACTATGAAAATATAAACAAATTATTAAGATCAGAATTTAAATATTATAAAAATATAAACAAATAGATCGTTCGCTGTGGGCAGGCTAATGGGGTCCTGGTCCGCCTCAATGTTTAATAGTGAATTATATTCACTCAAAATGTCTGATTACCAAATGATCTCTTTTTAATCAGCTGATATTGGAAGCAGAACTGGCTCGAGTACTTGCTGTGCGAATAGATAATTTGACTATTACAAACACTTTAGGCTCCGAAAACTTGTACCATACCTTTTATATGCCCCCCACCCCTTAAGATTGACTTCTGTCGACGGGTCTGCAAACTAAATATATATAATACAAATGTATAACAAGCAGTGTGAGTCATATAATCATAGGCTTCGAAGAATCGTGGAACCTTGAATTCTGTACAGATCCAGAAGCCACGCAATAAATTCCACCCATCGAATATGAAATGTAAAGTTACAGAATATAATTTTCCTATCACTTTCAATGGAAGCGTACATTTTTCTGGAGAGTTCCTTTTATGAGTTCTAACTCAGTAACGTCTCATTGGCACAGCCTTCATGGCCTTCCTCACCTATTTCGGATTCACCACGGGCTTTACATCTCTTACAAGCCTTTTCTATGTACAAAATTGCTCCCGTTTTCAATATCACCTTGATCGTATAGAGCGTTTTTTTGAGTACCATTGATTTTTTCGACTTCATTTCAACTCATTGGTCCAGCATTTAGAGCCTCCATTCCCCTCTTTATGGTCTGCCATGGGCCTTGACACCGCTCCAAGGTCTTCCCTCAAGGCTTGCTCTCCTGTCAAATCTCTCTTTGATCTTGTAGTCCGACTTCTGGGCGACATTAAGGTGGTTGGGGCACTCATTTAATCTCTTGACTGCACGAAGAAGAGCTGCCTTATCCAGCCTTTCGAAAAAGGGGTAGCAAGATGAGTATATTTTTTAGCTACACACCCGATATGCGCTGCTATATTTCGTCACTTACTTTTCTCGTATATATTTATTCTTATAAATCATCATCTTTTTAAAGTATAAAAAGTAAAATTCACTTGATTTATGTGATATATCCTAAGAAATAAATATAATTATATACCCTGTAAGTAAGCAACAACGTATAACTATTACATACACTAACTATTCAAACATTTTAATATCATGTAGGCGAGATTATTGCATAACGATCATCCAGTTCTAACTACTCTTGTTGTTACTACCCAAAAGAACATCTATAGACAAATATGCACTTTTACAAGAAACAAGAATCCAAATAAATAAATAAAGTTCACGAGAAAATAAATTTATCTTATCTGTCATGAGCTGCGATTGGATGTGTGAATGTGTGTGTGTTTTTTTTCAATAGTCATTTACGACACTAAATATATATAAAGTGAATATAAATAAGCTCAAGGAACATATTGACCTGTCTAGTTAAGAATCATTGAAATGGGTGATAAATCTTTTCTGATTTATGAGCCCTATAATCTCATTTAAAAAGTTATTATGAGGAATCGTAAAATATATGTTCTTCTAAGGCATATGATGCAACTCTAAATACCCATAAATTATATTTACTCGATCGTTTATATGAATATATATATACAAAAGTAATTAGGAGACTGGATGATTCACAATGAGAAGAGGGAACTTATCATCGTGGTATTGTTTGCCAAAAGGATTTTGAATGTCGTGGTAATTAAATTGGAAGCTGCTTTGCCAATGATTTAAGAGTGCAATTATATCATGCTTTGTTTCTTAATATATCTCACCCAAAATAAGACCAATACATTAACGTGTACAATCCATAATTGCACCAATTGTGGACCTCCAAATTATGTTTCATAGGCAACTAATGTAATAGTCTTAACCTTTTAAGAAAAAACTATTTTTAATCAGTTGTAAACAACAAAAAATTATTTTACAGGAAAACAGTTATATTTTTTTGGGGATGCAGTTTGATATTTCCAATTGTGCTTTGAGAAGACCATTATTTGTATTCTGCCAAGTTTTGTCAAGCATTAAATCCAACAATACATTTTTTTTGTAAGAGCTTCTTTTGAAAAATATGTCCTATTGTTCTAAGTTTGTTTTGTGCTTGTTACTTTATTAAAGTAGTTCGTTGAATTACATCAACTTATGTTCGTGAATAAGTAGGCATTTTTTTCCATCAGCAAGGTTATTATTATTATAACATGCATAAATATATACATATATATAATAGTTATAAAAGGAAATTGCGTTCACTACAAAACATAAATAAACATTATAGTTTAAAATTATTTTCCTTTTAGAAACCTTAAAACACAAACGTATGTATATATCACCTAAATTCTTAACATAAAATTCTTACAAAATAGTATCTAACGAATATAAACGTAAATATCAAAAAATTTTTAACATTAAATTCTTGTGATTAAATATTTTAAAAACATCAAAAAACAGAGAATAATATAAGTATATGGATAAAATATCATTGATTGTTCTTGAATTGTCTGATGATTATTTCCAGGGATTTGGTGTGCAGGGGAGAAGTAGAAGGGAAATATTTGATGACTTCCGAAGCATGATTCCAGGCCGAACTTTGTACCATTGGGATCCTCAAGGAAATGCCGCGTAACGAGCGACGGCCGAAATCATGATTGACCGGAGATCTCTCGCATTGATGGTTTCCCCTCCCATCAGCTTTTTCGCTATGTAGGCCTTACAATTAAGTAGCGACGCCCTAACGGTATTTTCCTCTTTGCAGCGTTTCCCGAGTAGGCAATTTTATTGATTATATGTATCTATGTCAGTATTGTCCTTGTCCAAATATATTTAATTTGACTTCAAAAATGTGAAGAATTATAGTGCTGAATTCCCTCATGATGCATGTACTTGTCTAGGATATAAGTCAGTACATAATTTAATATCAAAAGAACGTATTGAGTTACTCCTAGTAATCACTTAAGGGCAAATACATCTATAATATTAGCTGCATGTTAGATATTTGGCACTTTTCAAGAATATATCGTCCAGAGGATTGAGGTTGGGTGATAATTTTAAAGTTCCAATTGTAAAAGCTACCACTGTGAAAATATGAGAAAGAAAATAAGAAAGAAAGAGGCTCTCATCATTAATGTGTCCTATTTATCGGCGGCTTATGATGTAAGTTTCATATAATAACAAAGGATGCCCAAGAATCCCATAAAGTATTGCAATGATAAAAGGGTGGAGAAGCTGTAGCAAACTCTTTACATTATTTCCCGCCAGATGGCGCAGAGTTAGTTTGCTCTGTACATATCGGAATTTACGTAATAACATTATTATATATATTCCAATTTATATTATTTATCGTCCAGGTATTCATGTTATTGTAATGCTTAATTACACATTGTTTATAATTGTATTATTTCTTGTATACGTGTGTTATTATTATTATTAAATAAATACTTGGACAAAGAGAGTGCATGAACTTAGAACTATAAGTTGTTTGTGATCTCAAGCTCTCTTCTCCAGTTTACAACTACGTTAGATGAGATCATTCATCTACAAAGCAAGAGTATCTATGGAACTGAGGGTGATTAACCTTTTTTGGCATATTCACAGTTTTATTGCCGTATTGAAAAGAGAGCTTTTTAAGGATTCCCATAGTTTATTATCTCTTCCTAATCTCAGCTGTTCTTAAGGGTTTGATAAAAGAAATATTTAATCAACTTAAATTATGTTTCATAGAGTTAAATTATCACTTCCATCTCTTCATGGATTACCTGTGAGTTAGCTAGGAAAATAGAGTATTTAATAATAAATGAGTAGCTGGGGCCGTATACATATTATATGGAAACTAATTAGACCAATATGATGAATGAGACGCCCATCCCAAGGAATTATGTTACAATACAGCATTCAATGTACTAATAAGCAGAAACTAATTGCTTCTGATGTCAAAAGAATGTGGTTTAGATGTACATATGGGTATATATATTGATACTTGTTTCACAACATATCTTAGTCCAACTGGTTGAGTTTATTTTAGTCAAGGCCAAGATGTTACAACGACTTTGAAAAGTCAAAAGCATGGCTTTTGGAAGTCTTGGCTTATAGAGGAGTTTAACATATCCTTTTTTAATGATTTCTTACTATTTGCTTCGAATCAAAAATATTAATATCTATCGTATCTAAGAGGGAGTATATAAAATATTTTAACGGTATGTAACTAACACTTATTATAACTAAAGTAAAAGAATAAAATTTTAAAATGAGAAAAGAGGGTTTGAGTCTTATAAATTTATATATATATATAAATGATATGTTTTAATTTGTTCAATTAGTTTAACAACTGAATCACCATAACTATTTTTAAAACGACATAATACTATAAAATATAGCAACCAAAACGACGATTAGTATGGCTATAATTTATAAGGGTCAAATAACGACGACAAGGCAGCCGGTAGCTTATCAGATAGCGTATTTTCAGAATCCAGATCTATTCAAGGGACTTTAATGTATAAAGCTACAGATTCAGTGGAGGGACATTTGTTTTACTTATGTGTATTCCTTTTATGTATGTCCAAAGTAAAAAAACTAAGGTCTTTGGTAATGAATCACATAAATGAAAATTATTATATGCTGATTAACATTTACGCGTACGTTGTTGTGGTTAAAGTATTAATATTTTTAAAAACCAGACGCAAATAAAGAAATTCCCGCCTATTATGGTAAGCCAAGTAGCAATGCTCACGTGACAGTTCAATTTGTACATGTACAAATTGCAGTGGTGGGCACTTCCGCTCATTATTCCGCTCGTCCGCTCTGAGCGGAGGAGCAATTGGTGAGCGGAATGCAAAGAGCGGATATCTTTGTGAGAAGTGAGCAATGTGTGTGAGCGGTCCCTCTAAAATTAACTTCCGCTCATCCGCTCACATAAAAAAAGTTTCCGTTATTAAAAAGGATAAAAAGATTTTTTTTTCACTACGCATTACTTTTTTTGGAAATTCTTTTCTATAATAAACGTCATAACTACGCATTACTTTTTTTGGAAATTCTTTTAAAAAAAAACGTCATCACTACGCATTACTTTTTTGGGAAATTCTTTTCTAAAAAATGACGCTTAGTACTTACTGAGCGGAAGAGCGGAATGAAGTGAGCGGAACAGCAGTACTAAAAAAATGAGCGAATGAGCGGGAGCAGATCAGTTGCCGAAAGTGAGCGGATGAGCGGTGAGCGGAACAGTAAAAAAAGTGAGCGGTGCCCACCACTGACAAATTGTATACATGCGACTATCTATGTAAGTCAATTGAGGATTCTTTTATATGAGTATCAGCTTCAACCATGTATGATCTATTTCTCTTCATAATGAAAGAATTGCATGCTAATAATTATTTTCTGTAGGTATACTATGAATGGTTATCCATCAATTATTCATTCTGTCTAAAGAATGTATAATCATACATTGGAGATGGCCCTCTTTATCATGTTATACATATATATATATGTACACGCTTATTCAGGCATTTTCTCCTATAAATAATTAAGTATCTGAAAAGAACCTTTGTGATGAAGGGTTCTAAATGAAAAGGGGAAAAAGACCCTTTGGCCTGAAGATGTGAAATAACTCCTTGTAGAATCGAAGAAGGAAGCATTTCTTTTATTCTAAGAAGGGAATTAGTGGTTTTAAAACGTACAGTTTGTGGTACGCTCTTAATTTGTCCATTTCCTAAAATGTGACTATCTGTAAATGATTTTAATTACAAAATGTTTTTTAAACTAGTCTTTTATGTTGACCTTCCGATCTCTGAGTCTACAATTGCGGTCTCAATAAATATTCGATCATGATTGAAGATTCGACATGATCTTATGGTAATTTCATTATTTATATTGAAAAATTCAAACTTTTAAACCTATTTACAAAATCATATACGAATTTATAAAGCTTAAACGGTTTACTATGATTTCATAGCACGAAATGTATTGTGGACCTTTTTATAGCCGCCTTTTGGTCGTGGCTATTTACTTCGCTTCCTCTTTTATAGTCAGTTGCTTTCCTTGTTCTCCTTTTTGCCATGGAGGTTTTTGTCATGAAGACTTTCCTCGTTCTCCTTTTTCTCGTGGACAATTTTCTGGTGAAGCATTGCTTCGCAGTTTATTTTTCTTACTTTGTAGGCCCTAATCTCGCAGGCTCAGTCGAGGTCTCATGGGGTTGAAATCTATCGCTGACACTTTGTAGTGGAAAAAGACAGCCACAAAAAGGTAGATATAAAAGGTCCACCAGGAATGTTTGGGCGATGAAATTGCTTGACACCGGCTTAAATACTCTATATAATTTATATTTACGATTAGTTTACGTTTGAATAAAGTTTTTTAATGTTTGTAATTCGCTCAGACATTTTCTATATACAAAAAAAAGAAGTAATGTGTATTAATCTTTGGTATTTAAACGAAAATGTATTATAAAATATAATACTCATTGAATTTTTTACATTCCTTATTTCAGAGATCGGCTCCTTTGGAGACAATCTCAAAGCAAAATCTCCCTCAAGGGCATCACTGAAGAGTTCAAATAAGCTGGAAGAAGTTATCAAGGGAAGATTTTTCAATTCTTCCTCTACGATTATCTTCCTCCCGCATTGGTCCGCAATCGGTAATGGATTGGTTGAACTTTGGCGAAGTGGATTTGATCAACGCACCCCCAACGCCAAGCCATGACGAAGAAGATACCCTGGACATGCTACTTTCTTAAATGATGATTCCAAGGAGAAGATCAAAGTAGACTCAAGTCAAAAAACTTGAAACAGAACTCAGTGAAATAAGTCGACATGACATCAGTGAAACCATAGAATCCTTCGGGGATCCACAGTTTCAGGATAATGACGGTAAGACATTGTACAAAAAGGATAATGAAGATATATTTCAAACTTATTAGTCAATATAATATTTTATGTATAGAATTATATAGAATTCTGACTCGATTGCTCAACTAATATTATTTGTTATGTAGAGTACAAAGAATGTACGAAGGGTAAAAAAATACAGCTGTCGCAAGCACATCAATTCAAGATGACCCAAATTTGTTGCTTATAATCTTCTCAATCGTTGGGCATCTCTGTGACATCGTTAGGGGGCATTTCGCGAAAAGATATTGACTACACTATATCTCTGCATTCAAATCAGTTTTTATAATTAATATCTTCGTACAATTCGAATAATCGGCTTTATATTTCAAAAAGTTGACCATATTTTAGTGTTCTATTCAAGCGGCTATATTTTTTTTGTTTCGCGTCTATTGACTACAATCATATGTAATAGATTTTTGGTATATGTCCATACATTTCAGAAACAGTTTTTATAATTTCGATATCTGGCATGAAGTAAAGAAAAGATCAATTTAGTAGGACGAACTACACTACGTAACAAATTAAGGTCTTTGTTGGCTTCGTCCTACTAAATGATATTTTCTTTACTGTCATGCCAGATATCGAAATTATAAAACTGTTCTGAAGTGTATGGACATATACCAAAAATATATTACATATTGATTATAGTCAATAGACGCGAAACAAAAAATATAGCCGCTTAAATCGAACACTAAAATATGATCAACTTTTTGAAATATAAAGCCGATTATTCGAATTGTACGAAGATATATAAATTATAAAAACTGATTTGAAATGCAGAGATATAGTAGAAAAATAAATATCACTGACATTTGTGGTTATTCTTACTTGCACGAAGATAACTGGCCTGAACCATTAGAATGATGAAAATCTTGACTTTCAAAAAAAGCCATAAGTCCACCCTTTTTTCGGACGATATTTGAGTGGCATTTTTGGAATGTACGTAAAAATGGACTCAATTTAGAAATTTCAGCCCAGGGCAACCAAAGACCTTAATTTTGTTTCATAGTGTAATACATAAAAAAATATTGTTTGGTGTGGATAACAATGGCCGTGCTTTTTTGTCGACGATGACAATGGAAATAATTAATGTGCCATTATAACCAATTTTTGGGGACTGGATTGAAAGATATGGACAGTGAAAGATATGTGGTTTTAACAAGATGTTCCTCTTCAGTTATATTTGTTTCTTTTATCTTATTTACTTGATGAAGTTAAGATGAACAAAAATATAGGCCTCCCACTATAAACTAAACGGAAGAAGATGTCAACTCTTATGAAAATTCATTTTCTTAGGAACAATAAGCGTCTTCGTAAACAAATATAATAGTTGTATATTAAGCATTTAAGCCCCATTGTATTTTTCCTTTTCAACATGAACTATATTATAATTTGAGAAATATAAAACATTTTTAAAAAGGATGCATGCGTCTCACAAACGTTTTCTGAATGCTCACCAAATATATACATCCAAAGTATTTTCATAAAAGAACAGGATTCTGAAAAAGATATTGAGTCCAAAACTACACAATCAAACCTTAGTCTATTCAACAGAGAGTAATCTTAAATATTTTATCATTGCCGTTTTCAGTATGTTGATCTAATAAATGGTAGAAAAAGTGCTAAATGACTATTTAAATTTTCTGTTTATTTCAAAAAATTATTCTTAAATATTATTGTAAAAAACGATATTGATCAACAATATTTTTGTACTTCTACAACTAATTTCAAATGTTGATCTCATTTGACTACAGCCTTAGAATTAAATGTAAGCCCTATGAAAGTAATCATACCAAACAAACGTTTTAAAAGAACTTTACAAATTTATAGATGTGTTTATTTTTATGGGTTGATCAAACTCATTTGAACTGGCTAAAATCTAAAGGATTTTTTCAAAATATGCTATGCACATATCTCAAACAATGGAATTGTAAGAGGGAAAGAGTGCGCGCAGTATAGTTTTGTGGTGGGGGGAAATAGCCAGGTCATCGCTCGTGGGGAAACTTACATAGTTCTTTTAGATGAAGAGTGTATGTATAATGTGAAAGTTAAAAGTCATAGTCTTGTAAAATAAATATTCGAATATTTATTGGATACAAACCCTGCGTTATCCCAATTTTTGAGTGCAATATTTAGAAACGTATACCCTGATATGTAATAAACTTTGAACCTTTGATTTTACTTAGCATATTTTTTTACCATACATTTTTTGAGTGAAAATTTCTGATAGACACATAATACAAATATAATTTATAGATAAATATTTAGTGAGAAACAATTTGGTAGATGTTATTCCCCCCTCCATTAGACTTAAAATAGTAAATTAAGGGAAATTTAAATAAAAGTTTCATTTTAAACCCACTCGTTGTAGCAAAAACAATTGATTATCCTTGTTCACTTTATAAAGGAGTAGTTAGGTCTCTAAGGGACATATTATTTTTAACTACAATGATAAAATATGTTTAATAACACATTCTCCCATTAAATATATATTTATATATAACTTATAACATACATAGTGACCTCGCTTTATATATATATATATAAGAAAAAGCGATACCATTCAATATGCATATGTAGATGCCCTTTGTGCATGTAAAGTTTAAAAACTTGCTTCTATCAGGAAAATAATGCAATACCATTCAATGTTGTGAATATGCAGCTTTTTCTATTGATAAACTTTTTGTTCATGAAAAAGAACTTCATTTGTTGGCAAACTTGCGAAGGAAACTTTTTATACTTATATAAACACCACAACATAAACTTTCCCCCGGATTTGGTTAAGCGGTTATATCCTAGTTTATTTTAATATATATACAATTATCACCCATGAATGAACTAGAAGTTTCATACTAAGCCAAAATATTTAGAGGATTACAAAAAAAAACTCTTAAGTGTTTGTAAGAACGTATTTTTAAGGAATGATGAAAACATTGAGCAAATAAATGTTTATGTTGCATTCAAGGGATCTAATTGACAGAAATGTTAACATAATGATGATTCATTCGTGGTTTTTAAGACCTATTGAGACAAACTATATATATATATATGATCTTTATTTTATTTATCTAATACTTATGGAAAAGGAAGATAAACTCGAATGGCTCTTTTATAATTGAGAAACCAAACAATATTAAAAAAGTTCCAGTGAGTGGTTTCTTGCTATTATATTTTATATATTCAGATCAGATTGAAAATAAAATTTTATTAACTTTTGAAGATAAGACTTCCAAGTCTCATTGAAGCCATTCATTGGTTGTTAATTTAAAAATTAAATTGCATAGCTAAATAATGTAGTTATATGATGTTTAATTAAACTTCAAATTCGACAGTTAGCATATATATTTTCGAATATCATAAACTTTTTTCATTACAGATATATAACAAAATAGTTTTGTATTTTAATATATAGCAAAGATTCTAAATGTTCAAACATACACATATCGTGAAGTAATAAGATAAATGATCCCTTAAATAAAATCAATATCTAACAATACAACTTTAAAAAATAAACATAATTATTTCTAGGATGTATTTCATTAACGAAAAAATATATAGCTAAAAAAAAGGTAATACGATTTTCAATTTGGGCTATACATATATTTTTCACTTTGTGTTCGTTTGCAATATTTCAATCAATATAAATCCGCTTGATCTTTTTATATAATGGAATGGTGAACACAATTATTCTAGCGGCTGTTGTTTATATAGAATGCCATCAATATAATTTACTTAAATTGCAAATGTACGTTATAAAAATAGAAAGACTAAAATTTATTTTCTTATTAAATTGAGTTGCTATTAAGTCACAAACAATATTGTTGTAATAAAACATTCATTGAAATAATAACAACAAAATTTATAAGTTTAAGATTGGTATACAATATATACAAATGATATTGTACTGTTTAAATATTATGTTTTCCTATCAGCAATGTCTTTATACCATAAGATGTTATATTATATATTAAAAGAAATTTGTGCTTGTAATAAAACGAAATATATATATTTATATATATTAAAGATCCTGAAATATATAAAAATATAGCCATACAAATATCTCAATGTGGAGACGCAGGTTCGAATCCCAACAAGGGATGGTCGGTTTTGGTATACCTCATTGATAGGATCCAAGGTTCGAAAGACGAATTTAATGTTATAATCTATATAATAATTCACCAATCTCTGTCCGTCTGTATGTCCGCACGCTATCTCCTCCCACATTTATGGTCAGATTTGAACTGTGAAGGTACTATGGAGCCTTGGGTCAAGACGGACCTAATAAAACTATTTGCAAAGTGATGGGACCAGAAAGGAAGGGAAAAAAAATCAGACCTTGTCTGATTTGAACTACCTACTTTTCAAGGTAAAGAGAGGAAAAAGAAAAAAGAAAAGGAGGAGTTATAAAAATAGAAAAAGAAAAAAGCATCTCATGTGACTTTAAAACATATTCTTGTACAAAGTCAAACTTTTTATGAGGAAGTTTGAACATTGTATTGTACAAAAAAAAAATCTCTCTCTCCTTATATTCTTTAAGGTCTGTTTCACCACCAAACTAGCTCCAAAACCTACCCATACCCAAAGGGCGAACATATAGGCGCCGTAGTCGCCCAAATATGCGAGGTGCTTATTATTATCCTATTATGTCGAACCATATAAATAAAAATCAATAGAACAATCTTAATATATATAAAATTATAAATATAGCAAAAAATCTGAAAAATAAATTAATAACTTAATGCGCAATAGATAATGAGCAGCATGCATTGAAAATATTTACACTTAGATTGCAGTTAGTTAAAAACGAAACTATAGTTCCTACATTCATTATTTTCAAAAGAATTATTTTTATAATCCTCTTTGCTTCTCCAGCTACAAATATAGATCTAAATATACAAAATATGATTATATTTTCTTCAAACTTTATATGGAAAATTGTAGAAACGGATACATTAAAATAAATACCTTATATATTATATATACATAGATACCAGTCTCAAAACTTTATGATAAGATATATAGCGAAGGCTTTTATTCAAGTACTACTACATTCAAGGGAAAACACGTCTTCCTAAGAGGAAATATCCTTTGTAATAAATTAACTTCCTCTAACATAAATTACAAGGAGCCTTTGTTTGCTTTCCCTTTAGAATAAAAAGGACTAATAATAAAGAATAATTAAATTCTGTTTTAACACAATTTAATTTGATTTTTTTAGGGTACAAATAATATTAAAAAAGACGAGACCACAGAGTCAACTAACAGTAAGGCTGTGATAAGCCCACAGTTTTAATAAGCAAATCCTTATATATTTAAGGTTTTATAAGAACTTGGGCGGCAATGAATTAAAATGTAGTTTAATGCATTAAAAATAGTCAATAAACACACTTACAAATGCAAAGTTTATTTGCATAAGAGCACTCAGTTAAAACAATACAAACTCAAGAAAACGAGGGTGGAATCCCAATTGACAGGTTGTAATAGTAATGCTTAAAGAGTAACTGCAGTAGTGTTTTGTGTTTGTTTTCTTGTTTTTTACTCCGCCGAAGGATGTATGTTTTCATGGCGGAGGTTTGTTGGTTTGTTTGTTGGTTGGTTTGTTTGTTTTGTCAGCAGGATAAATCAAAAAGTACAGAACGGATTCGGATGAAACTTGTGGAGTTGTTGGAAATGTCAAAAGAAACAAGTGATTAAATTTTGGCATCTCTGAGTGCAGAATTAAGATGCAAAACGAGCTAAATACTAATAAATATTTCAAGTTAGCCTACTCTGTCAATAGATGTCGCTGTGCTGTGAAATCGGGTGCCGGGAGCGTCTTCCTCTTGGAATTTCCGTCGAGGGGAACCCTCCCCCGTCCTCTACGCCGCCCCAGTCGTGAAAAATCCGCCTCGGAAGGCTCATAAGGACCCCACGGACGGAGGTTTGCACTCTCTGAGTGTATATATTTATTACGTAAATTTATGGCTATCAAATATAAAGCAGATTTTAAAAATATGTCTAATGGCATTTTCTTTGTTATAATATATGTATATACTGTATCATAGACTAGATTCATAGTTCTCTTGAGGTTGCTTATCCAGCATCGAAGTACTATAAATGAAGTCTTGGTTAAAGAACTATTGATTTTTCAATATATAAATCCCTGAATTGGGATGCAAACTTGTAAAAAAGTGAATGTTGTCTCTAAAAAAGGCTTTGGTGGCCTCAGAAATAAACGTGATGATGAGAGTTTTACTTGTATATAATTGTCAAGATATAGTGCCTATTAGTCTGTTTAATATCAACCTTCAAGCATAATATTATCCAAAAAAATGAGGGTTGATATCATTTTTTTAAATAATTTTATTATATAAAATTTCATCAAATGATGTAAGCAGAAAGTTTATACTTATATTCATAAAATTGTCTTTTATTTACAACAGCACAGAATAAGATAATTTCTTAGATATAAACTGTTATTGGTACCCTTAACATGCTCATAATGACTTTAATTAAACTTCATATATATATATATATATATGTAAAACTAATACATATATATATTTATTTATATCAGGCTTGTGAGTTTTCAGCGTTAAAAAAAAAGCGTTCCGTTCAACATTTTGCGTTCAGCGTTCCGTTAGCGCTCAGCGTTCAAATATTTAAAAAAGTGACGACGTTTTTTTTTAAGAAAAGAATCTCCAAGAAAAAAGTGATGACTTTTTTTTTAGAAAATAATTTCCCAAAAAAGTAATGCGTAATTATAACGTTTTTTAGAAAATAATTTCCAAAAAAGTAATGCGTAGTGATGACGGTTTTTTAGAAAAGGATTTGCCAAAAAAAGTAATGCGTTAGTGATGACGTTTTTTTAGAAAAGAATTTCCAAAAAAGTAATGCGTAGTGATGACGTTTTTTCTAGAAAAATTTTTCCAAAAAAGTAATGCGTATTAGTGATGAACTTTTTTAAAGAATTTCCAAATAAGTGATGAAGTTTTTTTTGAAAAAAGTCCAAGAAATGTTTGGAAAAATTGAACGCTGACGCAAAACTCTTTTTTTTTGCGTTCAACGTTCATCCGCTCAAAAAAAGTTGCGTTCCGTTCATTGAACGTGCGTTCAGCTGACACGCCGTTCAATTTTGCATTCCGTTCACAAGCCTGTATATATATATACATATGCGCGGGAGATGTTTGGTTTTGGGGTGGTAACATTAATTTGCCCGAATTTTAACAAGAACTGTTAAAATCGGTAAAAATTAATCTAATGAAGAAAGTTATGTAGATTAATATTTTTTCTTTATAGTGATTTCATACTATTCATTACATTATTTATTTTTATACTTAAAATCAGGTTGCTTTCAATATTAATTTTTTTTTCTTCAACTGAAAGCCTTCAATCAATATGCCCGAATTGAGAACCCCCCCGATTTGGTTTTTTTTTTTTGGGGGGGGAGGGCAGGTTTCCCCCTTGCCCCTACGCCTATATATATACCTATACTTTTAGTAACTGTGAAGCTAGAGCCAAATCAACACCAAATATATTACCACACACACAGTTTTTAAAAAAATAATTTTATATTATTCAAATATTAGGAAATTTTTCATTCTTAACAATACATAAAATAATTTCATATTTGTAAACGATTTATGCCTCAATTCTTTCCTTAGATTATAATGTAAAAACAAGACCTAAAAGTAAAAAAAAAAATATTACTCTTTTAGGATGTGTCATTACCAAATTACCTTGTTAGGTAATGATGCTAGACACAAGACTAAAAAATAGGGAGTGCAATGCTTATAAATGATCCGCAACGACTAATGAGCTTTTATGTCGTTCGCTCCTATGCGAAACACAGTATAGTGAAGGCAAATAAAGAAAATATCTAATGCCCATTAAGAAAATGTGAATATTATTTTCTTATTGTTACTTTTTTGTTTGTTCCATCCCAATTTTTAAGTTCTTATTGTATTTGCCAAAAAGTGTTTATAAGATGCATTTTGAATATTCTAAAAGGAGCACTTTTTAAGAAGTAATGATTGTAAAATACGATATAAAGGTGAGAGTACATAATACAGGGTCTACTAATGTATGTACACTTGATTGCTAAATTAAAATACATACCTTATTTGTATAGAAACTATCAAAAAATAAGCTTGTATGAAAATAATGATCAAAGCATTCATTTAATTAAAGTCTTGAGTATTATAATAAATAATTAATTTGGAGAGGTTCCCGAGCCTGGAACATATTCAATATGAAAACATTTTAATATGTTGCACTGATTTCAATAATATGGAAAATATTAATTGCACCATTTCATATGATTGGACAATAGCAAAGTTTTCAATTATAAAAAAGGATAATATTATTTGTTTTTATTGAATTGTCGATAAGTGGATCATACCTTGACTATCAGACGTAAAAAAAGTTAAGGGAAACAGTGTTATCAAATGAATAATTATGTTGATCAGTGAGTTTGTTGAGAACTGTACGAGTATGTACCGAATGGGGAGCTGAAATAACGTATCCGCGAGACAGCGAGTTATTCAGTAAAAGAGATTCATTTATTCACCAAATGACGACCATATAGTTTGACAGAGATTGGGATGTCCTTCTTGTGACTGACATCCAGAATGGAGGGAGCAAGGGCTTAAATACTCAAACAGAGATGTACACCAAAAGAGTCTTGCTTGAGCAAGGTAAAGAGTAAAGAGATGTACATAAGGGAAGAAGAGGATTAGAGTTTGAGGAGCAGGGGGAGGAAACACAGATAATATAATTGGGAGTCTGGGTTAAGAGCAGGAGCAAAGAGCTACTACTACATGCCCCCCTGGGAGCCTGGGAAAAGCATTTTCATCACGGCTGAAATCTTACAGGGGCTTTCTTCTGTCTCTTGCTTCTCCTTGGCTGCTTGACTTCCTCTTGACTTTCCGGGATGTCCTTGGCAACTCCAATCGGCGGCGCGTACAGCTTCAGGTAGCGGCGGTTCCTCCAGTAGAGACGACCAGACTCTGTCTTGACCAGATAGCTGCGACCACGCGGCCTGATTTCCAGAACCTCGGCGAGGTTCCATTTCTTGGTGAGTCCATGCTGAACTCGGACGATGTCTCCGACCTTGAGCTCCGACAGCTCCTTGGATCCGACGTCGTAAGCAGCTTTGGCTTTGGCGCGAAGGGATACTGCGATAGCGTCATCGCCGCGTCTGTTGAACTCGTCCCCGGCGGAGATGAGTCCCATGGCATTCCTCAGGTAACGGAACATTCCCCATGGGGTGTTGGACGTCATAATCTTGCTGCTGGGCTTGTCAAGCAAGACTTGCCAGTATCCGTGCCTGCCATCCAGAACCGTGAAGTGAGTCATTCCTGGCGGGATCTGGGCAACCCTCCTCAGCGGGAAACTCTGCACGGGTACATTGGGCGTTTCAAAACGGGTTGAGCGGTGAGAAATCGACTGTCACCCTTGGCTCATCCGTTCCAGCTTTTGGCACCACCACCATGGAGAACAACCATTCTGGCGCTTCACTTGCGGGACCCGCTCGATGATCTGCTTCTGCACCATGGTCCCAGGTGGGCTTTGACCTTGTCCTGCCAATGTAAAGGAATCGTGTTGCATCTGTACCTTCTTATCGGGCTTGTACCTGGGAGTAACTCGATCTTCATGGGCGGACCCTTCATTGGTTTCAGAGGTAGGACTTCATCATCTGGTGGAAAGACCTCTGGAAACTCTTGGAACAGTTGCTCACGGATCGATGCGGCTGACTGGCTCTTGAGCAGCATGTCCACGCCATACCTTCATCAGGGCTGCTCAGTGAAAGCTTGTTCACCACGTGAGGCCAACCCGTCGGGATGAGTCCAAGCGCTATACATCCGGCCTTGCTCAGTATCGGTCCAGTGCCCTTCTCCAGCACGTGAAGCTCCGTCTTGTACTTCATTCCTTCTCTCTCCAGAGTCGCTGTCACCTTGCCCAAGGACTTCAGTCTGCCTTGGTCCGGTCCGCACAGCTCCGCCTTGTCCTTCCTGAGGTCCTTAACCTTGGTCCCAACTTTCTTCAGGCAATCCGCGGTGATCACGTCGCACTCAGCACCGGTGTCCGGCAGCCACTCGACTTCTTGGTGGTCCGCGTTGCCGATCTTGGCGGTGATCTTGACGAGGTCATCTGACGTCTTGACTTGTCCGATCGTCATCCGGTTGACCTCCTTCTTGGGCTCAGACCTGCACATATGCTTAAGATGTCCTGTCTTACCACAGTTGTTGCAGTCCTTG
The DNA here is from genome assembly GCA_013387185.1 of Caligus rogercresseyi. Lineage (NCBI taxonomy): Eukaryota > Metazoa > Arthropoda > Copepoda > Siphonostomatoida > Caligidae > Caligus > Caligus rogercresseyi. The sequence continues at coordinate 9,250,303 of CP045898.1, read as the reverse complement.
TCTCTCGCCCAGCATTGGTCAGGCTTCTGATGCTTCTTCCGACCGCAGTTGGAACACCTCTCATCCGCCTTCTGAGCTGACTTGCTCAGGGGGTTGTTGTCGATCTTGCCCTTCTTGTAGGAAGACCTCTCTTTGAGACGATTGACTTGCCTCTCGGACTTGTTCAGGGACGCTTGGGTCTCCTTCGATGCTGCCTCCACCCTGCACACTTCCAGTGCCTTCTTCAGTGTGAGGTCCTTAAAAGGGATGGCGAGCACCTTCTGCTGGATGGCCTGGTCCTTCAAACCACAGATGAGGCGATCCCGAAGGCGTTCCTGCTGTAGTTCATCTCCGTGTCCGCAAGCATCGTCACAAACCTTGCACGTGGGATTGACGTCATACCCGCAGCTTTCATCAATGGACTTCAGGGCGGAGTAGTACACGTCGATGCTCTCACCAGCGTGCTGATTCCTCTCCAGGAATTCCTTCCTGTCTAAAAGAGGGTTGCGATGTTCTCGGATGTAGTGGAGGATCTTCTTGATGATGTCGTTGATGTCATCCTTTCTGTCGTCGATCTCCAGGATGCCCGTTGACCAGAGCTTGGTCCAAGCAGGATCCAATCCGGAACGCAGTAGCGACTGACGACCGCTCAGGGTGCATTCTTCCATAATCTTTTGTACTTCCGTGTAGTCGGCGAACCGTTGCTGCCAATCGCGGAAATCGGCTAAGTTGATGTCCTCCGGGCACTTCAGCACCGGCACGTCCATCTTCTTCGACTTTGTGGATCCACCAGCGTTGCCTCTGTTTCTCTGTAGAGCCGCCGCGAAGTCCTGTGCCTGCTCCTGCAGCTGTCGCATCAGCTGATCTTCCCTCCTCTTGGCCTCCTCCTTCATCTCCTTCATCATGGCCATCATGAGCTGAACCGGATCTGTAGGGGTTTGGTCCTCCTCCTTCATGGCACCTTCGCTTCTGGTGTTCGGCATGGGTGTCAGTTGAGGTCCTGGGAGACGATCTTGTCACAGAGGTCGGTGTAGAACAGCACGGGGAACTTCTTGTTGGTGGTGCACCTGGGGCCAGCCTGTAGACGCTGCGTTGATCGCCAATCTCCGTCCGTCTAGGTGCAATGGTGTTCGTAGACTGCGCCATGTACGAGTATGTACCGAATGGGGAGCTGAAATAACGTATCCGCGAGACAGCGAGTTATTCAGTAAAAAGAGATTCATTTATTCACCAAATGACGACATATAGTTTGACAGAGATTGGGATGTCCTTCTTGTGACTGAATACAGAATGGAGGGAGCAAGGGCTTATTAATCCTCAAACAGAGATGACACAAAAGAGTCTTGCTTGAGCAAGAGTAAAGAGTAAAGAGATGTACATAAGGAAGAAGAGGATTAGAGTTTGAGGAGCAGGGGGAGAAACACAGATAATATAATTGGGAGTCTGGGTAAGAGCAGGAGCAAAGAGCTACTACTACAATATACAA
>CP045898.1:9227044-9248738 GCA_013387185.1 Caligus rogercresseyi | reverse complement strand
ACTTCTAACTAACTTTAAAAAAACCGATACGATCAATAGAAGTATATATAATATAAGGTAATATCTTTTTTGGTTATTCCTCTAAGTATTCTTCTTATTATAAACGATATAATATTGAATCGCCTTTCAACCTCCATAAAGAATAATGTCTTCCTAATATTTGTTTATCAACTAATTTTTTCCATTCATTTTATATTGTTTTTACTTGATCTTACTTTCAACATCCAATAATTTGTCTGAGGCTGGATGCTAATATCTTACCATCCACTTACTCTCTAGATAAGTCCCTGAGTATCCTAAATTTGGAATATTTGTTTTGAGACGGGTGCGTAAATGTGACCATTTTAATGTTTCAGCTTTTAGGAGTTGGTTTCATTGCATTTATTTTTATCATGCCAGGAGGTAAGGATTTTTAAATGCATCTTTTGAATGGGACATACTTGGTTAAGATCTCGTTTCAGGTTAAGAAAATATTATCTCTTTTAATACATTTCCTGAAGTGGAGGCTTACTTGTCCTATCCTATAACGTTTATGCATTTTATGCCTGATGCTAAAAACGTGTTATGGTCTTTAGTTTGACATGGATGTATGAGTTAATTTTTTCAGCTTAGCTGTTTAAACGTTTTGACAATAATCTCTTTTTGATGACATTTCTCCAATTACTTTTTTCAAAGTCTAATAATTAAAAAATGCTACTTTTTAATCAACAACAATGTTAAACCGATAATTACATTTGCAAGAATCACTTTTAAAAGTCCAACCTTTCTTGCAATGGAGAATAAATATTAAAGCGGTGAGAATATGTATAAACCATAACGTGCAAAATAATTTATGTGGGATGCATTTCGAGAGAAAAAATATATAAGTTATTTAGAAAATAACTTTTGTACCTTAAACAATAAAAAGTTTTACCTCAGCGATAATTGAATTTTGTTGCAAGTACTGGTTTTTATGGGATGAAACCACAATTATTTTTTGGCTCTACAATTGTGGACTTAAAATATATTGTATTAACAGGGGCGGATAAAGGTAATCGGTGGCCTCAAGTCGATATTAGGAAAAAAAGGCCGCGGAAAATATGGTCTAGAAGGAATGGCCATGGAAAATATGACCCAATGGGACTTTTCTTTCTAGACAGTATTTCCATCGGCCATTTCCTCCTAATATCACATCTAATACATAAAGTAGGTAAATGGTTTTTTTCTCCATGTTGTAAATTATTAATGCATCCAATCTATTACGAAGATAGAGCCTTTAGTATAAATGATTATAGACCAAGCTTTTGTCTCCCAGGGAATCAGCATAATGAATGGTGAAGCTATTGAGGGGCCTTAAGTACCTCATAGAATATGTACAGGGGCATATTATTACATATTATAGGCTGCAATCGAGGGGCCCCGCTTGGGGAAGGATCCTCGGGTTGATTAGACATTTTTTTAGAAATGTATATACCCTGTACAAATAATGGACATCTGTTGATTCCGTGGGGGTGTCCAGGAAAATACGGCCTACGAAGAAATGACCTAAGATATAAAAGGAATATGATGACGCATGAAAAAAATGGCACAAATACATGAATGGAAAACAACTAAAGATTTTAGGAATGCTACTTTGCATATAAATTGTTTAAATGATGGCAAATTTTATTTGTACAATTTTACATAAATGGTTTACTTGTTTGTGTTGTTAGGAGAAGAGATTCATTTGGATCATTTCTTCCAAGACTCAACAATTTCTTTTTCTATCTTTTGTCATTTTTTCCTGTATCATGTTTTCTTGGGCCATTTCTTTTTAGGCCGTATTTTCCTTCGCCATTCCTCATCAATATCGGTTCGAGGGAATCATAACCTTTTAAAAACTCTGACTAATCAAAATTTGGTTTATACAGAATATACCGAAGCAAACTTTTACACAACATGGCTCTAAATAAAGCTAAACTTCGTTTTTACAAAAAATAAAGTTCCGAAGCAACCTTTTACACAACATGGCGCTGAATAAAGTTACATAATCCAGCATAATTAAAAAGTGAGATTTTATCAATTTTCTATAAAATAAGTAATGTGTGGAAATCGTTGGACAGTCGTAAAATAGGAATCAATTATACATTTGGGAATACAAGAGAGAAGGAAAAAAATATAAATCCATGACTATTACATTCCACCCCCGATTATTTGCCATAACTTGGTAGTTTTTACAATGAAACTAAATATGGCTCGGGGCATATGAAACCCATTCACAAAGAGATGTTTGGTGACTGAGCTCACATCAAACTACTACTCTTGTAAATATGTAAATTGTAAGAGGCTATGAATTATTGACTATAATGATACTTAACAAGATTTTAATCAGATTTTGCATCTTGAGACGAAGAATGCCTGAAGACAACTTAAACTCTAAAGAAAAAGATTAAGGCTCTAATTAATAAGAATAGTTTGATGTGATTGTATATAAACTTTTGGTTTACTTGACTCCCTACTTCCCATTGTAACCTAGGATTAATATTTTTTATCATTTAAATAAATGTTGATATAACAAACCACTAGATTGTTATAATTTTTTTTGTTATAATTCCATATTTTGTCAGTGTGGAAGTATTTCTTATAATTTTTTATGCGTGTATAGACGATATGTCTTTAATGTTTCTTAACCTTGAAATTAGATTATGGCTTTCTTCCATCACCTATAATACCTAGATAATTATAATTTATATATTCCTTGATAATGTTATTAAACCTCATATATATATGTAATGTGGATGTGTTCCCTAAACACTAATTAAATAATTTTTGTAAGTGGTAAAATATATATTCACGAGTTATAATTTAGTGGAGCGACACATTTTGATTAAAAAGTGGTTTATAATATTATTTATAAATAAATACTAATTATTATTTTAGCAAACTAGTATGGACTATATGGAATATAATTCGTTGCCGACTGCAAACACCAGAGCCGGTTAATTCGTCATCTCAATATATCATAATTTGGGTTGACGTAATCCACATTCATACTGATTTGAAACCCAAATATATGATATATTCATGACCGTCGGCAGCACCTGAAAGCCTATTGGCTGTACATTTATAACCCCAAAATACAATTATTATGCTCGGCAGCCCCTTTTATAACCCCAATTGGTGGTGGATTTGTTAACCTAAACCAGGGGTCGGCAACCCGCAGCTCTAGAGAAGGATGTGGCTCTTTAGAAAACTGTTAGAAAAAAGATGGAGTAAGAAAATATTTAGGACTATAATGTGCACTGTATGCAGGTTATAATATATAAGGAATTAACTTTTTGGGTTGCTCCTGACCAATTTTTTGGTCCATTATGGCTCGTTCAACATTTTGGGCTGCCGACCCCTGTCCTAAAATAAACTACCATAATTGTAATCGGCGGAACCCGATGGCTCATTATTGATGGCGGAAATTTGTATCCCATTATACCACAATTGAAACAGGCAGAATCTCAACGCTCATTGGTGGTATACTTGCATTTGCGGGATGGAAAACATACGTTTGAGGGAGGGGGGTATTTTGAATTGGACATCGATATCTCAGTCTAAAAATTGTCCTCGTTTAAGAAACGTCCATCTAAAAAGGATGTCAAATAATGTATGTAATAAAGATAAGAGAATATAAAAAAAGAATTTTTTTACTAAAAGCTTGGAACTGATCAAACATAACTCTTATATAGTGTGTCAATTATTAACCACAACATTATATGTGTATCATCATGTCCTTTGATCAATCTATTCGTACTGTTTTCAAAGGAAAGAGAGGTCTATATTAGGAAGGAATATGTTATTTTGGAAAAAGGAGAATGGCAAAAAAGGAGCTTAAGTAAAATATATCCTTTAATGCCCTCGGAATTAATAAAGTAAATATAAAAATAAAGATTTAATGCCTTTGCAGTTGCAATCTATCATTTGTTTGGCAAAGAATGAAAACTGCGATGTCATCATGAGGTATTTACGTTCATCTTTCTCATCTCACAAGACTATTTAGAGATGTAGAAACCATTCACAGATGTTTAATTCATAACCAATCAAATTGTAGAGGAGAATGCGCTTCATTATGATTGTCGTTCAATCTTTTCTTTTGGAACCTATAGGCTAGAGCAGTGGTGCCATGGTGGCGGCCCGCGGGCCGGAACCGGCCCGAATGGACATCTCATTTGGCCCGTTACGTTAGTGGTTGAGAAGTGTTTTTATAAATAAATAATATTATGGTACAATATCAACAAATTTAAATCTACTTTTGTTTAGTGTTTAGTGTTGCAAGGCCAAAAATGTACCGGTAATTTGGCCCCCCCGAGGTCCCACTTGAAAACAGTCCGGCCCCCTGACCGATTTCACCCTGGCATCCCTGGGCTAGAGTAAAGCGTTAAAGTAAAGTGGCGCATGCAAGGAAAAAGTAAACAAAAAAAATTGGCCAAATTTTGGTAATTTCCTTTCACGTTAGATGTCGTTGTCCATGAAATTACGTCACAATCCTATTCAAAACCGGTTTCAAGGGATTAAATTTGATGATTTGAAATATATCAAATCATTACAAGATAAAAACCGTCTCCAAATCTATATATTAATTCACTAATCTCTGTCCGTCTGTATGTCCGCACGCTATCTCCTCCCACATTTATGGTTAGATTTGAACTTTGAAGGTACCTATGGAATCTTTGGGTCAAGACGGACCTAATAAAACTATTTGGAAAGTGATGGACCAGAAATGAAGAAGAAAAATTCAGACCATGTCTGATTTGAACCACCTACTTTTCAAGGTAAAGAGAGGAAAAAGAAAAAGAAAAGGAGGAGGAGGAGTTAGAGAAATAGAAAAAAGCATCTCATGTGACTTAAAATATATTCTTTGTACAAAGTTAAACTTTTTATGAGGAATGTTTGTACAAAACTCTCTCCTCTCTTATATTCTTTAAGGTCTGTTTCACTGATAAACTAGCTCCAAAATCTACCCATACCCGAAGGGCGAAAATATGGGCGCCGTAGGCGCCCAAATAAGCGAGTATAATAATAAAAGGACTTTGTTATTATTTTCAAAGAGCTCTAGCATAAAAGCGCCTCTTACGGACTGAAGAAGAACTAATATTGTGTCCCATTTTTTGTGGGAAAAAAGGAAGAATTTTATGTAATGCATGTGTTACTTTACTTTAACGCTTTAGGCTAGAGAAGTAGATTATTCAGCTCAAGTCATTTCAGCCCAGAGCATATTGTGAAATAATAAAAAGAAATACTAGAAAATGTTGTTTCCATTTCTTTCAATTCCTTTTTTTCGACTTTTATGTTAAAAATTTAAATATATTTAAAATGTGCACAGAAAAGGCGAATTGCAAGTTTGTTCTGAGAAACAAAAAAGTAACCCCTTATTGAGGATATTTAAGGTAGGACAACGTTCAAGAGCAAAATATTAGTTCTGTTTAATCGAGTTTGAAGGCCAATGGATCATCATGAAAGACAAAAAATGAAAGAACATTGTGCTACCAACTAAAAAAATTATTTATTGTTGAATTGGTGAGAATTATCAAATAAACATCCTTATTCATCGGCGTTTTTATGAGAACCAACATCATCTTTACCCTTCATGTATTTTATTGCACTATATAAGAGGGGATTAATCTTCAAATATCGATTTACTTGATCTACAGTGTGTTCCATCAGAAATGGAATTTTTAAATTGCAAATTAGAAGTACTTAAAATTCGTCCAATTCCCTCTTAGATACATCATTTTAAAGGAAAAGAATGGATTTTTATGATTATTAAAAATTATTGTCCTAAATCATAAGAGGCACATCTGAAACCTTACAAAAGTTGCTGGAAATGACCCCCACCAGCCTGAAGACAGAACGACGCACACTTCAGGACATTCTTGCAAACGTTTTTGATCGTCTCCTGGCTATATCCTTTAGCGAAGGTTTGGACACATTGTATGAGAGACTCAATGAAATCTGGTTTTTCCCTATAAATTCGAGTTTGTACTGCAGCCCAGAAGTGGAAGTCCAAAGGGTTGAGATCTGGACCGTGAGCTGGCCAGGGATTTTCTGTCCTTCTGCTGATGACTCGGCCTCGAAACTTTTCATTTAGAAATTCTAAAGCTGCATTTGTGCAATGTGGTGGAGCGCCGTCTTGCATCCACCAAAGTGAAGAACGAGTTGTAGAATGGCGCAGCCTGGGCCAAATTATGTCCTGGAGCAATCTGAGATATGAAACACCATTAACCGACGACAAATGGCCATCATCTTCAAGGAATGCATGAACGATTGGAACAATTCCATTAATAATGGCAACGAAGATCTTAACATCATTCCTATCATTTGTTTTGCAGATATTTCAAGGATTTTCATTTGTCCACACTCCGTCGTTTTTTGATGTGGGTTTTGATGGAAGCAAAAGAAATTCTCGTCAGTCCAAATGATTCTATCGACAATGTTGGATTTTTGCTGCAGAATCCACTGACAAAACTGCCTTCTCTGCGCTTTGTGGTTATCATTTAATGGTTGAACTGAAGTGTAATGAAAAAAAACGGAATCGAAAATCATGTCTTACGATCCTCCACAACGTTGTTTTGGTGGGTGAAATTTGCTGAGAAGCTTTTCTGAGAGAGCAACTGGGGTTTTCTGTTCTTTTTAATTTTGTTTTCATTTGTTTTTTTCTTGTGGATGGGACCAGTTTTATTGAAATGATCAAGAACTCTTGTGAACTGGATCAGCTGGTAAGATTTCGCCGCCCTCCCACTGATCTTGAAGTGAAGTATAAATTCTCGGCGTACTGTGGAAGGAGAAGGTGTTTTACCAAACTGTAGAATGATCCGTTTCTTCTCAAGCTCAGAAAATATTTTTCAGGTTGACAATCATTGGATATTTTTATATATTGATAAAAATCCCCTCTTTATGAACAAAACAACGTATCAATAATACGATTTGAATTATTTTAAATACTTCTAATTCGCAAATTAAAAATTTCATTTCTGATGGAACACACTGTATTTATTGATATTCGTTATTTCGGTAGTAACGGCGATAGATTTCGTACCACTGCATATTTTTTATATAAGTTATATTCAATGTGTCATGTTGTAATTTTTATTATAACTAAAATCCAACTTCGTTGGTTGTCCCTGTATGATTCGTGTCAAGCGAAAATGGTAGATTGAAAAGAAAAGTGATCATCGTTTTTATTACCAAAATTTTGAAACGCGTTGCCCAACTATAATTACTGGTATCGGCAGTGGTTTATTTAAGCGAACCTCGGCTCTTACCACCCGGTCCTATATACATTGACTATATTTTCCATTGCTGTGTTTGTATTGACGATAACAGAATTGGCCGTAAAAGGGAGTGGTTATATTCATGCAAGGTAGTATTATGTGGTCTTAGTAGGTAGATATCGTAAGAAAACACGTTTACAGCCAATGCAGTTACAGTATATACATGAATAAAACGTAATCTGCGTCCCAGCACACTAACCCCCATTTATATTCCCCCCACTGATTAATTAAAAATTAACTGGCACTATCACTTTTTGTTTTTTATATTTTTTTTTTTAAATATATTAAGTAGCTCACATAATACAAGAAAATCAAGACTTTCATCATGCAAGGAATACGATTGGATACTATTTAGCTTCAGTTTGTAAAGGTCATTAAGCGTATTTTTATCAAATATAATATGTATATATATACTGAATACCATAATTATATATAGTTTTTAGAAAACAATCCACTTTTTTACATTCTAGAAATAAATTAGAAAAATAACACATTCCACTAAGACTTTAATTACTGCTGCTGTTGAAGAAAGCTCTAAAGGGGGTGGTTTTCTTTGATGAACCGCTAATTTTCTATGAGGGAAATTAAAAGAGTCAAGATGAACACAGGGCTCTGCTGTTTTCTTCCTTCTTCAGATGAGTGATTCGTCGTCAGGACGTGTGGAGTCCGAGGCGTGAGAGGATTTTCTTCATGTTGGATACCTTGTTGGAGAGGGTGTCCAGTCTATCGTAAAGTTCTTTATTGACAGCCTCCAGGGTTTTGACTTGACTTATGGATGTCTCCATCTCCAGTTTCTTACGGTCTCTGAAAAAGGGGGAGACAAAAAAAGGTTATTTCATTATAGTATAGTAATTATACTGAGACATAAAAATAGGGATCAAGGGCATTACTGTAAATCACCAAACCTTTCATTCATTGAGGGTAACGTTTCAGTGCGACTATATTTCTCCTTCATATATATATATATACCTTTCTAAATTCTTATTGATTGACATTAAAAAAGGAAAAACATTATGAACCAAGTATATATTATCGGCTCAATCTTATTGAACCGATAAAATTTGTTTTTTTATATAAATAAAATTTGCCATTTTCTATTGTGAAAGGTCTAGAGAGTAAAAAATTATAGACATAAGAAATACAAATTTTTACTGAGAATTCCTTGAATGAATGGGAGGTTTTTTCTTGATTAAATGAATTGTCATTTGTTGTTTATTTGTTAATCCTAGGATTATTTATAGGCAGGTAAATATTACAGCTGATATATTCATTGAGAAAAGAGATAATCAAAACCAGGGTTGTTTGATTTAAATCAGGCCGATTAAATCATTGATTTAAATCGCGATTTAAATCAAGTGGATTTCCAATTAAAATCATTGATTTAAATCAATTCATGTTTTTTTCAATAAATTAAATTGATATTTAATTTTATGCTTCTAATTCACAATGACAGAAACAAAACATTTCATGTCTGTCTTCTTAATAGTAGAGCAGTGGCCTTTTTCATTATATCTATAGCCTCAGACTATAGGCCTATATCATATAATATATCATATTAAGCTTTGAGTTAGGATTATTTGATTTAAATCTAGCAATTTGGATTGCGATCTAAATTAAGTTTTTTTTCCAAAGACATTTTATAATCAATGATTAAAATCAAGTCATGTTTTATCAAATAAATTGTTTATTACTTGTACAATGTAAATGGAAAAGTTAACGCAGTTCAATTTGACAATTACAGGAACGAGTTATTAATTGTCAGTCTTCTTGCTCTTCTAAATCTTCTAATTAGCTTAAGATTTGATGAACATATTTAACAATTTGCTTCTATTCTGCTTGTACAATATGAATGAAAAAGTAAACTCAATTAAATTTGACAATTACAGGAACGAGTTATCAATTGTCCGATTATCTTGCGCCTCCTTTTCCAAGCGTACCTGGCGCGTCCTAGATTCGAGAGTGACTCATCTTGTAGTCATCTTTGATCAGCCGTTGGCAGCTCCACCCAGTAATTTTTTAAGGTAGAAAATTGTCATGAGTTTTCGATCCTCGCTTGGATTTCGAACTGTCACGTGATTAGCGAGTATGACTCATTACAAGGCCTTTGAAGTTCTGTAATTTTATTGTTTACTCCTTTGCATTCTTTATTAAAATGAAATCATTAAGTAAGGCAACTAGAATTTAATCAAAGACAGCATTTAAAGTCCCCTGAGTAATAGGTAGGCCTATATGTATATTGGGCATGTTTTAAAAAGTTACAATTTAAAGTATGGACAAATTTACACATTGAAAAAAAGATTTTTGGTTAATAAAATATGGTTAACAATTAAAATCAAAAAAATCTGATTTAAATCAAAAAAATCCGATTTAAATCAAAAAAATCAACAACCCTGATCAAAACCCACAGAGATATAAAGAGAAATAGCAGAGAAATATCGTCGTTCAGCTGTAACCTGTGCCCAATATAAACAAAGTAGTTTATACTACGTCATCGTAAATTGATCATAAAGATAGAAAGATTTGTTTATATTGGACACAATGACGTATTACTCTGAAGAATCCGTTACGCTCTCTATGTCTTTATATCTTTATGGAGCGGCCATTGGGACATTCTGACCAAGTACGGAAGTCTCTGCACTTACCTATATCGTCTGGCAGCCTCGATATTTTGCCACTTTTTAATTTTTCTTCGCTCTTGTAGTGTTCGCTTTCCCCTTTTGGGTAGAACGAGAGGCAGGGGAGTTGAGGAAGGGCTGAGCTGCTGTTTGATCTGCTCTTGCGAGGGCGGCGTTGAGGCCGGGGGTGAGAGTAAGAGGGAGTCCAGCTGCTGCTGGGAGCCACTCAGGATTAGCTGTGGAGATTTATCCGTACTATTATTATTATTATTGTTGCTAAAGTGGAACGACTTTGGAGATGACGAACAGGAGCTTGAAGACAAGTATGATGAAGACGAGGAAGGGGTTAGAGTAAGGGAGGTCCCTTCCATCCGAGGGGGAAATGATATCCTGCAGAGAAGAAGAAAAAGATACATCACAATACCATTGACGTTGTGTAGTGTATACATGAGGCAACACTGTTGGTTATACATTAATGCAACACTTGCCTTCTGTCTCGTGCGTCTTTTTAATTATTTACGTTCCTTCTCCTATTAATATTTTCTATTCAATTAACCAGAGCTCGGATTCGGTAGAAAAATCAACTGCCGGTTCGATATTCGGTAGATTTTATTATATATCAACAGCATCGATCGATATTCGGCACGATAGGTTAGAAAGATATCGGTATTCGGTAGATTTTATTATATATCTACAGTATCGATTGGCAATCGGTACGGTTTTCGGTAGTTTCTCCCGATTATCGTATAATTGGTTCCATATTTGAAATCTACCGTTGGTAGTATCGAATACCGATTTACATTCGGTAGTCGCAGCTCTGCAATTGACTGTTCTTAGTGCCCATAAGATATAATAAAGTTAATGACTCTCTTGACCCGCCTCCACTAATTGACGAGTATGGGATATATACTTAATTAGTCATTCTCTGCTGCAGGTACACAACAGGTAGCATCATATTTAAGATCCATATTTTATTTATTTAAATGAGAGATAAAATTGTTATTTAAAAAAAATTCAATATAATAATTTGAGTCCGAGATGTAGGTACATTCCTCCTGATATTGTCAGAGGATGCCGTAAATATGTAATAGAAAGAATATGTAACTTTGTTCTACGCGAGATGAGATCCCCTAGCCTTGTAATCCAAGTTTGCCATAATTGACAAACGCCAATATGACTTATTCATAACACCAGACACCCTATATCACATTGCAAGTATAATAATTATTAGTTACTTGGTAATCAAAGATGTTTTTTTGATTTTTTTTGTTGAATTATTATTTAAAAATATTTTTTTTTGTGCCAAGGAATATTGAAAAACAAGGTACATGCAAAATATCATTATATATTTATAACTTTTCGCTTGTACTCACGCCGGCAAGTGGGGAAAATATTATTTTGTAATGTTATTCTTACGTCATTAAAATATATTGCTATAATATATTAGGGTACGGTTACTTTGATCTCCTACCTGAGCTAGAAACAAAGAGAAACCACACTTCAACACGGCCATCGTGCTAACATTCCTCACAAACCTCTCTATTATTGTACTTATTATAGAAGGATCTGGATCCGCGAGTCCCGTTGAATATATTCATGAGCCGAGTCAGTGCTAGGAGCGACCACATTGATGAAGGAGCTCCCAAACGTCTCGTCTCCTCCTCCGATCATTGAGGAGGAGGATGAGACGAGACGGGGCAAATATAATGACTGGAATCATGCCACCCGTCCACTCCCATTCGAGAAATTTGATCCCAAGCAATGATTAATCAAAGTAAACATAACAATAATAAGAACAAGGCAGGAGCACTCTGGATGACGAATACTTTTTTTCCTTCTTCTTCTATAATAAGTACAATAATAGAGAGGTTTGTGAGGAATGTTAGCACGATGGCCGTGTTGATGTGTGGTTTCTCTTTGTTTCTAGCTCAGGTTTGAGATCAAAGTAACCGTACCCATATATTATATATAGGTCACAAATAATAATAACAATAAAGGATACCTGACGTTTCACTAGCTATGAAAACAATAAATACCTTGGTTGTCCCATATTTATATTCGTGGAGGATATCTTACATATGCCTTAGAGTAAGAACACATAACGTAAAGTGTAATAGGACAAACTGCCGTTTGGAACGGCGCCAAAAACTATCAACTTTGTGGCATGTAACACTTATTTTGATATCCCATATGACATAGTGTTGACATCCAGAACCGCATGTTTCATAGGAGGTAGATAATCTGCTGTGATAATGAAATGTATAATCCGAAGGCCCAGTGACACTTATTTTGAAGCCCCAAAGTGACGTATTTGTGACATCCGGGACCCGTTATTATATTATTTATTAGGTTCATTACCCGTAACTGTCATGAGTGTGTATGAGCAAGTGACCTGATAGCCCAGATACGCTAGGTTTGAAATCCCTAACGGCAATGAGTTTCATAGAAGACAAAGTTAAAGATATTAAACGTGTAAGCTCGGCAAAAGTTGTGTCTTGGAAAAGGAAAGAATCATTTTGCAGCCCTGTTTCATAATGATCTAAAACTCTTTTGGTATTAACCATTTAGAAAAATTTAACACGTAGCAAAGCTAAATAATTCCAAATAATTTTTTTAATACATAAAATATCGTTTTGTCATTGGATACGAGACAAGAAATGGACATAAACTTCTACATGTTAGCCATTATTTTAGTAAGAGTGCCTTCACTATGATTGATTGTTTTAAAAGTATTTTTATCATTTACTTACAAATCAGCGCTCAGATTGTGTTCTTGAGCAGATTCAGAGTCCAGAGGCCTTGGACTGAAGGACCCCAAGCTCTGGATTTGAGTACCCGTTGGCGAAGAGAGAAGGCTCTCTGGCGAGAGCTGAGTGTATTTGGCCGTCGTCTCAAGTTCCTTGGATTCCCTTCCTTCCTGTAAATGACATTACAAGAAGAAGATATTTCAAAGGACTCAGATCCAGAGAGCTGTCGTCCTGGGTCGTGAGGAGAGGAGTGGTGATTATCAGCTATCAGAATGATGATATTTCGGCCGTTTGCTCTATCCACAAACTCAGAAATATTCGCGATTCTGAAGGTGTCTTTTGAACTAAAAGAGGAGAGAAGATGAAATGAATACAGAAAAAAGAACATCAAAATCATTTTGTTTTCCACGAATTATTAGGCGTTGATTGAAATAAAAGATCATAATACTTAAAGATGATATAAATCTTAGAATATTATTAGTTATATTTAAGTATATTTTTTAAGGTCCTGCAATCGTGGACTCAAGAATTATCCATATATTGATGATTGATCATGACTTTCAGACACTGATCAAATAATTTTGGGCCGAGGCCAGTGGTGAAAATGTGAGCCAAAACGGGCCAAGAGCACCCTACTGGCAAAAGATTCAAGGCCAGAACGGGACCTGAAACCGCGATAAAAACGCCCCAAACAAATTAAAACCATTAAAGTACAAAGTACCGGCAAGAATATATAACCATTTTCAATTCTGGTTAAGTCCTTAAACAAATTACACTTGCTTATGAAATAAGATTCACTTTTTCAATATGGAGACGCAGTTTTTATTATCTTTCTAGAAGACCAACATTTTTATAACGAACATTCCATGTACTACTAATATTATTCTCATCAATCAGTCTACTATGTACATTTTGTGCCAAACAACTTTGAATTCGTTGATATTTAATTCAAATCTCAGCCTTCAATAATAAAAAATATGTGTATCAACTAATCAATAACTTTGGTTATAGGAACAAATATTGAAGAAAAGCTGTTCATAAGCTATTTTAGTTATTTTTCTATTACTGATTTATTTATTACATTGAGATCCTTTATTAAAGTATCTTCGGCTATTTAATCTTTAGACATGAAAGTCTTATATTTATTTATAAATATGATAATAAATCTGAAGTTCCTTTTCAAGATAATTTTTTAAAACAAGTAATTCCGTTATAGACAATACAGTAGGTGTGAAGGGGATATGCGGAATAAAAAAAATACGGACCAATGGTTTTTATGTTGATCCAATGAATCCTAAAACTAAAAGGAATGGTAAAGTTTCAAAACACAAATACAAAGTGGGATCGACTAATTTATTTATTTGCCGCGTGAATGAAGTAGTGGAAGTGTGTAGAGGAATCGTTTTAGAACTACCTATTTATCTTCAAACTAGACGACAATGGGGAAGGTTTGTGTTGCTCCGGGTTGCAAGAGTGGCTACAACCCAAAGGGCAATGAGGGGAAAAAGAAACGGTTTCATATGTTCCCCAAGGATGAGTCCCTACGCCAACTCTGGACTAAGGCTGTTCCGCGAAAAAATTGGATACCTTCAAGACATTCTGCGTTGTGTGACGTACATTTCATGCCCTCCGATTACACTGAATAACAAATTTCAAAATAAAATAAAATACTGGAGATGTGTAAAATGATATAGACCAATTCGGGTACGCTGATTTCAAAAATCATAACCGTTTTGCTGTATCACGTCAGGATTTTCAGTTACAGAAATACTCTGCATTCTGCTTTCAGTATCGTCTGCGCGTCTGTGTCTGCTTTCAGTGTCCCACGAGATACCGGCGTGAGAGGTGGTGTAGTGCTTAGCTGAGGCTTTATACTGTGCACATCGCACTGGATTGTGAAAATTTGAAGTAAAGCTGGCAGAAGCAACTTAAGCAGGTATATTATAAAGTCTAATTTCCTTTTACGGTAATAATATATATATTTGTATGTCCACGATTATATATATAACTTAATATAATACCTAAACAAATTTCTTAAATTCTAGACGAAACAAAAATACTTCTAAAACATAAAAAAATGACTGTATTCACACTTTTAACGTAAGACCATCGCGTTTTGCTCGTAATTATCGTAAACCAAAAACTCATAACCATGAAATAACCTTACTTTTCAAATGCGTAAAATATACTTTATCTTCAGAAGAGATGAACAAGTTGGTACGACCAAAAATTTAAGTATTAAGATACAGTATTTTTATAGTCATAAAATCATGACAAGTACACTAGTCAACGGTTGGTCATTAGAATACTTGTTTTTAGTAAAATGATTAGAAAATGCTAATGTTTGATTCTTTCTTTCTTTCGTTCGTTCTTTTAGGTCAACATGAGTCGGCGTTCCAGTGCCAATCATCCTGACAACTTCTGTTATGTCTGTGGTCGGTATACCAAAAAAGATCAACAGCGATGTATATCTATAGCAGTAAAAATGAAGGCCACCTACTTTCACTACTTCTGGTGTAAGGTGGGGGACTAAGAAAAGATCTGGGCACCACACATCTGCTGCAACATAGGCTTGACTCAGTGGTTGGTTGGCAAGCACGCGAGCATGCCATTTGTGGTACCCATGATATGACGTGAGCAACAGAATCATCATGATGATTGTTATTTCTGCTGCACAAGCATCGCCGGCTTCAACAAGAAGAATAAAGGCCACATCAAGTACGCTTACTGCGTCTATCCTCGTAAACCTGTGCCTCATGATGACGAAAACCCCGTTCCCACACCTCCAGCTGATCAGAACATACCTGTAAGTAGTGGCGAAGAGGATGGTGATGATGAACCTTTCGAACCCGACACTCAAAAACCACACCTTCTGAACCAGGGAGACTTAAATGATCTTGTAAGAGTTCTCTCGCTGTCAAAGGCGAAAGCAGAGCTGCTTGGATAAAGGCTGCAGCTGTGCAAATCTACTTGAACCTAACAGCAAGATATCCTTGTTCAGAGCACGTCACAGAGACATGGCTGAGTTCTTTGAGATGGAAGACAAGATGACATTCTGTAGTGACATCAACGGCCTGTTGAAGGAACTTGAGTGTGATCACGATCCTGCAGACTGGCGCCTCTTCATCGACTCAGGGAAGAACAGCTTGAAGGCTGTTTTGCTCCACAATGGCAACGAGAAACCATCAGTCCCACTAGCTCACGCGTTCGGCATGACAGAGACCTATGAAACTATGCGGCAGCTGCTTGTTTCCATCAAGTACAATGACTTCAAGTGGCACATCTGCGGAGACTTGAAAGTGGTGGTGCTGTTGTTAGGGCTGCTATGAAGAAATAGTGCAATAGCTGCTGGAGTCCTTCAGGGAACTTGGCTCCAGGATGTCCCTGAAAATCCATTTCCTACACCAGCACCTGAACTTCTTCCCTGACAACTTTGGAGCTGTCTCGGACGAGCACGGAAAGCAATTCCACCAAGAGATTTCACTCATGGAGACACGTTACCAGGGCGGCACAACCCGAATATGATGGGCGACTTCTGCTGGTTCCTGCATCGTGAAACTGACACAGAGCAGCACAAACGCCAAGCCAAATGCCTAAAGCATTTTTTATTACATTTTAACGGTGTTTTTCTGCAATTTTTTATAATTTTGAAGCATTCATGATGTAATAAAAAATTAATGAATTTTGTAAATTTCATTGAAATCCTGACTTCTAGACAATGGGAATATTTATGTTACTGAAAATCGTGACGTGATACAGCAAAACGGTTATGATTTTTGAAATCAGCGTACCCAAATTAGTCTAAATCATTTTACACATCTCCAGTAAAAAATGTGTTGCTCAGTGTTATAAGCCAAAGTCTACTGACTCTAATCCATCACGTTCAGACAGATCTGGTAAAACTCTTTGTCTTAAGATATTAAAAAAGATGCCGTCCCTTCCAATTTTCCAAATCTTCCTCACTACTATTCAAAAAAGCCTCCTCCAAAGCGTTCCTCCACCTCCACCTCCTCCTCACGACTCCTTAATGAAAACGAGCAAATTTAAAAAAAGATTAAGGCTTTTGAAGAGGCCAACTCATTTTTAACACTCGAAGAGCTTCAAATTAAAATGGATAGGACTTGCCTTCCGAGCGGTGTTCAAGAACATTATGATGAAAAAGATAAAGAGCTGGTGTTCTTCAAGATGAACTTTAGTCATGGAGGACCGTCACTAGAATTCAGTCTAAAGATTAATGAAGAATGGCAATCCATATACGGCAAGCCAAACTTCATTCCTTAACCTTCTTTATTTATATATTGTTTTTCACATATCAAAACTTGACTATTCCTCAGTATTTCTTATTAATACTGATTCAGGGCAACTACGATGACTTTATTCCCTGCTATGTTGTATTTTTCATCATCTCGAACATATCACCAAGAACAATCATATTACAAATGTGACACCCTTCTTAATATTTTGGCCTTCTTAATTCATTGACATCAAACTCTTCCACCAATCAACTATTTAGCTTGGAAAATGAATTAAACACAGCTTTAAATCATTTGACAAATTATTTGCCCATTTAACAAAGCAAAAGAGAAGAAATTAAAAAATTTGATTGAACAATTATCCTTGTTGTTTAAATGACCACAACAACGGAGATACAGTCCTGCCTTGTACGCCTTATCTATGTCCTGGAAAGGTTTCTCAACGAGTCTTTAAAGAGATCTACGTAAAGAAGTTCTCATATTACCTACAATAGTATGGCAAAATATACTTGATTACACACACGTCGCGTTACGGAACTTTCTTCATCTTGAATTTAGAAATTGGATTGACTGACTCTACAATAACTTACCTAAAGGCTCGCTTCAAGGCTCTAAGTCAAAATAGGGATTATGTTTCGGAAATCAATGATCAAATTCACAAAAAAAAAAACAAGCAGTCAAAATATGAAAAATATTCTAAGAGATTGAAAAACTTAAAGGAGAATAAACAAAATGTATGTATGTTATTATAATTTTGCAGAATGTCTTAAATGTATCTATGTTTATTTAATATATGTCCATAAAATTTGTAAATAGTACAAAATATATATTTCATTCTCAAATTCATAATTTGTTATGAAATAAATAAGGAGAGGGAGAATGTACGCGTATTCTCCTTTTTTCCTTTTTAGATCCCTCATCGTATTTTCCTCGCGAGCCTTCTTTTCCTTGTTGTTTTAGTATTCATTGGTTGCTCATATATATTTTTTTAATGAAGGCCTAAACACCGTTTTAAATATATTTCTCGCAATAAAGAAAAATAATAGTGACAGAACCTCTTCAAGAGTATTTTTGTAAATCAGACCTGAGGATCGGCGATCAATTGCGAAAAGCTATATTATTGCAATATAGCAAAGGCTCCTGATCGTTATATTGTAATAAAAAATGCGATCCTTTTCATTAAAAAAGCTCACAAAAATCAACTATTTAAAGCAGATTCCATGAGTATTTCCACTTCAAAAAAGAGGAATGTATTTTAAACCCATATATAAGCTGCATAATAAATTGTTGAGTAATATTAGATCGGATCGTATTTATTTGCTGATTACATAAATGCCGGGGTTTAAAAGCAATTCTGGGATAAATAAAAAGGAAACAACATCAAAATTGAAAATAAGCAAAACATTTAATTGATTGAGGTGAATTTGAACTAAATAACAGTCTGAAGACATAACTATAATAATGATAGAAATAGCTAATATACTATCAAAGATTTTATTCGACTCAGTCAGACATTCATTTATGTAATAATATTTATATTTCTTTTTGCAAAACTGGTTGAAAGTTAAGTTATTTACTTAAAGGAGACTAATAATTGAGGTATTATAGTCCAGGGAATACTATATGTTATAGTATTCCCTGTACGTGTTATTTTCGCGCACGCCTTATAACACGCTTATTTGTCGTATGCTTTGTCTATGTTCCCTTAATGCACGCCTTTATCATCTCAATCTTTTTTATCGTGCTCAATTGCTGAATTGTCGTTGTTGCTTATAATTAAAGCGTTAAAGTAAAGTAGCGCATGCATAACATAAAATTCTTCCTTTTTCCCAAAGGAATTGGCCAAAATTTTAGTTCTTCTTTGGTCCGTAAGGGGCGCTTTGATGCTAGAGCTCTTTGAAAATAATAACAAAGTCCTTTTATTATTTTAATTGGATACGTTGTAGTGATTTGATATATTTCAAATCATCAAACTTAATCCCTTTGAACCGGGTTTAAATAGGATAGTGACGTAATTGCATGGACTAGCGACATCTAACGTTAAAGAAAATAAACAAAAATTTGGCCAATTTTTTTTGTTTACTTTTTCCTTGCATGCGCTACTTTACTTTAACGCTTTACTTATAATCACATGCTTAAACGTCGTGAGCTTCATTGTGGCAGTCGAACTTCAATACATTGCTTACTATAACAAGAAGAAAGGTTTTGTGATTTACGTTTTGATATTGATCCCCATTCGTTTTTTCACAGAGGCATTAATACCTTTTACTCAATTGGATGCAGTCCTCAGGTTTAGCTTTGTCTTCCCCAACTTCCGTTGGTTGTTCATTTCTTTCAGCTTTGGGAACGAGGCCTCCCATCATATCACAATGTTTACTTAGTTTCCTTTTTTTATTCTTTAGTTGTTGCTGTTGCAGCTGTTTCTCCTCGTCGGGGGCTCAAGGAGTCCGGGCCTAGAGCTGAGAAGGGCTTTTGAAGGTTAATATCACGGTCCTTGCTGCTGAGGAAGTTCTCGATAGCCTCCAGGAAGCTTCTCGTACCGAGGTCGAGAAATGAAGGGCCGTCTTGTATGAGGCCGCCGCCACGACCTCCGTCACCTTGTCCAACTCGAAAAGGGACTGTCGGACGGATTGGAGGGGACCTCTTCGTGAGAGAGAAAAGACTCGTACATGTCCACAACTGAAAGAGAAAAGGAGAGTGAGGTCGACCAATAATGAAAAGACAGCTTATAGTGAATTGTAGAAAATTTGGTGGTTTATCAACTATTTTAAAATATAAGTACTTATAATAAGATTAATGAAAGAAAACAGCTGCTAACGCCCAGGAAGGAATGATAGCTTTTATTCAATATTGTTGACGGTAAGCAGACCCCCACACTGACGATAGCACGTACAAAAAGAATATATACATATATATATATATATATATGGTTTGTGCTATATATGTATCTATTATATAGCACCAACGGTCCTTTTAAGCAACATCCTATAATGGGTATTTCTGGTTACACTCTCACTTGACCACTCAGCTATTACTAGAATACTAGGGTTCTTGTGTCTCCCTTGCTATCATCAAAAGACCCCACAATATATATATATATAGTTATATATATATATATATATACGAGGCTGTTTCGGATAAATATGCGGGAAAAAATAATCATAATATATAATTTCAATTATAACGAAAACAACTTTAACAATCTTTTCCTTCCGCCGATTCGAATACATTTCTCCCCCTCTCAACCCACTTCCTGAAGGCCTCACGGAACCTATCTTCCGGGATGGTCCTCCCGACCCGGGTTACTCCTTCTGGACGCTCTTGTCGACGATCTCCACGCCCTCGAGCATCTTTTTCATGACTGGGAAGTAGAAGAAGTCTGCAGGGGGAAAGGTCAGGAGAGTAGTGGATGATCGATGACCTTGATCCCCTTCTTGGCTAAGAACTCCTTCGTGCTATTTGCCATGTGGCCGGAGCATTGTTGAAGTGGAAGTACCAGTCTCTATTGGCCATTTCAGGTCACTTCTCCTTGAATTTCTTTAAAAACATGTTCATGACATCCTTGAACACGGCCACGGTGACGGAGGTCCTCACCGGGCTGGAAGATCACGCCGCAGTTGTCGAAGGAGCTGAGAACCATCTGTTTCTTCCTTGATTATTGCCACTTGAACTTCAGGGCGGATTGGATTGGAGCCCTTCGGGAGCCATTGAGAGACCCTCGTTTGGACTCAGGAGTGAAGAAAGACACAGAGATTTCATCCATTGTCACAATCTTGTCCAGAAACTCGAATCCGAGCTCAAAATTGAGTTTCAAGAAGGCTTGTGCGCACCTCACTCTCTTCATTTTGTGATCCTCTGTGAGCATCTTGGGGATCCATCTTGCTGACTTGATTGAGAGCCCAAATCGTCATGGAGGACGTGGAAAATGGTGTTGATCGACGTCTCGAACTTGATAGCCAGTTCCTCCATTGTCACCCGACGGTCAGCCTCCACGTACACCCTCACAGCCTCAATAAAGTCGTCGGTACGGACCTTCCTCCTCCCGTTAGTGCTCTCTTGTCTGAAGAGTCCTTCCCAGCCTTAACTAATGCTGAAATGCGGTAGATTTGGCTTTGGGAGATGCTGTTGACCTCAAAGGCTGTGTCGACCATGGTCTTGATCTCCTTGGGAGTCTTCCTGGCATTGGTGAGGTCCTCGACGACTTGTGGATGCACAACATTTTTCTTTTTTGTGAAATTTGACCCAATGTTACAAAATAACAAAAACAAAGCTTGATTTTCATACAAAACAAGGTTCTAATTGTTTTGATACATAAGAAAGAAATCAATCCAATTTGTCTGAGCTTTATTTAAGTATATATTTAGAAGATTGATGCAATATTTTGCAAGATATAAACTGATTCGCATCATTATCGAAAACACCTCGTATATCCGCAAACGACCTGGACACCTTTTTTCGCCGGAACCCGGGCCGGGACAAAAAAAAATTCAAGCCGGGCCGGAACTAATATATATTTTCGTTCCTTCGACATTCTGAAGTGATGACGTTTTTTTAGAAAAAATTCTCAGAAAAAGTGATGACGTTTTTTTAGAAAATATTATTTTCAAAATTCCTTTCTAAAAAAAGTCATAACTTAATGAATGACAAACGAAAGAAAATATTTAAGTCCCGGCCCGGTGTCTAAAACACGGGTCGGGACGCTCAAAAACGCCGGGCCCCGGTAGTTTCCCTGAATATATATATATATATTTTTTTGTGTCCATATACCCACCATGAATTAAGAGTGGGATAGCCGTGTGCGT
>CP045898.1:9199602-9226944 GCA_013387185.1 Caligus rogercresseyi | reverse complement strand
TAAGGTGTCGCAAAAGAAATTCATTATTTTTCCAAATATGGCTTTAGCAATCTGTTGTATAAGTACGATTGGGTTACACTAGATGGCGTTGGAAAGATAAGGTTTCTTACTAAAAGAACTTCTCAGCCAGTTTTATGATTGCTTGATTCAGTATTGCTTGAGGACGCGTCAAAAATTGACATCGAGCAAAGAGAAAATGCCCCATATTTTACAGTTTTTCTTCGATAAAGGCAAAAATGCAAGCCAGGCGGCTGAAAATGGGAATAGTGTCTATGGTCCTGATACTGTAACAGCCAATCACGCGCAATTTTGGTTTTCGTCAATTTTGTTCTGGTATTTTTTTTGTCAAAGAGCATCACGCTCTGGAAGGCCAATTGTCGAAAATACCGATAAAATAATGAAATCGTCGAGTCCGACTGTCATGTAAGCACTGTTTCGATTGCCCAGGAGCTAAACATTGTACAAAAAACCGTTTGGAACCACTTACATAAGGCTGGATACAAAAAAGAAGCTCGATGTATGGGTGTCACACGAGTTAACACAAAAAACTCTCATAAACTGAATTTCCATATGCAAATCACTGCTGAATCGCAACAAATCCATCCATTTCTGAAGCGGATGGTTACTGGTGATGATAAGTGGGTCACTTACGACAAAGTCAAGCGAAAACGGTCGTGGGTCAAATTCCGTTGAGCCGGCACAAACGGTGGCCAAACCAGGATTGACGGTCAGGAAGGTTTTGCTGTGTGTTTGGTGGGATTGGCAGGAAATCATCGACTATGAGCTACTCCCCTACGGTCAAACTCGCAATTCGGACCTGTAATGTCAACATTGGACCGTCTGAAGGAAGCAATCCGCCCAAAAGCCCGCCACATTTGGTCAATAGGGGAGGAATTGTGTTCCATCAGGACAACGCCAATCCACACACGTTAGTGGCTCGCCACAATCTCCGGGAGCTTGGTTTGGAGGTTCTTATGCATCTACCTTAGAGTCTAGATCTGGCACCAAGTAATTACTACCTGTTCCTGTCTATGGCGAATGATTTTGCAGGTGAAAAATTCGCCCTCAAGATAAGCTTGTGAAAATCGACTGTCCCACTTTTTTGGCACGAGGGTTTCTATGAAAATGCATTAAGAAATTACCTTCAAAATGGCAACAAGTTATTATAATAACTTGTTGCCATTTTGAAGTATCAAACAAAACGGTACATTTTTGACCTAATCGGATCATTATAACTATGCTAAATAAAAAACCTTGTATATAATGCAAAAATAATGGATTTCTTTTACTAAACCCTATATATATATATATAATATCACCTTTCATATTCAATAGTTTGGGCATTATTTTATAGTACAAATAATAAAGTGTGTACAATATTGTACGTGGATTAGTAGTTTCATAATATGAAAACTTTTATTCAGTCAACTTTCACTCTTACAGTATGAATAAAACTTTGAGAGATTTGTGTATTAATCATAATTTGTTTCTTGTAACAAACCAAAACTTTTATCATATAGTTTTCAGGAAAGGCTGTAATAGCTAGAAATAATTATTTAGTCTGCGGCTTTAAGAAGAAGTGCATTTTTGGATAACACATAAAAATGTATCATAATATCAAAGAAGTGCATGAAACATAGACTGTTTTTTAGGCTTATAAAAAGTGCTGTTTAAAGGCCTACTTATATCTGAGAGGATGAATTTTACAAACTATAGAAAATAATATATTTTTTTCCACTCAAAGATGACAAGCAAAAATTGGTAAATATTTACTTGAACCTTTCTTTTTATAAGTAAGTGCAAGGATGCCTTGGTAATAGTTTATAAATATTCACCTTGTTGATTACATATGCTTCGCTAATTAACAATAACAGCTTTAAAACAAACTTCTTTTTCACTCAGTATACAACATTTATTATTAAGAGTTTTCTTAATTAATTTCCATTTTATAAATAAAAATGGGTGAGAGCAGTTTTTTTTACCGTTGAGGATATAAAGTGTATTTGCAAACTAAAATATTATTTTATTATATAGCAATTATAAAGCATGAGGAGTCATCCATACAATGGGTATACTAGTGGCAAAAATGAAAATGTATTTTTTTATGATAAGATCTGTATTCGGATTGTAGTGTCAGGACATCTCCATTTATCTCATAAGCAGAATTGATATGTACTGGCTACTTATTCACAGGGTTTACTGAGTACTTTGTCATTATTATTCATTACAATAAATAAAATTTACCCTTTGGACACATAAAATATATAAAGATATAGAGAGCTTATTCCCTTGAAAGGCAGAGAAACATCGTTCAGCTGTATTTTTGTGTCCAAACCAAACAAAGTATTTGTACTACGTCATCGTAAGCTGATCATAGATATATAAATATTTTTTTATATTGGGCAATATGACGTATTTCTCTGAAGAATCAATAAGCTCTTTATGTCTTTATATCTCTATGACTGGACCCTGCGGTGTAAAGGTGACATGAACATACAGCCTTCTGATCTGTAGTCTGTAGGCCCTTTCACAGGGTGTTTATATCGATTAAAAATGGCCGAGGAAAATACGGCATAGGAAGAAATAACTCAAGACAAAATAGACCAGGAAGGAATGATCCAGGATAGAAAGGAAAACTATGACGACGCATGGAAAAAAGGCTCAAATAATATTTGGCCCATTCTTATAACAACATCAACCGAAAATCATTTTTATAAATGCAAAATAAATATTTTTACCATCATTTGCTTAATAATAAATGAGAAATAGTATTTGTATAAAACTTAGTTGTATTCCACTCAAAAACCTTGCCTACCATGTATTTGAGCCATTTTTCCATTTTTTATCTTGTCCTTGACCATTTATTTTTCATGAGCAATGTCTTTCTAAGCTGGTATTTCATGGTCCATTTCTTCTGGAGATCGTTAGTATCATCCCTTCTATTTTGGCATTTAATATATTGAAATTGGGGGCTTGTGGATTTATTTTGTCATATAATAAAATTTTGATGAAGAAATGCAAAATCGATTATTTGTTAAAAGTGAGATTGCCCTAATTAATCATTTATTTGGAGTCTTTAAAAGTGTAAAAAAATGAGTGCAATATTGTAATACAATTATAACTCAGTCATATATATATATATATAAATCAGGAAACGAATTTTTTTGTTTTGGAACGTCCCGGAACTTTTTTTCGCCGGAACCCGGGGCGGGCCAAAACCGGGCCGGGACTTTAATATTTTGTTTCGTCGTCATTCTGAAAGTGACAAGGTTTTATATAAATAATTTTTTAATACTTAAAAAAATCTTAAAACAAATGTCATCACTTTCTTTTTGAAAATATTTTTTAATTTAAAACAATGGGAAAAATTATTTTCTAAAAAACGTTGTCACTTTCAGAATGACGAAGGAACAAATATATTAAAGTATCGGTACGGTTTTGGCCCGGCCCGGCTTGAAAAATTTACGTTCCGGTCCGGATCCAGCGAAAAAAAAGTGTCCGGTCGTTTCCTGATATATATATATTATACTTATATATATATTAATTTCTTTCAAATATTCAACTTTCCAATTGAATCCATTTGTTTGAGCACTTCTTTCGGAAACCATAACATAAAGCTAATGCTAGTTAATAACCAAATGAAATATTTGTTATAATAATAATAATATTTAATTTATTCAAATGCCTTCTAAATGGGAAAAAATATCCACTATGTATCGAGGGAACTGAAAACCGACCCACAAGTAGTGGGACTTTAAAGTATTTAATTTCTCATCAATAAAAAAACTTTACTACAGAGAGTCTGCATATAATTTTTTTGCCGAGTGTGAAGTGAATAGAAAAAACCAAGAAATCATTAAAATAAAAGTTTATTTTGATTTTATTATTGTTTTAACAAATATTATTATTTATTTCGGTCATTTGAACGATAAAATAAAATAATTCCTACTAAAAGTTTTTATTATTATCAGACTACACTAACAATTGCTTCTTAAAATTTTCTATTCTTAAAAAATGTTTCATTGCGGAAGTTTTTTTTTTAAATATTTAAAGAGCATTTAGCTGAAATTCAATTTTTTCCCAAGATATAAATTCAGTTTTGTTTTTACTACACAACCTTAGTTTTTTTGCGAGGTGAATGTTATAAATGTTTTGAAATGAAATTAAGAACTATGTCGTCGCTCATATGACCAAAATAAACCTTTACTTTACCGACACAAATCTTTGACCTTGAAAATGATTTATTACTTAAACATAAATAATCCTTGAACCGTAGACTAAAAAGCCTTTAGCAAAACATCTGTTGGTTTTAATAGATAGACGACGACATTATGCCTTATTCCAAGAGAACTATAGTTATGTTATGATTTAATATATTTGTCCTCTATGCAAAGAGGTTATCAAAAAAATTGAAGCCATGTTGTTTTAATGTCTTGGGAGGACAACTTGTTTGTGTTATCAATGTTTTTTTGCAAATTGAATCGCGATTAATTGTGCAAATACTTATTTAAAATAGCAGCTATTAAAATATATACAATTTAAGCAAAGAAGTCATAATTCAATTGTATGTATTATGTTTGAATACTATTATAAAAATAAAAAATAAATTCGATCTCGTTCGGAAAAATTATATGTATTATAATTTTATCAACTAAAAAATGTCAACTAAAATAATGCATAAAAATCCCCTGTCAATACAAATAGTTTCATCGCAATTTGTATTTGATATAAACTACCTAATAAAGACCTAATGGACATAATAAACGAAGGACTTTAAACATTAGCTTCCAATAGAATACTGCTACAAGCTCCGCCAAAGCGTGAAAGTTATTTAATAGATATTCTAGAAGAGTAATAAATCTTTATACATTGACAGGAAAGAAAAAATAATATAAAAAGCTATATTCTATTTTCTTCATCTTTTTCTGAATATATATGTATATATATATATATATAAAAATAGAAAGACAAATCCTTGAATATTTTTGCACGAACGAATGAAAACAATATTGTAAATTTTTCATGTTTATAATATGTAAAAACAATATTTGAATGTATTCAATATACATATTATATGGTACAAAGTGATAAATATGTTTTCTTTATATGTGACACTGGTGTAGAAAACCCATACAGACAAACCTATCAATAGTGGTCGCTCAGGGAACCCAGTATAGTGACCGTTCAAGACAGGTGGAAGCTAATAATAAACAGTACTACTTTTTTCTTTTGAGGGGGTAAAATTGGGTTGGCGCTATGGACGATTGACCGCTATAAAGAGGTGATGCTTAACATAGGTTAAACTGTATTTTGATTGGCAAGCATGTTAATAAAAAGTTTTGTTTTATATTTTTTTATCTTCGACGATAAAGGGCCATGATAGACGACTCTAAATTGTATATCCAAAAGTATTATTTTGAACGATTGCTTAAGAGCCAATACATCAAGGTTAAAATTAAGCATATTTGTAATGTGAAGTCTACTGAGTAATCCGCTGATTGGAAGTAATAAAATAATTCAACCGAAAACACAAATAATAACAGAGGCAATTGGGACTGTAGGAAAAGTATTTTGTCAGAAGGCGTTCCTATATTTCATGAAATATATATGAAGTAAAAAAAAACCATTTGGATCATAACTTTAAAAAACTCATAAAAGTACAGCATTTTAGAAATTAGATAGATAAGAAAGTGGTAAAATATATAATTATTATTATTATACTTCTAAATATTGTGTTGTAATACTTCAATACTTTCCCTTTGCCTTGATGCTTTATATACAATATTGCAGTTTTGTTATTACTGCATGCTGCAGTATTTTTTTTTGTACATGATACTACAAAAATCCTTTAAAGGCCCAATTTAATGATGGAGTCGATGGGGCAAAGATCCTTACTTTTGTATTAAATTATGGTTTTTTCGGTAAAAAACATTTCATTCAGTAACCTACGAAAATTTTATACAGTATAAAAACAAAATACACACAAAATTATATACAGAAAAACAGAGTTGTTTTCTTCTCCTCCACTTTGAAAAACCAACACAGTTTATCTCCGTTTACAAATAATAGTGACATTTCCAGAGTCCCGGTGACGACATGATATATAAGCCACCTTTTGTGTGTGGGATTAATAGGGATTTACAGAGTCTTTTAATAATACCACGAAAATATTTTTATCTAACCTAACTATTTCAATCAGATTTCGTTAATTTTCATTTATTTTACTTTCAGAATCGGGCATCATTTGCAATAACTTTTACTATAAATTGATTAAAAGTATATTGCAATTGTACATTTATTTTAGTCTTTGGCATGCGTCAACTTTATGTATTGGCAACAACCAATGGTTTTTTTCCCTCATCAGCAAGGCCTTTATTTATCTAAGTGACAAAAAGTAACATACTTAAATAAATAGTAAAATAGGAAAATTGTGCTTTTTACAATAAAACATAAATAAACATTCTAGTTTATAATTAGTTCCCATTTAAAGACCTAAAATTCGTACCCTAATGAATTCTGTAACAATGATGTAACGAATTTAAAATACCAAGTTAATGAACAAAGACAGATAATACGCATACATAATTAAAAAGATAATAATCCGATTTAAAGTCCATAAGCTATTAGTTCTCTGTGTCCTTAGTGTTTTCGTTATAATAACTTATTAAACGTTTTAGCATTCTGGAGTGTCGGGCTGATGAGGAGGGATAGTACTTTATGGTTTCATACGCGAAGTTCCATAGATTGTCCTGGACCTTGGGAATCCTTAGGGAGAGGGCAGTATACCTCGCTGCAGCCGATGGTTTAAAAATTTAATATATATATATATATAAGCAATTATTATTATTATTATTTCTGCCTATATGGTTCGATAGAATTGTATCCGACAGGATATAAATAAGCATTATAGCATTAAAATTAGTTAATCGATCCTAGGATCTTATCAATGAGGTAGACACAAATTAACCTCCTCTCTCGTGAGTATTCGAACCTGCGCCCCCAACATTGAGAGTTGAACGCGCCTTAACGCACATGACATTCCACTCTCTTAATTATTTTACCTTTCATATTAAAATCTCTAAATATATATTTACAAATGTTTACCAACTCATAGAATAACTTTTCTATAAGCAATTCTTACACCCACGAATTTGAGTGAAACCAACGCCAAACGCCACACACTTTGATTTGTAAACAATGGCGAGTTCATTATTTTTTATAATGATTCGATAATTTGATGAACAATGTAAGAATCTATAAATTATAGCAAATGTAATCTTTCTTAAATTAATATTAGTTTTGGAATAAATTAATTATGATTAAAAGATATATGTATTTCAAATATAAGTATAGACTATTTATAAATATTGTCATGAGTTTGAACGATTTCGGCACATTCTACCTCGGGTTTTGTGTTCTTATACTCGATTGTTAGAGATGCTTTTAATACTCCTTATGTTTACTTTCATTACTTTCAAGTCGAGTCAATACATTTTTTTTACTACCTTCTCTACCATTTTTCCCTCTAACATTTATTCCCAAAAATATAAAGTCCACATAAACCCCTGCCATTGTCCCTATAGGACACCACCAAAAAGAAAGGCAAGGATGGTTTATATGTAGCCCTTTTTGTGAGGCCCCCTTCATCGATAATAAATGTCATTATAATTAGAGTAATTAATTACTCAATTTCGTTTTACTTTTCCTTGTTTTATCTGATATATAATGCAGATAAATAGCTATACTTGATTATCCTGACCATATAATACTATACATTTCTGTGGCCAGCATGTATATTTAGCAAATATTTAATGAATATTATGATAGTAATTTGCAGGTTGACTATCTTGGTCCCTGAGGTAGTTCAAGGAATACTACAAGAAACACCATGGAAGGGTGACTCCTCTTTACCTAAGTAGGTAGTACTTCCTTATCAGTTGTTCTTTATTCTTTAGAGAAACTTGGTGTATCTCAACATCAATTATATTCTCGAAATTGCTCTCAATTAAGTGTAAAGGACTCAGATTAGTTGACGTTGGACTTTGAATCTTTTAATTTATTAAGAATATAAAACATATTTAATGTTTATATTCATCAAAATTGATGAATATAGTTTGTTTAAGAACAAATTATTTATATTATATTATAGTACAATAATAAATATTTAAACTGCAGTTATTTTATATTTAAATACAAGTTAAAGAACTACATTTGAGTTATTTTATTACTTTAATCTAATTATAAAATAACAATCATGTTAAAATGCTTTCCAAGCCAAAGGAAAGTTCTAAAGAGTATATTTGCACTTAAAAGCTGATACTTTATTTTCATTTTACATAGTATTCGCAAGAGCTCGTCAACAATCAATTATATAAAGTGGAGAATAAATATGAGTTATACAATGAGTTTCAGCATACTTATCACACAATAATGCCTGTAGGCAATTCCTCCCTTCAAGCAACTCGAATTGCAACTTCAATACAATATGCCATTAATCATAATACTATTGTGAGTTGAATGAGTTAAATTAAAGCTAATAATAATCGACGTTGCGCTCATCGACTCACAAGTGTTATTCAGATGCTGTTGAAGGAATAAAGAATTGTACTTGTATAGGCAAAAAGTTATTATACATAGAAATATGGAATTGCTAAAGGAAAAACTTATAATATCTTTTGAATCACATATGTATCATATGCTGTTAATGATCCAAGAATGTATTTTATGGGCGACATATAAGGTTTTGCAAAGGAAAAGTATTAATTATTGTTGCCTATGCAAATTAAACGAAAAAAAATCAATTAAAACGAATACATAGTTATCTAATAATAATGGCTGCAAAAGGTAAGTTATTAGAATAACTGTTTTGCCCTCGTAACGAGTTATAATAACGGAGAGAAAAAAAGGTTGAAAATAGTTTGTCACATAGTTTTTTTGGGATTCTTTATTTTTTCATAAATTGCCCTTTGGCAAGCACTCAGAAATATATATCACCATGGGATGGTTCAAATCTATCTCTTAACCATGTGGTTGTCCATTTATTTTGATTTTGATAATGTATTGTATCTTTTTATGCAAAACACCAAGACAATACAAGTGATATAATAAATAAACGAAATAATCACAAATATTGACAGATATACTCACAAAATGTAACCACGCAACTCTTTAATTTAAAAAATAAACATTTACTGAGGGACAATAAAACTGAAACGCGAAGTAGCGGGTGTGTAGCAGATTCTATTCTTCTCTTCCTCTATTTCCGCCCTTTTCTTATAAAAATCCATTATCAGATGGGGCGACGGACGTTTCTTTTTCTTTTCTCAAAGAGACTGTGTATAAATATTTGAAATCTATTTGTACATAAATAATTCCCTTTTATGAAATACATCTTAGTTTAGATCAGATAAATTCAGTCATTTGCTCCTTCGTTTACAATTCACAAGCCGATAAAGCTGAATATACTTAAGCTTCTTACTAGAAGATCAAGTTCGAAAATGTGTATTGAGCAGGTGGACTTTTCTTTAAAATTAATAGTATTGGGTTAAAAATGATAGATATCAATAGAAATATATATCGCTGCAAGTTTCTTTTATGAAGTTACATCGAGTGATGCTTAACATGACACAATTGTAACCACAGTTTTTAGGCTAATTCAAAAAATAAACGCCTTAGTTTAAATTATTAAAAAATCCAATACTTAGAGCTATGACAACCGAATATATTTATCATTGTTGTAGAAAAATAGCACCAGCAGTATATGATTCTTCCCATACTTTTTCTTGAATAAAACTACCGATTACATGAATTTTGTAGATAGGTAGGTGTGCAAATCTAAAACAAACAGAATCTTGATCTCTTCGAAATAATAGATATGTTTTTATACTGAATTTTGAAATCTATCGATACCGATTTAACACAGCTCACTAAAACTACACCGATATCAGCAGTTGTTTTTTATATTGCAGAACCCTCTCTACAATTGCAATATTTTTGATGGTATCTCTCTTTCTTATTTGATGGTGTATCCATATTTTATTGATTTATTATCAAGATATAGTTTTTAATTAGAAGAAGCGTTATTGCTTTTGAGAAATTGTATATATAAAATGAACATGATATAATTTTTTAAGGCTCAATTAAGTGCATCAAGAATTTTCGTTCAATAATATATCATAAACTATCTCTCCATTCGACTCCGCTTTTAATTTCGGCAGGGTATTTCCAAAGGTAACTATGAAATAGCCGCAGTGTAGTAAAAATATATTATAACTCAATATCCAGAGCCTTCTAACATTGTTCTTTGTTCACCACCCACTGAATGGATAAAATCAATCAATCCTAACAAACAAACAAACCTCAAACAACTTTCAATTACATACAAATACAAGGAGCACACGCACAATATGAAACAAACAAACACGGCAGAAT
The DNA here is from genome assembly GCA_013387185.1 of Caligus rogercresseyi. Lineage (NCBI taxonomy): Eukaryota > Metazoa > Arthropoda > Copepoda > Siphonostomatoida > Caligidae > Caligus > Caligus rogercresseyi. The sequence goes on along the minus strand of CP045898.1, from coordinate 9,216,513 downwards.
TTTATATAGTCATGAAATAGATTGAATTTGAAAGGATTCGTATTATTATTAGTATGTAAACAAGAGGAAAACATCAAAAACTCGAATCTCTACCAAGGCTACCTCGAGGGCTCTCATGAATGCTTACTTATTAATGAAATGAGTGTGGTTAAGTAAATAAACTGCCGAACGATATTTATGTATTTATTTGGTCAATTACTCATATTTTGACAACTTTTCTTTATATTTTTCATCTTCATGGATGGGCATTATTTTGTATTCATGTTATACAGTATGTGACGTCACAGTTGAGAGTCCCATATATATATATATATATATATATATATTGAAGATAGAGAGTTTTTAGGAAAGTAAAAATGTAAATGGTCTTTGACACATATTGGGAGTGGTATTAGAAAGAAAAAGACTGAGGAAAATACGGCCTAGGACGAAATGGACCAAGAAAAAATATACCAGGAAGAAATGACCCTCGGTAGAAAATGATAACTCATGGAGCAAATGGTCCAAGTAATCTTTGCCTCATCTAATGACAACAAAAACAAGAAAATCATATATCTATAATTGCGTAAATAAATTATTTTTTCCTTATTTGTCTAAATTGCATGAAAATTGTATTTTTTTGTGCCTTTATGGTTCGATAGAATTGCATCCGACTGGATATAAATAAACATTATTGCATTAAAATCAGTCTATCGAATCTAGGATCTTATCAATGAGGTAGACCAATAATGACCATCTTCTCTGGGAGTATTCGAACCTGGTCCCCCAACATTGAAAGTTGAACACGCCTTAACGCACAGGGCTATCGCATGATCAATACTTAGTTTTATTCCACTCAAATATTTGTTACCCATGCATTTAGGTCATATTTTCCGTGATTCCTCATTTTCCTTTTCTACCTTGGGTCATTACTTCATGGTCTATTTTTTCTATGGCCATTTCATCTTAGGCCGTATTTGAACGGCCATTTTGTCTGGACACCACTGGGAGTACAAGATAATATCTTTATTTTTTCGATTAACTCTTCATATAAAGTCACGTGTGCCTTGATACATTATGAACTTATTCAAGCTTGTGAGCGTTCGATTGTTTTGTTGCTTCCTTTCCAGTTTTGTTTCGCATATTTATCGAAGTGCTGATTTTAAATGTGGGGAAATTCAAAGAAAGTATTTTTGTTTAGGTTCTATAAAAAAACCACAAGCATTAGTCAAAAGAATCTAGTTTTTTCTGGGTTGAAAATAAGTTCACGGTTATTCATTGCGAAAGAGGTACTAATTCCCGTGGGATGATTAAAATTGAATAATTATTGAGTGGTTTCCATATCGTTTGTCCGAATTTGTATTACAGATTAATAATCGGTATTTTGGTAGATAAGTAGTACTAACCGTATTTTCCCTCCTCTACGATAATGACATTTTGTTCCATATATAAAAATATCAACTACTGCAACATAATATATTAATTTTATATGTAGATAAGTAGTACTAACAGTATATTTTTTCTACCCACAATGCCATTTTGTTCCTTCATAAATCTATCAAATACTGCTACTTTGACATATTTATGTACATACATTGGTTGCTGTAGATTCAAAGTTTGTAAAATGTTGATATCTCCAAAACGAATTGCACCTACGTTGAAATAATGTTATGATTGATAATTAGTATTTCGGTAGTATTAACGGTAGATCTATTGTACTGATATCCATATTTTGTTGTTCCTTCCTCGAATGCCGCTACCTATTGCACTATTTCTGTCAATTGTTAGTGATAAAATAAAATAATATCAAAATCTTTATATCTTTAAAGTGAATGACACCCCTGCCCCCGTGTTTGAATTACATTTTTTTACCAGTGTTACTTTTAAACTAAGAATGTGAGAAACTATTTTACTTTTTTTTCCTTCAAAAAGAGTAAATTCTTTCCCATGCAACGAGTGTTGACTGGCCTCTTTTTCCGGGGAACGTTATTGTAATATCTACTTTTATTCCAGCTATTTTGTGATTCCAGTATTTTGCTATATAAAAAGTCCACATTTTTGCTGGGGGGGGGGGGGGGGGGGGCGTGCACTAAGACCACAATCTTGATTACTAGAAATGAACCCCCTCCCTCGCAGATGATGCTTTTCCAATAGAATTTTGAAATTTTCGGTAACCTGTTACTGCCTTCAATCGGTAGACTTGCAAAAAGACATATGGGAACCTCTTGGACACATAATACTAAAATCTACCAATGCCAGCGGTAGATTTTCCCAATGAATTTCCAAATCTTGTAAGTGTAGCCTAAAAGTGGCTTAAATTAAAGCAATTTTTGACGTCATCTTTGGACAAACAAAAAAATGTTTTTCTTGCACCAATTTTAACAATTAAACGAATTTTTGAAAGTATTTGATGATAAATATAATTTTAATAATTAATAATAAATATAATTATCAAAGCAAGCTATAAAAATGGTGTGTTATATTAATAAATATTTGTAACATATTTCAAATATCAATATTAATAAACTCTTACATTGTAACGATTTAAAACATATTTAAAAAAAGAAAGAACGAACATAATTTAATCAATTTAAATGGTCTTATCTCCCATCTCTTAGTTTAAGTAGTATAGGCACACCTTCTTTCATCCTCATTTCCTTTCTACTGCCGTTATCTACCTCCAATAACAATAGGAAATGGATTAAAGTGCAATTCCTTCCTACTTCCCATGCATCTAAATCCATATCTATAATGTAAATACTTCAAAATATTTAGGACTGAACCATAGTACATATAATGGAAAGTGTCTTAGTTTATGCTATTCACTTCTGCTTGAAGTTAGATGATGAATCATTTCCTTACTCTTAGGAAATGATTGTTTTCTCATGATTTGAATAGCTATTGGAATGGTTTATTTTTTGAATGCATTCACAGCACATGTTTTTAAATATAATTGTTTCAAAAATACATTGAAAATAGTCCCTATAATCAAGAATAGAGAAAGCTTCTTCCAAACTTTCCAATAAACAGGATTTGTTTTTGATTTGTTAAATTTTCTCTCTTTTTCTATGTCCGATAGTCTGAATGATGATGATGATGATCCCTTTATCGATAGGTGTGAGCAAATATAATAAACATGTATATTCTCCCAGAGATTACACGTTTTTTTTTTCGATTAAAAATTCTTTATTATGTTATCTAAAAAACGAGTAATAAAATACAGCAACATAACAATATAATAAAATTAGACAGTTGTGTATACATGTTTATTATATTTTTCATATCTGTCGATAAATGAATAATTCAGACTATCGGACATAGAAAAAGAGAGAAAGGGTGTTATCAAAATATAAAATAATCATGTGGGAATCATTTTGTGGGAAACCCGTGGCTTTAGGTGAATCTTTTGCCCATCGAATTCAAATCGTGGAGCTAGAATTGGTGCAATTTCTTCCATCGACATCTTTAAATCGGAAAAAATATTTGCATAAGATTTTAAAGCATTTAGTCATTTCTTATGGATACCTGTATGAACTGTGAATTGTTGGTTTTATTACCTCCGCCGAGGGAGGTATGTTTTCACTGGCGTTTGTTGGTTTGTTAGTTTGTTGGTTTGTCAGCAGGATAACTCAAAAGTACTGAACGGATTTGGATGAAATTTTGTGGAGTTGTTGGAAGTGCCAAAAGAAAGACGTGATTAATTTTGGCATCTCTGAGTGCAGAATTAAGGCGCCAAATGAGCTAAATACTACTAAATTTTTCAAGTTAGCCTACTCTGCCAATAGATGTCGCTGTGCTGTGAAATTGGGTGCCGGGAGCGTCTTCCTCTCGGAATTTCCGTCTAGGGGAACCCTCCCCCGTCTCTCTACGCCTCCCCAGTCGTGAAAAATCCGCCTCGGAAGGCTCATGACGGCGGAGGTTTGCACTCTCTGAGTGTATATATGCCTCTAGTTATTAATGTTATTTAAAATGATGAGCTAATATTCCTTTCCGGAGTATTGATTTTAAATTATTATGTTATTCATGTATTTTCTTTGGCATAACTACTCCGTTTATATATATTTATGTATGCTTTTCTGTTTAATAACCATAATATATTTTAATAAAGGAAAAAATCCAAGAGTATGACCATTTGTTTTATTCAATAAATCATAATAAGATGTGGTGTCATTGGAGACGCTCATTCAAAGGATTCACAAATGACGTCATGGATGTAGGCCCATGAAGTACATGACTTGAAACAAACGGATGCAAACAACATAAAGTCAGGTTGTGAATTAAACGGAAAATTTAACGTAGTTAACCTCCTTGACATAAAAAGGTGGGAGTTCCTATTTCAAGCACTATTATTCCATGAATAAATGTAAACCTGGAATATAAACTCCCTTCTTTTTATGTCAAAGTTTAACTACTTTCGTAAAAAATAAAGAGAAAAGGAGGGAGTTCCTATTCCATGTTATTTAGTATTCCCTGGATAGACCAAAGGAAAATGGTGAAGCACCCCGGTTGAAGCTTCAAGTGCAGCATTGCAAGGGCATAAATACAACAACAGCAACGCTCATGAAAGACCAGGTTAAAAGAGGCTGAAGGACACTTTTTAGTGATTAAAATCAGGGTTAATTAAGGCTCTTCTATATGTAGCAAAAAATCCCTGCAAAACAGGTTTTCCGGCCTGCATTGTTTTATGGCGGGAACTTCCTTAAAAAACCTATAAATAATAATAATAAATGTTATGATTATCTTTGAGGGCCATTCATTTTTTTTTTATTATCAGATTTGCTGTTGAAAAACTAAAGTCTCTTATCTAAAATGTATTAAAACTAAAAGGAATCTTTGCTCATGTTGCCTGAAATGGTTAATTTTTTGGTAATGTAATATAAGAATGTTGCTCTAGCAAATTCACTGATCAACATAATTATTCATTTGATAACACTGTTTCCATAACTTTTTTACGTCTGATAGTCAAGGTAATGATCCACTTATCGACAGATTCAATGAAACAAAATAATATTATCCTTTTTATATTGAAAACTTGCTATTGTCAAATCATATGAATAGGTGCAATTAATATTTTCATATTAATGAATCAGTGCAACATATTAAATGTTTCTCATATTGAATATGTTCCAGGCTCGAGAACCTCTCCAAATTAATTATTTATTATAATACTCAAGACTTTAATTAAATGAATGCTTTTGATCATTATTTCATACAAGCTTTTTTTGATAGTTTCTATACAAATAATGTATGTATTTTAATTTAGCAATCAAGTGTACATACATTAGTAGACCCTGTATTATGTATCTCACCTTTATATCGTATTTTACAATCATTAACTTCTTAAAAAGTGCATCCTTTTAGAATATTCAAAATGCATCTTATAAACACTTTTTGGCAAATACAATAAGAACTTAAAAATTGGGGGGGAACAAACAAAAATTAACAATAAGAAAATAATATTCACATTTTCTTAATGGGTATTAGATATTTATTTATTTGCCTTCACTATAATGTGTTTCGCATAGGAGCGAACGACATAAAAGCTCATTAGTCGTTGCGGATCATTTATGAGCATTGCACTCCGTATTTTTAGTTTTGTGTCTAGCATCTATTACCTAACAAGGTAATTTGGTAAGTGACACATCCTAAAAGAGTATAATTTTTTTTTTACTTTTAGGTCTTGTTTTACATTATAAATCTAAGGAAAGATATTGAGGCATAAAATCGTTTACAAATATGAAATTATTATGTGTTAGGATGAAAAATGGACCTAATATTGAATAATTTAAAATATGATTTTTTTAAAACTGTGTGTGGTAATATATATTTGGTGTTGATTTGGCTCTAGCTTCACAGTTACTAAAAGTATAGGTATATATATAAGGCGTAGGGGGCAAGGGGGGAAACTGCCCCCCCCCCCAAAAAAAAAAAATCGGGTGAGTTCTCAAATTCGGGCATATTGATTGAGGGCATTTCAGTTGAAGAAAAAAATATAATATTGAAAGCACCTGATTTTCAAGTATAACAAAATAAATATAATGTAATGAATAGTATGAAATCACTATAAAGAAAATATTAATCTACATAACTTTCTTCATTGATTAATTTTTCACCGATTTACAGTTCTTGTTAAATTCGGGCAAATTAAATGTTACCACCCCAACCAAACATCTCCCCTACGCCTATGTATATATATATATAGATATATCGGCTTGTGACCGAAATGCAAAATTGAACGGCGTTCAGCTGAACGCACGTTCAATGAAAGGAACGCAACTTTTTTTTGAGCGCTGAACGTTGAACGCAAAAAAAAGTTTTGCGTTCAGCGTTCAATTTTTCCAAACATTTTTGGAATTTTTTCGGAAAAAACGTCATCACTTTATTTGGAAATTCTTTTCTAAAAAACGTCATCACTACGCATTACTTTTTTGGAAATTATTTTCTAAAAACACGTCATCACTACGCATTACTTTTTTTGGAAATATTTTCTAAAAAACGTCATCACTACGCATTACTTTTTTTGGAAATCCTTTTTCTAAAAACCGTCATCACTACGCATTACTTTTTTGGAAATTCTTTTCTAAAAAAACGTCATCATTACGCATTACTTTTTTGGGAAATTCTTTTCTAAAAAAAAACTCATACACTTTTTTGGAGATTCGTTTCTTTAAAAAAATGCACTTTTTTTAAAATTTGAACGCTGAACGCAACGGAACGTGAACGCAACATTTGAACGGAACGCTATTTTTTTTAACGCTGACGCAAAAAAAGCTGAACGCTCACAAGCTGAATATAAATATATACATGTATTCACTTTAAATTGAAGATTAAATATTACAAACTAATACAATCTGTATTTAAATTTTACACAAATAATTTTTTAAATAAAATGATAGAACAATGGTTAATTTACAAATTTATTTCATTAAATTTGCAACATAATCCTTCTTGCCTTCAACAGCTGAACCTCTCAAAACTTAGGCAGGATCGCTTCGAGCTCAGACCATGACTGAGGGTGGCTTTTGTTCTGAAGAGACTCAGCTGCACGATGTCTTCACTTTTTTCAGATAAAACCGTCATTCTGACTGTTTGTGGGTCCTGGACCGTTAAATCTTTGTCTGAGTAAAGATTCCTTTCTGTTTTGCCTCCCCAAGTTCAAAGCTTTATTGAAGTCCAAAGAGATATTGAAATTTATGGAAATACTTTTATTACACATTTGTTCTATCATTTTGTTTCAAAATATTTATGTAAAATTTAATCAAAGATTGTAGTTTGTTAATATTTAGTCTCAATTTAAGTGATCACCCTGTAATATATATTTATCTATATATATTAATGAAGTTATAAGTCATTATGAGCTATTATGGGTACCATAACAATTTAATCTTAGAAATTATCTATTCTGTGCTTTTGTAATAAAAGACAATTTTATGAATATAGTATAAACATTTAAATTGAATATAATAAATTATTAAAAAAATGATGTCAACCCTCATTTTTTTTGGATAATATTATGCTTGAAGGTTGATAGTTAAACAGACTAATAGCACTATATCTTGACAATTATATACAAGTAAATTCTAATCATCACGTTTATTTCTGAGCCCGCAAAAGCCTTTTTATAGACAACATTCACTTTTATACAAGTTTGCATCCCATTCAAGGGATTAATATATTGAAAATCAATAGTTCATTTACAAGACTTCATTTATAGTACTTCGATGCTGGATAAGCAACCTCAAGAGAACTATGATACAGTATATACATATATTATAACAAAGAAAATGCCATTAGACATATTTTTAAATCTGCTTTATATTTGATAGCCATAAATTTAAGTAATAAATATATACACTCAGAGAGTGCAAACCTCCGCCGTCACGGGTCCTTATGAGCCTTCCGAGGCGGATTTTTCACGACTGGGCGGCGTAGAGGGACGGGGAGGGCTCCCCTCGACGGAAATTCCGAGAGGAAGACGCTCCCGGCACCCGATTTCACAGCACAGCGACATCTATTGACAGAGTAGGCTACCTTGAAATTTTATTAGTATTTAGCTCGTTTTGAATCTTAATTCTGCACTCAGAGATGCCAAAATTTAATCACTTGTTTCTTTTGGCATTTCAACAGCTCCACAAAGTTTCATCCAAATCTGTTCTGTACTTTTTGAGTTATCCTGCTGACAAACAACAAACAAACAACCAACAAACCAACGCCAGTGAAAACAATACCTCCTTCGGCGGAGGTAATAAGTAATTTAAATTTATATTCATATGTGTATATATTTTAACTAAGATATATGTTTTAGCATGCACTTATTATTTAGTAAATTAAATTGCATCCTTAAAAACAAGAAAACAACAAAACACACCTGCAGTTACTCTTTAAGCATTAATATTACAACCTGTCAATTGGGATTCCACCCTCGTTTTCTTGAGTTGTATTGTATTTAACTGAGTGCTCTAATGCATGAAACTTTGCATTTGTAAGTGTGTTTATTGACTAATTTTTAATGCATTAAACTACATTTTAATTCATTTGCCGCCCAAGTTCTTATAAACCTTAAAAACCTTGCGAGGGCCTCACATAAGGATTTGCTTATTAAACGTGGGCTTATCACAGCCTTACTGTTAGTTGACTCTGTGGTCTCGTCTTTTTTAATATTATTTGTACCCTAAAAAAATCAAATTAAATTTTGTTAAAACGGAATTTAATTATTCTTATATTATTAGTCCTTTTTATTCTAAAGAGAAGCAAACAAAGGCTCCTTGTAATTTATGTTAGAGGAAGTTAATTTATTACAAAGGATATTTCATCTAAGGAAGACGTGTTTCCCTTGAATGTAGTAGTACTTGAATAAAAGCCTTCGCTATATATCTTATCATAAAGTTTTGAGACTGTGTATCTATGTATATATATATATAAATGGTATTTATTTTAATGTATCCGTTTCTACAATTTCCATATAAAGTTTGAAGAAAATATAATCTATTTTGTATATTTAGATCTATATTTGTAGCTGGAGAAGCAAAGAGGATTATAAAAATAATTCTTTGAAAATAATGAATGCAGAACTATAGTTTCGTTTTTAACTAACTGCAATCTAAGTGTAAATATTTTCAATGCATGCTGCTCATTATCTATTGCGCATTAAGTTATTAATTTATTTTTCAGATGTTTTGCTATATTTATAATTTTATATATATTAAGATTGTTCTATTGATTTTTATTTATATGGTTCGACATAATAGGATAATAGCAGCTCGCATATTTGGGCGCCTACGGCGCCTATATGTTCGCCCTTGGGTATGGTAGGTTTTGGAGCTAGTTTGTGAGTGAAACAGACCTTAAAGAATATAAGAGGGAGAGATAATTTTTTTTTGTACAATAAATGTTCAAACATTCCTCATAAAAAGTTTGACTTTGTACAAAGAATATGTTTTAAGTCACATGAGATGCTTTTTTCTTTTTTTCTATTTTTATAACTCCTCCTTTTCTTTTTCTTTTTTCCTCTCTTTACCTTGAAAAGTAGGTAGTTCAAATCAGACAAGGTCTGATTTTTTTTCTTCATTTCTGGTCCCATCACTTTGCAAATAGTTTTATTAGGTCCGTCTTGACCCAAGATTCATAGTACCTTCACAGTTCAAATCTGACCATAAATGTGGGAGGAGATAGCGTGCGGACATACAGACGGACAGAGATTGGTGAATTATTATATAGATTATAACATTAAATTCGTCTTCGAACCTTGGATCCTATCAATGAGGTAGACCAAAACCGACCATCCCTTGTTGGGATTCGAACCTGCGTCTCCAACATTGAGATATTGTTATGGCTATATTTTTATATATTTCAAGGATCTTTATATATATATATATATATTTTGTGTTATTACAAGCACAAATTTCTTTTAATATATAATATACATCTTATGGTATAAAGACATTGCTGATAGGAAAACATAATATTTAAAAAAGTACAATATCATTTGTATATATTGTATACCAGATCTTATACTTATAAATTTTGTTGTTATTATTTCAATGAATGTTTTATTACAACAATATTGTTTGTGACTTAATAGCAACTCAATTAAGAAATAAAGAAATAATTAGTCTTTCTATTTTTATAACGTACATTTGCAATTTAAGTAAATTATATTGATGGCATTCTATATAAACAACAGCCGCTAGATAATTGTGTTCACCATTTCCATTATATAAAAAAGATCAAGTGGATTTATATTGATTGAAATATTGCAAAACGAACACAAAGTGAAAAATATATGTATAGCCCAAATTGAAAATCGTATTACCTTTTTTTAGCTATATTTTTTTCGTTCATGAAATACATCCTAGAAATAATTATGTTTATTTTTTAAAGTTGTATTGTTAGATATTGATTTATTTAAGGGATCATTTTATTTATTACTTCACGATATGTGTATGTTTTGAAAATTTGGAATCTTTGCTATATATTAAAATACAAAACTATTTTGTTATATATCTGTAATGAAAAAGTTTATGATATTCGAAAATATATGCTAACTGTCGAATTTGAAGTTTAATTAAACATCATATAACTACATTATTTAGCTATGCAATTTAATTTTTAAATTAACAACCAATGAATGGCTTCAATAAGACTTGGAAGTCCTATCTTCAAAAGTTAATAAAATTTTATTTTCAATCTGATCTGAATATATAAAATATAATAGCAAGAAACCACTCACCAGAACTTTTTTAAATATTGTTTGGTTTCTCAATTATAAAAAAGCCATTCGAGTATATCTTCCTTTTCCATAAGTATTAGATAAATAAATATAGATCATATATATATATATAGTTTGTCTCAATAGGTCTTAAAAACCCGAATGAATCATCATTAATCAACATTTCTGTCAATTAGATCCCTTGAATGCAACATAAACATTTATTTGCTCAATGTTTTCATCATTCCTTAAAAATACGTTCTTACAAACACTTAAGAGTTTTTTTTTGTAATCCTCTAAATATTTTGGCTTAGTATGAAACTTCTAGTTCATTCATGGGTGATAATTGTATATATATTAAAATAAACTAGGATATAACCGCTTAACCAAATCCCGGGGGAAAGTTTATGTTGTGGTGTTTATATAAGTATAAAAAGTTTCCTTCGCAAGTTTGCCAACAAATGAAGGTTCTTTTTCATGAACAAAAAGTTATCAATAGAAAAAGCTGCATATTCACAACATTGAATGGTATTGCATTATTTTCCTGATAGAAGCAAGTTTTTAAACTTTACATGCACAAAGGGCATCTACATATGCTATTTGCATTGGTATCGCTTTTTTGTTATATATATATATATAAAGCGAGGTCACTATGTATGTTATAAGTTATATATAAATATATATTTAATGGGAGAATGTGTTTATTAAAACATATTTTATCATTGTAGTTAAAAAATATGTCCCTTAGAGACCTAACTACTCCTTATAAAAGTGAACAAGGATAATCAATTATTTTTTGCTACAACGAGTGGGTTTAAAATGAAACTTTTATTAAAATTCCCTTAATTTACTATTTTAAGTCTAATGGAGGGGGAATAATATCTACCAAAATTGTTTTCTCACTAAATATTTATCTATAAATTAATATTTTTATTATGTGTCTATCAGAAATTTTCACTCAAAAAAGGTATGGTAAAAAAATATGCTAAGTAAAATCAAAGGTTCAAAGTTTATTACATATCAGGGTATACGTTTCTAAATATTGCACTCAAAAATTGGGATAACGCAGGCTTTGTATCCAATACTAATTTCGAATATTTATTTTACAAGACTATGACTTTTAACCTTCACATTATCCATTCACTCTTCCTCTAAAAGAACTATGTAAGTTTCCCCACGAGCGATGACCTGGCTATTTCCCCCCACTACAAACTATACTGGCGCACTCTTTCCCTCTTACAATTCCCATTGTTTTGAGATATGTGCATTAGGGGGTATTATAGAAACCTAATATTAAGATATCAAAATTTATCCCCCCGCGAAAGTTGCGTCATAAGAACTAAATGATCGTAGAAAATGGATTTTGGTTTGACCCCCCCCTTACCCCCCCCCCAAATTGCGTTCAAAGGTTTCGTTATGAAGCAAAACTTTTTTGTTATTACTTATTTTGGAAAATTTAGTTTACAAAATTTAGCTATGATCAATGATTACTTTGTTATTTTTTGCAAATTTTCGTCAAATAATATTTAGTGCCAATAAATGAACATAAATGCTGACGCACCAACCTTTTTTAAATAACGGCTCCTACTAGGGTTCTTTTATAGTTTCAAGAAGAAAAAGAAAAAAAGGGTACTCATTTGATGTTTTTAAGTTATTTTTTAAATACGTTTGCTTTTCACATCTTAATTTTCATACAGTAACTCCCTCACATGGTTGAAATATAAATCTATGACGTTGATTGTATCCAAAAACTTTTGCAGATGCCTCGTTTTACAGCTCTTTCCACTGATTGTGAATGGCAAGGATACTTATTAATTTTTAAAGGATGTTCTTTTGCTTTTATAAGATCTTCTTCAGGCACAATTGGAGGAACAGACAATTTATATTTGACCAGTCGATAAGATTTAAAAATTCTTAGAATTACAACTGATAGTTTTGGGTAGTTGAAATTTCTTTGTTTTTTAATATTCTTTTTTGCAACCAAACTTTTTCCAGGGCAAATATTCTTGTTTCCATTTATTTATCGGTTAGGCCTTTTACAAGTTTTATGTGAGACTCAAATGGACTTTTTGTGAAATATAGGATCTTAAATTCTGTTGGCTATGGTAAGACATTTTGCCTCATGTAATGCTCCTGGAGACCTGTAGCAAAAGCTTGAATTCGAAAAATTTCCTGTTTGTATTCCTAATGTAATTTCGTATAATATTTTTATCTGAGCTTAAAGAATACAGTAAACTTTGATTTAAGTATTTTACTTTTCCTACAAGTATTTAAAAACTTTTAATTGAATTTTTGGTAAAGTCTGTATTAATTAATTTTCCTATGGTACCTTCATAAGTCCGAGGTCCTTTTTGTGCGCCATCTAAATGTTTAAAATTCTCTAAAAGGTAACTCATTCATGTGTAGAAGACAAATAATCCACTGAAGTGGTCTTTTAAGACATAACTCGAGTCTTTTTATTACTTCTTACCATATTCTGACATTGGTGTTGCATCCGTAACACACAACAGTGACCAAAGTGTCAAGTCTTTAATGTTCTTCGACTACTGAAAGTAGAATTTTTCTTGCTTGATCTTCCGCTATGCCACTTTTTAGTAATACGTGATCAATGTATTCATGGTGGAATTCTAAAAATATTTTTTTAAGAAATAAGAATTAAGTTTTAAAATAACAAGTTACCTTTAACAATAACTTCGTTTTATCAGTTGAGAAAACATTTTTCGTCATTATATTATATCTGCAAAAGTTTATGGATATAATCAACGTCATAGATTTATATTCTCAACCATGTGAGAGAGTTACTGTATGAAAATTAAGATGTGAAAAGCAAACTTATTTAAAAAATAACTTAAAACATCACATGAGTAACCTTTTTTTTCTTTTTCCTTCTTGAAACTATTAAAGAACCCTAGTAGGAGCCGTTATTTAAAAAAATTTGGTGCGTCAGCATTTATGTTCATTTATTGGCACTAAATATTATTTGACGAAAATGTGCAAAAATACAAGTCATTATTGATCATAGCTAAATTTTGTAAAACTAATTTTTTCCAAAATAAGTAATAACAAAAAGTTTTGCTTCATACGAACCTTTGAACGCAATTGGGGGGGGGTAAGGGGGGGTCAAACCAAAATCCATTTTTTCTACGATCATTTAGTTTCTCATGACGCAACTTTCGCGGGGGATAAATTTTGATATCTTAATATTAGGTTTCTATAATACCCCCTAATGTGCATAGCATATTTTGAAAAAATCCTTCAGATTTTAGCCAGTTCAAATGAGTTTGATCAACCCATAAAAAAGACACATCTATAATTTGTAAATCTCTTTTAAACGTTTGTTTGGTATGATTATTTTCATAGGGCTTACATTTAAATTCTAAGGCGTAGTCAATGAGATCAACATTTGAAATTAGTTGTAGAAGTACAAAAAAATATGTTGATCAATATCGTTTTTTACAATAATTTTTAAGAATCATTTTTTGAAATGAACAGAAAATTAAATAGTCATTTAGCACTTTTTTCTAACATTTGATTAGATCAACATACTGAAAACGGCAATGATAAAATATTTAAGATTACTCTCAGTTGAATTGACTTAAAGGTTTGATTGTGTTTTTTGGACTCAATATATCTTTTTCAGATCCTGTTCTTTTATGAAAATACTTTGGATGTTATATATTTGGTGAGCATTCAGAAAAACGTTTGTGAGAAGCATGCATCCTTTTTATAAAATGTTTTATATTTCTCAAATGTATATATAGTTCATGTTGAAAATGAAAAATACAATGTGCTAAATGCTTAATATACAACTATTTATATTTGTTTTGCAAAGACGCTTATTGTCCTAAGAAAATGAATTTTCATTAAAGAGTTGACATCTCTTCCGTTTAGTTTATAGTGGGAGGCCTATATTTTTTGTTCATCTTAACTTCATCTAGTAAGATAAGATAAAAAGAAACAAATATAACTGAAGAGGAACAGTCTGTTAAAAAACCACATATCTTTCATTGTCCATATCTTTCAATCCAGTCCCCGAAAATCGGTTATAATGGCACATTAATGATTTCCATTGTCATCGTCCACAAAAAAGCACGGCCCATTGTTATCCACACCAAACAAATATTTTTTATGTATTATCGCCTCAGGAATCACGTATGGTTTGTGCCGGTCCCATAGTGAGGCAACAATATATATTCGGCTGCAAATGATTTTACGAAAAATTCCTGAGGTTGGAAGTGGTCAAGCAAATTAAGTTTTTATGTAAATTGATCGTATACGGGTGGTGTAGGTCAATATCTTTCGCAAAATGCACCCTAACGATGTCACAGAAATGCCCAAACGATTGACAAGATATAAGCAACAAATTGGATCATCTGAATTGATGTGCTTGCGACAACTGTATTTTATTACCCTTCGTACATTTCTTTGTACTCTACAAACAAATAATATTAGTTGAGCAATCGAAGTCAGAATTCTATATAATTCATACATAAAATATTATAATTGATAATAAGTTTGAAATATATCTTCATTATCCTTTTTGTACAATGTCTACCGTCATTATCCTGAAACTGTGGATCCCGAAGGATTCTCTGGTTTCACTGGATGTCATGTCGCTTATTTCACTGAGTTCTGTTTCAAAGGGTTTTTTGACTTGAGTCTACTTGATCTTCTCCTTGGAAATCATCATTTAAGAAAGTAAGCATGTCCAGGGTATCTTCTTCGTATGGGCTTGGCGTTGGGGGTGCGTTGATCAAATCCACTTCGCCAAAGTTCAACCAATCCATTACCGATTGAGGACCAAGCGGGAGGAAGATCATCGTAGAGGAAGAATTGAAAAATCTTCCATTGAAACTTCTTCCAGCTTATTGAATCTTCAGTGGATGCCATTGAGAGAGATTTTGCTTTGAGATGTCTCCAAAGGAGCCGATCTCTGAAATAAGGAATGTAAAAACAAATTCAATGAGTATTTATTTTATAATTCATTGTCGTTTAAATACTAAAGATTAATACAAATTACTTTTTTTTTTTGTCTATAGAAAAAGTCCTGAGCGAATTACAAACATAAAAAACTTTATTCAAAACGTCAACTAATCGTAATATAAATATTTAGAGTATTTAAGCCGGTGTCAAGCAATTTCATCGCCCAAACATTCTGGTGGACCTTTTAATCTACCTGTTTGTTGTGGCGTCTTTTTTCCATACAAACGTGTCAGCGATAGATTTCAAAACCCCATGAGACCTCGACTGAGCCGCAGATTAGGCCTACAAAGTAAGAAAAAATAAACTGCGAGGCAAATGCTTCACAAGAAAATTGTCCACGAGAAAAAGGAGAACGAGGAAAAGTCTTTATGACAAAAACCTCCTGGCAAAAAGGAGAACAAGGAAAGCACCTGACTATGAAAGACTGGAAGCGAAGTAAATAGCCACGACCAAAAGGCGGCTATAAAAAGGTCCACAATACATTTTCGTGCTATGAAATCATAGTGTAAACCGTTTAGCTTTAAAATTCGTGTATATGATTTTGTAAATGGATTTAAAGTTTGAAATTTTCAAATATAAATAATGAATTACCATAAGATCATGTCGATCTTCAAATCCATGATCGAATATTTATTGAGACCGCAATTGTAGACTCAGAGATCGGAAGGTCAACATAAAAGACTAGTTTAAAAAACTTTTGTAATTAAAATCATTTACAGATAGTCACATTTTAGAAATGACCAAATTAAGAGCGTACCACAAAACTGTTACGTTTTAAAACCACTAATTCCCTCTTAGAATAAAAGAAATGCTTCCTTCTTCGATTCTACAAGGGGGTATATTACATCTTCAGGCCAAAGGGTCTTTTTCTCCCTTTTCATTTAGAACCTTCATCACAAGGTATTTTCAGATACTTAATTATTGATAGGAGAAAATTGCCTGAATAAGGGTTCGTATATATATATGTATAACCATGATAAAGAGGGCCATCTCCAAGTATGATATACATTTTTAGACAGAATGAATAATGATGGGAAACACTTCATAGTATCATACCAGACAAAAAATAATTATTAGCATGCAATTCTTTCATTATGAAGAGAACATAGATCCATTACATGGTGAAGTGATACTCATATAAAAGAAGCCTCAATTGACTTACATAGATAGTCGCATGTATCAAATTGTACATTTGGTTTACCATAATAGGCGGGAATTTCTTTATTTGCGTCTGTTTTTTT
>CP045898.1:9159309-9190627 GCA_013387185.1 Caligus rogercresseyi | reverse complement strand
GGTTTAAAAACAACTTAAATGAACGATGCCCCCACAAAGAATTGAACTCAATTTGTATTTGATGTATACTTTTATCTTTATTTGTTTAGGATAACGAATATTGTACAATCATATTTGAGGGTCTCTAGAGAACAAATTGCTATTATCTTCTCCAAAATTAAGCAATCATATATAACAACTTTGATGCGAAATTTATATAATATGAAATCACATGAAAAAAATTAATAACTTTTTTTACTTCTTGCTTTTATAATATTATATAAATATAATGTATATATATATTATGTTTATATATACACACTTATATATAACTATATATTAGATCAATATATTATATATTATATATATATCTGATGTGAATATTTTATTAACTTTTTTTCCTATTTTAATTTTTATATTTTCATACATTGACTCAATTTCCATCACATTATATCTTCAGTATTAAATATATTTGTTATGTTAAGTTCTCAATAGTTTAAGTCGAACTTGAGATTGGTTAAGGCTTTTTAAGAGTCATTATTATCATTCAACATTTGTGTTTGGTGAGGGAAGAAAAAACGGCAAAGGACAACGGTTATCATTCATAAAACAAAAATGAAGGCCTTGTTGATTATTATCTTTTGAAGTCCTTGTTTGTTACCACAATGATTAAGTCTGCCGAAAAAAATAGAACATAGCGTAATTATTTGTTATAGTAAAGGTAAAAAAGAGAGTAAATTAATTACGAACATGTGTGTTGATAAAATTTGCCCAAAAAATCAATAGTTTCCTACTTCCCATGTGTTGAAAGTTTCAAATGATTTGATTCTACATATATGAGGTATTCAACTTTTTTTGTACATCTCGAATAATTATTTATGAATATCCAAAATCTATATTTAGAAAAAAAAATATAATTCAAAGTCGCCAAAATAAGTGACTTTCTAATAATAATAATTATTATTATTTCTTTTTTTTTTGCCTATTTGGTTCGATAGAATTGCATCCGACAGGATATAAATAAGCATTATAGCATTAAAATTAGTCTATCGAACCTAAGATCTTATTAATGAGGTAGACCAAAATGACCATCCCCTCTCGGGATTCGAACCTGCGCCCCCACATTGAGAGTTAATCATTTGAAACTAATGTCTTGAGCCGGAAAAAAACCTTTTTTTCTATTACATTTGTATTTCAAATGCAATTAATTATGACATATATATATAAAGTAATATAAAATACAATAAAAGAAATTTAGTCGTAGGGATTTAATGTAAAAAACTAAAAAAGGAATTAAGAATTAATGAATAACGAGGGTATAATAATAATAAGAAATAAGTGTTGGAAGGCGTTCATAGTACAACATGAGGTGTGAAACTCCATTGTAAACAAACAGCTCCTCCTAGGAACCCGCATCTTTGATAAAGAATTGGGACGCCGTCGAAGATCTCCAAGCTCTTCTCGCCAAACAATCAAACCCTTGGGAAGAGGAACTCCATTATCCCTAGTGGCATAAAGGATCCTCTGGACAGTCGATATGATGTGTTCATAAGGCATGCTCATAGGAGGCAGATGTTAGGAGATAAGCCAATCCCTTGGACCAAATGACACTCAATTCATCTTTTTGGATGCCATCTGCTACCACACGAACAAGAAGGATGGGGCAAAAATAGAAAAAAATGAGAGTTATTTTTGTTTCCTTTGCACCAATGACAGGACCAGTCCTCTAGAGAAGCCTTAGACTGTTTGAGTAGAGGAAGGATGTTGCCCAATCTGTACCTCAACCATTTTTGGCTCGGGTCCTTTATTTCATTTTTTTAAAGATGCTCTACCTCACTTCCTAGGATTGGTGCATTTTAACTAGAGGCATATATACACTCAGAGAGTGTAAACCTCCACCGTCAAGGTGTCCTTATGAACCTTCCGAGGCGGATTTTTCACGACTGGGGCGGCGTAGAGGGACGGGGGAGGGTTCACCTCGACGGAAATTCCGAGCGGAAGACGCTCCCGGCACCCGATTTCACAGCACAGTGACATCTATTGGCAGAGTAGCAAACTTGAAATATTATAGTATTTAGCTCATTTTGCATTTAATTCTGCACTCAGAGATGCCAAATTTAATCACTTGTTCCTTTTGCCATTTCCAACAACTCCACAAAGTTTCATCCGAATCCGTTTCGTACTTTTTGAGTTATCCTGCTGACAAACAAACCATCAAACCAACAAACCAACCAACACCAGTGAAAACAATACCTCCTTCGACGGAGGTATGACGCATTAAAACAATGGAGTGATTATATATTATAATTATGTGAGCATTGTAGAATTTATTCTCAAGATGGATCATCTATATCTTACTTCATGCCTTTAAATCTCTTATCCTTGCATAGCTCATCATGCAATAGCATATACAGTTCCTTCATTATATGGGCTCCGTTACTATTGTATAAATAAGAACAAATAATGTTTGTTATATGTAATATATGTATACAAGGATAATTACGGATCTAACAATTATCTTTTTTCAATTATAAGACTATGCATGTTTCATTGATTGATAGCTTTAACAGAAATTGACATAGATTTAAATTTATGTTGTGTATTCATGTATATATATATATATACTCGTACCTACTTATATTTATATCAGGCTTGTTGACGTATCGTTCATTTGTTGTCGTTCGCTGAACGACGAACGACAAAGTTTTTGACGAACGATAAGGAAAATTCCTTATCGTTCGTCGTTCGTTTTTGGCGCCAAACAAAGACAGAGATTTTTATTTCATGGGACAAATTCCTTTATAAAAAAACGTCATCACTTTTTTCCAGAAATTCTTTCTAAAAAAACGTCGTCAATTTTTTTCAGAAATGCGAATTACAAACGAACGATGAACGACGAACGATTCAATTTAAAATTAACGATAACTTTTATCGAACGACATTTTTTCGTGAACGTCACAGTCTGGTATATATAATAAACAAAAAATAAAATATGATATATATATATATACAATATTCATATACAAATATGTTATTGATAAATAAGTGCTTGGCTGTTCTGTTTAGCATATTTCCTTTTCATCGATAAAGGTCAATACAAAGGAAGATATTAAGGATAGGTTGCTCAATAAACCTGTTTTCATGTCAGCTTCTTACCTACATATACATATTCCCTTATGCCAGTGATTATTGAGTTTATTCCTTGAGATGCAAGGGAAATAATGGTAAGTATTCGTTATTATTTGTCTCTTAATCCTTGACTCTTGGCTGGCAAGCATACATGTGTATTCTTAAAAAGATACTTCCTTATATATGTTTTTCTTTCTATGAAAATGCGTCAAGGATAATTGGAGTTTGAATGCTTAATGTTTCATAATGGACGTTAGATACGCAATGCTTGTTTTTAAAGGACATTGATACAAATGACTCCCCACACTGCAATAATGGATTATTTTTTTAAAACTAAATTCAGGGAAAATACAATTGATAAGTTATCATATCTAATTTAAAAGCTTTTAAAACTGCAAAAAGAGCTTTCCGTCTGGCTCATTATTTAACAGTGTCTATGTTGCAAAGAAGTAGGTGTTCAATGGGACAGAAATGATGTTGCATTCCCAGGAAATGGAGCCAACCTTAAGTTCACTAAATTATAATGACTTGTCACGTATGAAGAGTCACTCCTATTATGACTTTTATTGCGTTTTTCATTCTTGTCCAATCCTAACCATACAATTGAACAATATTTACCTAATATGAATATTGTTTTATGATGCAAATAGTATTGTTTCATCAAAGTTATCATTTTAATGCTTAATTATTGATATTAAGTTACTTTTATATGCAAATATTGTACGCGAAGGGAATATTCAATGGAGTTATGCTTTAAAAAATTATCTGAAACAAAGGTATTCTACAATGGTGGAACTTCATAAATTATTCGAAAATCCGATGGATTAAAAAAAATGAAAACATAAAAGCATATTTTTAAATTCGCATAATTATTTTATTCTCGGTTAGCTTGTCAATCGGTACAGTACTCGGTAGTTTCTACCGAATATCGTTTAATCGGTTCGATATTTGAAATCTACTGTCGGTAGTATCGAATACCGATTACAATCGGTAGTCGCAGCTCTGATATATATATATTGTAGGATTCCTGCGTAGAAGATCCTTAAATCTGGATTTTAGAATAGGAAGGAATCCGACCTTGTTTTATTCATCTGTATTTCAGAGGAAGAACTACAAGGTCGGATTCCTTCCTATTCTAAAATCCAGATCTAAGGATCTTCTACGCAGGAATCCTACATTGGTGACCCGACGGAACTTTTAACATCCTGACTGTAATCAACCCTGCCCCCTACAATATATACATATATCCAAGTATGGAATGTAACAATATTTTTAATGAAAAACTCCATTCAAAGATCAATTTTTTGTTAAACAACATGGACGGTACTCAATGAAAATCATTATATTACTGCAGAAAAACAAGAACAACCAACAAATCGTCTTTAGAGTCGTGTATCTTATTTTATCGTCGTTTATTTTTGATTTCCATCTTAGATATTTGATTGAATGAAGAAAAAAAAATACAATTCGGGGAGATCCACTTAAGTCATTAAGAACTATTATAATTGCTGGAGATGCAAGAAACAACAATTTTACATAATGGACGAGTTTTATCGCAAACAAAGAGATTTTAGACTTATTTTATGAAAAATTTCAAAGCATGGTCAATGATAACAGACCAAATTTTCCAAGAAAACGAAGATCCACAAATGCATCTACTTATACTTTAGAAAGCATATCTGCTTATATATAAAATAATTTGAATCCTAACAAGGCTTCGGGAGTTGACGGCGTAGTAGGAGAAGTTTATACTTTACTACCACATGAATGTTCCAAGTTCTTACTTCAATATGGACAGTCAATGGAGACGAGAGGTAGTTTGCCACGAGCCCTAACAAAAGTAGGATTGTCCTTATTCCAAAAAAAGGAAATGGGACTGATATCAATGATTGGAGGCCAATCACGGTTCTGAATCAATCCTACAGGATCCTCTCAGGAATTTTGGCCAAAAGAATGGAACCAGAGCTAAACAAAACAATTGGTGCTCCTCAGAAAGGATTTCTTAAAGGCAGAAAAATCTCAGACGTGCTTCGGAACATTGAGGCATCCATTGAGTCTGTAACCGATAGAAAGAAATACGGAGCTGTGATAGGAATCGACTTTAAAAAAACATTTGACTCTATATCGCATTTGCAGATTCTTAGAGAATTAAAAGCTCCTTCCGAAGCAGTTTTTTAATCCAGTTCGAGCTCTTTTGCTGAACGGATCCTCAACAATCACGATTGGTGAACAAAAAAGCAAACCTATAAAACTAAAAAGAGCTGCAGACAAGGTTGCCCGTCGGCTCCTCCCCTCTTCATTGCTGCAATAGAAGAGCGAGTTGAGAAATTAACACGAAAATATAATGGTTTTGGAGTTCAATTTCCTGGGTGTATGCATCTCATTGACCTATATGCAGATGACGTCACACTTACAGTTGAAGCAAACTCGGAATCCCAATTTATTAAAAGAGTCGAAATTCTTCTTGAAGGATTCTAAAAATTCAAAAGAAAATCGGGTTTGGCGTTAAATCCTTCAAAGACATTCATTCTTCCTATTGGTCGGTGGAACCCTGTTAAAGGTAAAATTGTGGGCAACTGTTCAATAAAATATAAGGTTTCAATTCTTGGGTGGATTGGGGACCTAACGGCATTCATGCAAGCAATTGGCACAAAAAAAAAGAGAAGGGAGGGAGTATTTTGTCCTCACTCCTCTCCCTTCTTTTTTTCTTCCTATCCAGGTTACACTAACTGCCGTTACCAAATGGTAATCGTATATTCTCATATCAAAAGATCAATTTTTGGGGGAGAGTACGTATTTGCTTATATCTCTTAAAGTATAGCGATTTTTAGAACACAAAATATATCAAATGAAAGCTTGGTTAACCAGCTTTAATATTTTGGTATACTAAATCATGTCAATTTAATAAGTAGAGAGTTATATGCACATTAAAAAAAGCCTATCTTGCGTACAAAATGACGCATATAATGGATTATGTATGCGTCAGAGACAAAGTAAAATTTTGAGAGGATACCTTGACGCAAATCTAAGAAACAAATTATTATTTATTTTTTTCATAATCGATTTCTTATAGGTCAATACAGGCTCTGAATCATATGATGTAAACTCAGATTGTACTGAATTCTGAATTGATAGAATGCAACCAAGGTCATTTTTGGATTTATCATCTAAAGTTTTACTAAACTTAAAAGTACTATTTTACTCTGAAGCGAACAAGTCATCTTCTACAGGCGAGTGAAGTTAATTGATACAAAAAAGCTATGAAATAAGCTAACAATACTCACTCCCTTTCTTGCTTTGTTTTTACTGAAAACTTTGTTTTATTAAAAAACATCAAACATACGTCTGGTAGTAAATTAGATTTCCTTTAAATTAATAATTATTATTGAAGTCTGTAACGTCCACCATTTTGAAGAAATTTGCGGAAACTATATTTTTACTAAATTTTTAAAACTTTGACCTCGTTGCGCGACCTCGTAATGTTGACCGATTTTGTTCAAACTTTGTATGTCGTCTTCTTTTATCACCAAGAAACAGAAAATGCTCAAAGTCGCTAACATTTCAAACATTTGAAAAATAAGAACAACCCTACTGTATATGCGCCTAATGTTTGGATCAGACTTAACAAATTCGTCAACAAACGCAATTTCAGAAATTTGGGCTGCTGCACAGCGAGTTGTCTGGAGGTTTATTCCAAAATTTCAAGGCGACTCTACTGTAGATATAGTTCGAAACAATTGCGTAAAAAGTTCTTTTTCAAAAATCTCAAGAGCCCAAATTCGTTAGAAGAAGAAGCCATCGACAATAATTTTTATCAATTCATAATTTAACATGTTCAGATAATTTTATAGATGGGCGATTTAAATTTTGTCTCTTAAAGCAGCCTGTGAACACAAACCCATGTCCGTGGCATCTTAAACTATACCCCCAAGCTCACAGGGGAAGCTAATTCCATTGCTAATACACATATAAAAAATTGTGCCTCCCTGAGCAATGGAGGAATATAATTTTTATTCTTTGACGGGAATCCATGATGGAAAGAAATTTACATCGCAGTTGCAGATATCTGGTAACTGTATCTATTTCTCAAACCATTGCATAAACTGTGGCAAACTGTACAATACCGTACTGCACGCTTTTGTGGATTGTCCTTATGTATCCATCCTCAAAAAGTTTGTGGTTCTGAATGTGAAAGGCCTGGATAAAAGTGGAGACAATTATGTGAGAGGAATGGTCTTATTGGCAAAGAAAACTGGTCCCAGTCACCAGGCAAGGTCGATTGGATTCGCCATTCTCAACTCGAAGGCGTGGATTGCCAACTTCATCACAAACAACAAAGTTGTGAGGAACGAGGATTTGAGGAAAATAATAATAACTGCTGCAGCACGTATTCTACCCTGGCACTCAAAATACCTTCCTTTTAGATGACTCCTGGACCAGCACCGCCAGCATTGTAAAGTTTTTCCCATCAGCATCAAGTCTATATTTTAAGTTATCAAAAAATTATGAAATTTTATAATTAATTTATCATTCACATATAATTTGTTATCTGTTTTTAATAGTGTTTTATAGTCGATAATGTCTTTGTTCAGAGTTTTATCATAAACTATATGTTTATTTTATTTTTATTCATGTATATATGTCCTTTTATATATAATAATATATATATATCTATATATATATAATATATATATGTTTTCTCTAACAAATAAAGAAGGAAGAAAAAAAAAACCCCAAAAAAACACCTAACAATATATTTATTTTTGAATTATCCATCATATTTTTATATGACCATTTGAAAAAACAAATGAAGTCTATTAGATTGAGGTGTGATAATGCACAAATGATGAACCAAATTTTGGTTTATATTGTCGTTAATACATGCTTTTATGACATGCAATTCTAAGAAAAAATAAGTTCTTTTTAGTTATAGAAGATTGAATTTTATATCAAATTAAATATGTTTGATAATTATCATGTACTTGTTAAAGAAGCAAAGACCTTACTAATACTTCTTAAAACTTTTTATTATTAATTATCCATAGAAAAAAATGCTTCCTTATATTGTATATGTGTTGCAGTAGAGATGGAGATCCAGTTGAGATCACGATCGTATCTTCTCCTAGGAGTGAGTACGATCACGATTTATATCAAAGGAAGAATCAACGACTCTGCTGGAAAAAGATAAGGAGTTATATCTCTTAAAGGGATGACGACTTAAATATGGAGATGGGTTGACATTGTTATTCAACTATTTTAATTATGTCCAATTTCTTCACTGATGAATATCCAATTGTTATTCATATTTAATACATAGATACAATAATGTAAGTAATACAGTGCGTCGCTTTTGCTTCCTTGAACACAGAAATGAATATTTTCCACCAAAATATAGAATAGAAATTGCATATAAAATAATTGTTTCTACAACATCGTAAAATATTATATCCATATTTAAGTCGTCATCTCTCCTAGAAGAGATAAGGATCGTAATCTCTACTAGGAGAGTCGACGATTGTACTGAATCTCCATATCTGCTGCGACATATTCATTGATGTGAGCCGATTAGGCTGCATTGAATATAGATTGAATAATAAACATTATTTCCACCTATTTCGTTCAATCTAACTGCATCCAACTGGATATGAATAAGTATTATAGCATTAAACTAAGTCTATCAAACATAGGATATTGTCTATGAGATAGACCAAAATGACCATCCCCTCTCGAGAGTATTCGAACCCTCGCCCCCAACAGTAAGTTTTGAACAAGCTTTAGCGCACTGAGCTATCGCACTCCCTAAAATATTAAGAATTATTTTGATAATAATAAACATATTTACTTGTTGTTGTAATAATAATATATTTTACGTTTTGGTATCAATAAAGATATTCCTCTGAGTCTTTTTTTTAAAGATGTGATTGATAGCAAGTAAAGGTGCTCGAATAATATTAATAGAAAAAAATCAGGCATCGCTTCAATCTTGGCTTTGAGAATATTAACTTAGAGATAATAATTTTATTATAAACATCATATTATATTTCTTGTCATGTGCCTTCATCCAATTCATTTACTTAGCTGAGGCTCCTCCCAAATTTTTCTATTTCTTAAATTAAATTATGCAACTCCTGAAGCTTCGGAAAAATTGATTATTTATTTCATTTAACGATAAACGGATCTTTACACTAACGATAAGATGCAGTAAAAAAGAGGGAATGGAGTTACCAAAAGATATTTAATGGTGAATTTTCGAGAAGGTTCATTCAAAATCCTTATCTTATGTTAAAATGTAACTTATTAATATTTTATATATATATTTTTTTTCTTGGCCAACAGGCACAATTTTATATTTCAAACAAAACAAAAACATAGACATATTAATTTAAAAAAACTTGAAAGAACATTTGGGTAAAAACATCATTTCCTACGACATGTATCCTTTAAAACTTTAATGTGGAGTTTAACCATTGATAAAATCCCCGAAATATCGGTGCATGATGCACTTCTCCTTGCATATAATACATGCTGTGTTTTTGTAATTATAGAATTTATAAAACGTTCATCGAGTCCAACATAAAAGGCTATAAAGTCACTTCTCTTAGGTTGATAAAAACTTAAATTGTCGATTAAAAGATCAGAAACAGATTTATATAAAGGACCAAGATATGTGCAGTCATATAAAAAGTGGTCACTAGACTCACTCTCCGTACGGCAAAAAGAACATTTACTATGATCTTGCGTAAAAATTTGTCTCGCACTTCGAGTGTACCAGAGAGAACACGGTATTTAAACCACTTTTCTGATGACGACAGCATATCACTTTTTATCACACCTATAGCTTTAGCCACTGGAACATTTATACAACGTCTTCTTAAATAATTAATGAAAGGTTCTATTGTAGGCTTCAAACAAATTTTCCGCATTAATTATAAAAATTAATATTTTTAATAATAATAATAAGTAACTCATATTTATCATTTCTAATATTTAGTAAAATTAAACTGACCTTGGAATCCCTAGATGGACCAGGTTACGACTTGAAGACCGTATATATACGAGCAAGATGGGGCATCTACTTAAAACAGCCAGCACTTACAAAAAGGGTACTTTAAAAAGATGTTTTTATTATAAATATTGATCCCATCTTTCCAGAGAGAGACCCTTTAACTATTATGAGTTGGACCTCTTAATTAGTTAACCCAAATAGCATGTTCATAGTACTTGAAATTCTTTAAAAGCCACATTTTTAAGAATAAAACTGTGGAATAAAAAAATAAAAAACTTTGAGAGAAAGTGTAGTTGTTTTTTCCCCACAGTTCATAAAATATATATACAAGCATAAAAAACAGAATGTATGTAAAAAGTGTTAATGCGTAAAAACATAATCAAACATTAACAAAGTTGAGGAAGAGTGTTCGACTCAGATCCTTAGGCTCCATGTACTTGGATGTCCTTGTCTTGAAAATCCTTTAATATTAACTGGTACCCTCTAAATATACACAAAAATTAAGTATGGTCATATAATTTTTTTTTTCAGAACATATAAAGATGATAATTATTTGAGGTTAGGTATATAAAGAGTTGTTCCCTTTTAGGATAATTTCTTACAGGATGGGTGGGGTGTTTCCCGCCTTCCTACTTGAAACACACTTACACTTAAAATACCAGTTTGTAAAAATAACCCGTTAATATACAATATATGAGTACATGGTGACCATGAACCTCCAAGGCAAGACTATACGATAAGGCCTTCTCATAGTGTCGTGTTATGGCGTATACAATATTACCTGACGCCAGAGGGATTATCCTTAAGACCCCACAGAAAGCATAGGAATAAAATATAGACACAGCTGTCCCATAGTTTTATACTAACTTAATTCAGTTTTGCAGTTAAAGTCAAATGGTATGTTTATATCCAAGGATGTTTTCATGGGTGAACAAACTGCACATTTACAAAATGTGCAGTTCCCCCTCGTGGAAATCCTTGATACGCCCCTGACATTGGTATATCTGCTATGTGCTGTTGAATACAAGTAGTAGATACAGGTTTGATTGTACATATGTATGTACATACATTACAATTGTTAACCTAAATCTTGCATTAGGTTAAAAAACATTGATCATGTAAGTTCTCTGACGTCACTTTACAACGCACTCTGACGTCATTTCCACTGTGCATCACTCTTTCCTCTTCCGAGTGTATATTTCCTTTTTTTTCTTACTGTGATAATAAAGTAGCTTTTATGACCTTCTCAAACGTGTCGTTGCTTAATATTCGTTCCTGCCGAGCAACCTCATTGGCAATGACTCTGGGATATTGATATACAATAAGCATATCGAAATTAACTTGCTTGATCGCTGGTTGAGAAAATCCCTGATCTATATATCACAATGAATTTCTGATGGCCATTTTTTGGATAAAATCTGATTCCCTGTTGACTCACAATCCTCCATAATGCAATACATTTATTGCAAAGGCTCCAGATATTATGTGTATAAATCCAGTAAGTAAGAAGTGCATCTCAAACCTCCTGATGACATAATGAGATATATCCTAATAATATTCAGATTCCTCATTTATCGTATATACCCGATAAGCGAGTAGTTTATCTGATCTCTAATTGTCAGATTACTATCATGTCCACAGCGCTTTGATCTCCATATTTACAATCATCAATCAAACTATCATTCCTTTAAAATAAGGTTATTTCATATTTGCAACTTGTAGGGGCCTGTTATAACAAAATTGAAACAGTCAATGCTTAATGCATTTTTAGAAGAACTATAATACTCTTTTCAAGGTTTGAACATAAAAAAGATGCAATGAATGCAAATATATATTTAATCAGGTTCCCTTGAAATATGGCCAATAAATTTTTGTATGTTTATGACAGATTGAATAACCGGTTTTTCGTTAAGGATACATGCCCAATTTCCTTATTGTGCCTAGTCATAAACAATTCACTTCATTCCTAAGTATTTATTAGGAGTCTAACTGTATTTAAAAAAAAGGTTGATGCGTACACCACATTTTAACACGGCATAAATAATGTTTGTTTTTAATAACATATACCTATGTAGAATGCGTATTAGTATTAATTGTAATTAATAATGTAACAAGGACACTGATCAATGCCTGAGGAATATGCTGATTATGGGAACTTGCATTTGATTATTTGATTCGCCGAAACATAAATTAATATTAATGCTAATCACAATGGAAAGAACGATGAATAATTGTCGAATTACATAATACATTTCTTATTGAAAAAGTATTTCTTTCGTTTACTTTTTTTAAATACATTTCTGTTGAATTAAGACATAATTAATAATACATGGATAATATTTATCCATTATAGAATCTCTAAATATAGGTCTCTAAGACCACAGTCTACATCTTTTTTGAAATCGTGGATGGTGAAATTTTCTGTTCTAAAGGCTTCCAATTCCATGCTCTGGGGAGTTGCATGTTGCCCCAAAAAGGCCCTTTTCTTGGAGTTATGGTAAAGAATGTCTACAGTAAAGGAAAAGTCGTAACTTGGCGTAAGACTCCATAATATTTTTGACATGAAGCCCATATCGGAGAAATTCTTATTTGCACATTGGAGGCTAGGGTACCCATCATTAAAATGGGGTAGATATGGCTATTAGAAACTGTTGACCTCCACTCCTGCTCTGGTTGCACGAAAGATCAATGAAAATTTTCTTGTACATTTTGGCAATACTTTGGAAAGTTGCACCAAGCCTCCTCCGAGTTGTTTTTTAGATCTCTTCAGCAGATTAGTTAACTTTCTTAACTAAACTATCCAAAAACTCCGAGCACAAGTTTAATCGTTTTATTTTTTAAATGAATTTAATCCTCTTTGG
Organism: Caligus rogercresseyi; assembly: GCA_013387185.1. NCBI lineage: Eukaryota > Metazoa > Arthropoda > Copepoda > Siphonostomatoida > Caligidae > Caligus > Caligus rogercresseyi. The sequence continues at coordinate 9,177,652 of CP045898.1, read as the reverse complement.
TTTCCTTTAGTCAAAAATTAGTTGGTTTTCAAAATATTACCGTATATCTAAAGATTAAAAAAAATCCTGCTGAAGCATTTTATGTTAATTATTATATTGCAAATAAAAATATCTGAACTTGAAATATGATTGTACAAATTAAGAAGAGAAATATCCAAAAAGTTGTCTTCACGAGTGTATTGTTTCCTCAGGAAATTAGGGGGGGGGGGGGGGCCTTTAATAAAGCACACTAATAGGATGTGTTTAGGAATGGATATTGTTGATTATAAAATATTTTGATCATGCATACTGAAAGTATGGCCACTTTGTGATTTGTACATGGAACTATATCAATTTGCTGATAAGGACAATCAAGAGGAAGATTATATCTTTGGACATCAATGGCAAATTCAATATACTCTTTTACAAGCGCATCAGAGGCTTCATCGACCCTGCAATGACAATTGAATATATTCAACAAATCTTTCTATCTCTATGATCAGCTTACGTACAAATTACTTTGTTTATATTGGGCAATGGCGACAGCTGAACAATGTTTCTCTGCTATTGAAGGGAATAAGCTTTCTATGCATAGTGCAGGGGTTGGCAACCCAAAATGTTGAAGGAGTCTATAATGTTTATATCTTGTATTTATTTTAACTTATTAACATCTGTTTTGTATACATATTTTATCATGAACTGTTGAATAAAGAAATGTTGAAAGAGCCATATTGGATTTTAAAAAAATGTGCCTGGAGCTGCAAAAATTAAATGTCTTATATCAGCCGTATAATAAAGGCAACACATTCTGAGTGCATCTATATTGGGTATATTAACAATCTTTTCAAATGGCTTCATATACACAAAGAGTCGTCATGATAACTGTTTGTTTTCCCTGTAGCTCATCTTGTAAAGAATGACGCACCATGGACTACTCTGATGGTCGATGCCGCTTCAAGTCTAACTTCATGACAATATTTAGTAATCCTGTCTCATTACCTTGATGAAATTAAAGAACTGCTTAAAAATCGATTCTTACTTTGAGAAAATGGAATGTGCATTAAGTTAAATTATTATGCCATAATATTCAAAATGAACTTTTTTTACGGTACACATTATGCCCCTAAATAGTTTTTGTTCTCCCATCCTTTTTCACTTTCTCCCTGAAAATCTCAAGAGCCGCGAGTTGCCGACCCAGCTATAGTAGAATTAGGTTCTTTCTATAAGTACCGAAATTAGGGTCGCATCAATTAATATATGGCATAATGTATACATAACTTTGTTCATTCTCCAGATGACTATGCGATCCTTGATCCTCTGCAGTAGGGACTTAGTGGCTCCTAACACGGATCTTTGTTCATCCTCAGGAAGGATATCATCGATGTCACGTTTAATATATTCATACAATAGGATTGGAAGCCCCATACATCAAAAGCTCAACGAACGTAATTGTTATGGACATGTAGAGATGCAAATATTAGTGGAGCTATAAAATTAACTCACTTTGAAGGCCTTTACTTTATAAATGTTTCGATTTATTCAATTACATTGCTTCTGTAAGGATACTACTAAGTTTATAACAGCAAACTGATATAATTTTCAATAAGGATGGTAAACATTAACCTTCCCCTGTACACGCTCTGAGCTAACTCGTTCCCTTAACCATCTCACAATTTGTTTTTCAAGGACTCTTTTAATAAGTATAACTATACCAAAAAAAATTATTTAAAAATAAATAAACGAAATTGCTCATATTTCAAACTTAATGACAATTTAATCCTAAGGACGTGCGAAGGCTCTGTGCATTAATGCATGTTCAACTCTCAATGTCAGGGGCGCAGGTTCGAATCCCGAGAGGAGAAGATCATTTTTAGTTTACCTCATTGATAAGATACTAGGTTCAATAGACATATTTGAACGCTAGTATCCTTATTTATACCCAGTCGGATGCAACTCTGTCGAATCAAATAGGCAAAAAATTTTGATGAATGAATATGATGAAATTCGAATCTATTACTGTCTGAATTTTTCAGATGCATTTTGAAATTAAAAATAATATTCTTTATGTTCTGTATTAAAAGTATATTTATTTTACCGACGCTGTTCTTAAAATAGACAGTTTAAAGGGCATATATATCTATATATACATAAGCGTAGGGGAGATGTTTGGTTTGGGGGGCAGCATTCAATTTGCCCGAATTTTTAACAAGAACTGTTAAATCAGTGAAAAAATTATCGAATGAAGAAAGCTATGTAGGCTAATTTTTTCTTTATAGTAATTACTTACTATTCATTATATTATATATATTGGGGTTTTTTTAAATCCCAATGGGAGACATACATTTATTCAATCAAACATTAAATTCATAATAATCAGAAAAAATAACTACATATTATACTATGACTAGAAAGAGAAAGACAAGTAATTTGTGAAGTATGGTTTAAAAAAACATATGATTTATAAAACTTATAGTGTAAATGCATCTTTAAAAATGTTTTTAGAGATATGATATTCTTTTAAGGCCACCTCCGCTATCCTTGTAGAAATTTGGTGGTTTTTGAACCTGGCCCTCGCCAGAATAGATTGATTTGGTTATTATTAAAAATCCTGTTGCTTTCATAATTTCATATTTTTTACTATAACTTAAATGCCCGAATACCTCAACCAATTTGCCCGAATTTGAGAACTCACCCAAGTTTGGGGGGGGGGGCAGTTGCCCCCTTGCCCCCTCCCTGTCTCCTACGCCTGTATATATATATATATAGGAATAAAACTTGCTATATTTGTAGTCTTTATTTGTAATTACTCTTTGACAAAGACTTGGTTTCCTTATATTCATTTCGCTCCGTGTTACTTCCTTGTGTATTTCTGTTTTATTGACATATATTCATGTACGAAAAAAGATAATAATAGACTATGTAAACATCTCTTTCCTTTTATGAGAAAGACTCTATTCGCACCTAACTTAATAGTACTTAAAAATCTTTAATTCTTAGTCATGGTATTTTGTTTGTTTGTACTAACATTTTTCTTATGATAACATACATGACATAACATGTATGCGATCGCCAAAAAGTCAGTGATTATGAAGTAAATAGGCCTGCTATTTAATTGGTTATCTCTGAGTTGTACCAATATGATCTTATGCTACTGCTGATTTTTGTAAACCATAAAAATGTTTTTTTTTTAGCTAAAAGAAATGGATTCAATTACCAACTGCACTGGGAGACAACTGAAGAGCTCTTTTTGCAAAACTCAACTTATATTTTGATTATAACTCAATCGCAACCCATAAATATTCATAAGCATCAACAAAGAGAGAGTGAAAATGATGTCACAATCAATAATCATCAAATAATAGGGACGGGAATTTGGTGCCTTTCTCGAAGGGAGGAGACTGGCTCGAGGGTAGCCCAGGCATTGCTTGTATGCATTGAGATGCCTTTCCTTACTCATGTCAGGAGTACAGATGAACCAATCGCCTAGGAAGGACAGAAGGTGTGAGGGAGGGATCTCCGACTTGTTTGGAGTCCAGGTCAAAATGCTTTCCTGGCATCGAAAAAGTAGTATAGTAGCCTCATTCTGACCGGGGGACAAATATTGAATACAGGGATTTTTGATTCTGATCATTGGAGGCTCGCTTATTTGATGATAGTTGATTTTGACGTCATGCTTCTCTTTCTCTCTCTTTGCTGATTTTTATTCTTATGTAAAGGTTGCGTGTGAGTTATAACGAATATAAGTTGAGTCTAGTAAAAAAGGCTCTTCATCTGTTCCCCGGTGCAGATGGTAATTGAGTCCAAAGAAACACACAAATTATAGAAAACAAATAAATACAAAACTAAAGCCATCGACGTTAAAAAGACAAATAAACATAAGAATTCACAATTAATGTAAAAACAAATAAATTTAATTTTTTTGCTAAATGTTTGTATGACTAATTATATAAATATAATTAATAGTTTCTGCGTCCAAGGTCATCAGGATATTTAGTTGGTATACTTAGCCTGAAGACAAAGAATGTACTTCATCACTACCCAACTGTACAGCTAACCTATTTGGATAATACAATGGTGTACTTGGATATTGTTATTCAAATCTTTGCCGGGGTTTCACGTATGACCCATTATATATATATATATAAATGTATATATTAGGGTTGTTCTTATTTTTCAAATGTTTGAAATGTTAGCAACATTGTGGATTTTCTGTTTCTTGGTGATAAAAGAAGACGACATACAAAGTTTGAACAAAATCGGTCAACATTACGAGGTCGCACAACGAGGTCAAAGTTTTAAAAATTTAGTAAAAATATAGTTTTCCGCAAATTTCTTCAAAATGGTGAACGTTACAGACTTCAATAATAATTATTAATTTAAAGGAAATCTAATTTACTACCAGACGTATGTTTGATGTTTTTTAATAAAACAAAGTTTTCAGTAAAAACAAAGAAAAAATGGAGTGTGTATTGTTAGCTTATTTCATAGCTTTTTTGTATCAATTAACTTCACTCGCCTGTTGAAGATGATTTGTTCGCTTCAGAGTAAAATAGTACTTTAAGTTTAGTAAACCTTTAGATGATAAATCCAAAAATGACCTTGGTTGCATTCTATCAATTCAGAATTCAGTACAATCTGAGTTTACATCATATGATTCAGAGCCTGTATTGACCTATAAGAAATCGATTATGAAAAAAATAAAAAATAATGTGTTTCTTAGATTTGCGTCAAGGTATCCTCTCAAAATTTTACTTTGTCTCTGACGCATTTATAATCCATTATATGCGTCATTTTGTACGCGAGATAGGCTTTTTTTAATGTACATATAACTCTCTACTTATTAAATTGACATGATTTAGTATACCAAAATATTAAAGCTGGTTAACCAAGCTTTCATTTGATATGTTTGGTGTTCAAAAAATCGCTATACTTTAAGAGATATAAGCAAATACGTGCTCTCCCCCAAAAATTGATCTTTTGATATGAGAATATACCAGACATATGTTTGATGTTTTTTAATAAAACAAAGTTTTCAGTAAAAACAAAGCAAGAAAGGGAGTGTGTATTGTTAGCTTATTTCATAGCTTTTTTGTATCAATTAACTTCACTCGCCTGTTGAAGATGACTTGTTCGCTTCAGAGTAAAATAGTACTTTTAAGCTTAGTAAACCTTTAGATGATAAATCCAAAAATGACCTTGGTTCAATATCAATATCAATGTCGTCTTCTTTTATCACCAAGAAACAGAAAATCCACAATGTTGCTAACATTTCGAACATTTGAAAAATAAGAACAACCCTAATATATATATATATATATATATATATATATATATATATATATATATATATATATGGGTTGTCCCGATCACGTTTTTTTTGGTCCCGATACAATTGCGATTATTTTTTATCATTCAATGAGATTTGCACTTCAAATTAGCTGATGGAGTAGATTATGGAAAGTTGTAACAATCGTTTTAGGTGAGCAAATTTAATCACAAATACTAACAATAGTGTAAAAAATGATTCGCTGAGGCCAACAAATGATCAATAAATAAAAATTTGAGAGTAATTCTGATAATTGTTATTTATAAGTATTATTATACTATGAAGAGATATTTATATTCTTTTTATTCATTTACTATCATGATATAATCATACATTATATATGATGTTATTAAATTGATGCAACTAAATTCTTGACCGGAGCATTAGTTTTAAACTAGAATATTCTCTATATATTCTCTTAACTACTCCGGCCTATATATATTTATGTATGCTTTTCTGTTTTGGTGTGTATACATTTTCATAACGTAAAAAAATAAATTAAACTTAATAAAAGTAACCCCACTGAGCGTTGAATTAAAGCACATTTGACACTTTCATATGAATCATATACGTTAATAAACATTGTATGTTTGCTTGTTTGTTTAGCTCCTAGAGATTCCCTACCTCAGGAGAACTTCATACAGCATCACCCTTTTAGAAGTTTACCCGTATATAATTGAACATTGTATTGAAATTTAACTTTAAAAAAGGATCATTTAGTAATTTGAAACCCTTATATGATGAAATTCGAATCTATCACTGTCTGAATTTTTTCAGATTCATTTTGAAATTAAAGAATAATATTATTTATGTACTGTATCAAAAATATGTTTTTTTACCGACGCTGTTCTTAAAATAGACAGTTTAAAGGATATATATATATCTATATATGTATACATAAGCGTAGGGGAGATATTTGGCTTGGGGGGGGGGGGGGGCAGCATTCAATTTGCCCGAATTTTTAACAAGAACTGTTAAATCAGTGAAAAAATAATCGAATGAAGAAAGCTATGTAGGTTAATATTTTCTTTATAGTAATTACTTACTATTCATTATATTATATTATTTGGTTATAATGAAAAATCCTGTTATTTTCATAATTTCATATTTTTTACTATAACTTAAATGCCCGAATACCTCAACCAATTTGCCCGAATTTGAGAACTCACCCAAATTTTTTTTGGGGGGTAGTTGCCCCCCTTCCCCCCCTGTCTTCTACGCCTGTATATATATATATATATATATATATATATATATATATATATATATATATATAAAGCTGTTATATTTGTAGTCTTTATTTGTAATTACTCATTGACAAAGACATTGTTTTCTTATTAACATTATCCGTTATATATGTGATGATGCAGGCTTCATTGATTCCTACAAACAAATAGGAAAAGAAGGGGCCAATTGTTTCAAATAACTCTTTGACCGCATGTACTTATACACGTCAGCGCCAGTATACATGCCAAACCATTTTACGCCCATCAAGGTCGCCTTTTTATGGTATTTTATTTCTGTGAGTGTGTGTGTGTGTGAGGGAATCAAGTTTTGAAGAAGATTACCCTGGGTATAAATACATCCAAAGACACGAGGAAGGGTATCAGTCTTTTGGAGTTTGTGTATTAGGACACTCAACAACCTTAATATCACCTAGGTTTGTATATCCGTCCTAGAGATCAATGCCAGACAAAAAATACAAGTCATGGTTTTCGTTTTGAATTATTTTGCTTACACAAAAAGTTTAAGCTACTTAATTTTCAATGCAATTTTTTATTATTTTAAATTAATTTGAAACGAAAGTGATACAAAATGTAAATCTTGTTTTTATACATACTTCTTTTGGAATAGTCGTTGTGCTTCTTTTTTTGACTATTCAATTGAGGGCTAAAAATGAAAATACATCAAATCCTAATTCCAGCTCTTTACAAACAATGAAAATAATATGTATATTTTTTTAGCCAAAATGAACATGAAGATCGCCATCGTTTTTGCCTCTTGCATGGTTGCCCACACTGTCGGCCTCTTCTTTGACCCAATCTCTATCACTACTGGCGCAGCCGCTGCTGGCACTGCCGCCGCCGCTGCAACGGGTTCCACCCTCTTTATCAGTTCAGCGGGTGTCGCCTTGGGTGCAGCTGGACTTCTCGGCGCTGCTGCCATTAAGGGTGCTCTCATCGGATCCCTTCTCAGCAGAAGAGGACGACGAAGTGATGAGGAGCACGTGACCCGTCTGACGGCTCTGGATGCTTACTTCCAGGCCGTTGCAGACATGGACGTGGACGACTGTGGAAAGAAATACGTCTGTGAAATTGAAATGCTTGAGCAAGCCCAGCGGACCCCCGAAGAGGCCTTGGTTGCAACCCTCTTTGGTGACGAGCCCCTGGATCCCACGTCTCCCAAGGCGGAGTATGACTTGGCTGCCTTCCTTGGACAAACCACCCGCTCCAAGAATGTCTGTGCTCGACGGTATCAGAGGTGTCCCGTGGATCGGAAAACCATTTCTCAGGCTTTTGCCAAGAACCGGCAATAAGTTCAGACTTGTCTTTCGACACGAAAAAAACATCTTCATCCTTGCACAATATTATCAAAAAGTCTTATGTACATGCCAAGCTTAGTTTCATATTTTATGTATTTCTTTCAATGTAACCATGTAATAGTTTAGAACGTTTTATATACTTTTATAGAAAATATATTAGAAAATCATAGAGAAGTGTCTTATTGAATTTGATGGTCACGCTAACAGATATAATTTGGTAAAAGAGGAGTCTTTTTTATAACCTATTTTGTTTCATTTTAAATCAGTGGAGACATATAAATATGCACTTCAACTTCTTAGAAATAATGTTATGTATAAAACAGAAACAGTAATAATTTACAACCCCTTATAAGATGAAATTCGAATCTATTACTGTCTTAATTTTTTCAGCTGCATTTTGATATTAAAGAATAATATTCTTTATTAAAAGTATATTTTTTTACCGACGCTGTCCTTAGAATTAACAATTTAAAGGATTATATATATATATATATATATATATATATATGGCAGAACAGATGGAAATCCAGTAGAGTCGTTGACTCTCTGGTAGAGATCACGATCGTATCCTCTCCTAGGATTGTTAACATCACTACCTATATTAGAAGAATCACGACTCAGCTAGAAGAGATTAGGAGTTATATCTTTTAAAAGGGATGCCGATTTAAATTTGGAGATGGTATAACGATGTTATGCAAACTATTTTTATCAAGTCTGATTTCTTCTTAGATGAGTATCAATTATTATATTATCATACTAGCGAGGACCCGTCACACAGTGACGCTTTATGTTTTTAACAGCATAATAGAAAATGTCTTTTTAAATAATAATGTTATTTATCCAATGAGAAAATATCTAGTAAAATAAAAAAAGAAAAAAAAATGAAAAAATCCCTTAAGTGGCGTCAAGCACTTCCCAATATATTACGTTGGGTGTCACTGTATTATTTCCTCCAGCCTCCACCTTCACACCTGCCATACACTTTCCCTTGAGAAAGCCACATATAACTGGCCATGTGAGAAGACTGGACTTGGCAGATAAATTCCCACTTTCTCAAAGGTTTTGTTTATTGTTATGGAGTAAGCCAGTCTCAGAGGAACTGTGTCGTTCCAGGATAAATGGCAGGTTAGTGTCACTGGGTGCTAGATTGATTCGAAGAATCAGGACTTCGTTACCTTGGTTAGCACCTGTCAGAATTGAGGTTTGGATGCAGTTGTTATGCATGTGAGTGACCTTCAGTCTAGTTCGATTGCAAAGGTCCTGGCGGAGAGACAGATCCTAAGTAGCATCACGACTTCATTCACTTTCAAATTCAGACGGTGTGGTGGCATCCCAGAAGGTTGTCAGCGAGTTGAGAAACTCTACAGGATAGTTCTGCCTTGATTAAGGGGATTAAGTGGCTATACATATAGTTTACTTAATTAACCATCGCAGGCACCCACTCACCTGTACTGTTTGGGCTCCAAATAAAGCAAATGAGAAGGCACTGTTATAGTGTCTGATGTTGTCCCTAAAGTTACATGATTCAGTGCTACAGCCTGTTATAAGATCCTCCAGTGGTGATGGATAAACAGCTAATGGTGGGAGGCTGACCTCCCATTGTGACAGCAATTAAGGGTCTTATTTGGGAATCTAAAGCCTTGACAGTACAGACAAAGTTTAGTCATCGCACCCAAGTAAACTCTTGATGTAGAGCCAGGTTCGATCTAGTACTTCTCCATATTCTCATCCTTTCTCTTTTCCTCTCCCTCATTGCTGTTGACATATTTTATCTCCATATCCATATACTCGATCTCTCATTTGTCCTAGCTCTTTGTGCCTCCCTTAATCCTTTAGAATGGGCAGCTTTCCTGTTTCTTTGGCACTGAGTCCTTTGAGTTATTTGGGTCTCCATCAGATATTTATTCTCAGATCCTCTCAAGTATAAATATATTTTCCAATTGTGATGAGGAATAAAATCCAAAAGAAAAGATGTTTGTAGATAAGTGAATAATTATCTGGGAAGAACTTATCCGGATACACTAACTGAAGAGTATCCTCCTCTTACTGAGTAGATTCATTCATTAATGCACTTTCAATTGTCTCATTAATATGAAACCGGCTAATTCCTTTTTATGTAACATTTTCTTCCTCCCTTTTATATATTATTTTAACACATAATAAACTGATAATTTATCTTGGAATACCGAGTTGAGCACTTTTTACTAAACCAAAGAAAAACTTAACAGTCCAAAAATAAACTTTGTTCAAAACGGGGTAAGTGGTTAACCAAATATTTTTGAGGGGGCACTTCAAGAGGTCCCTAGAGGCCTTGCAAAAAAATGTGAGTTGCGAAAAAAAATCGGACATGTTTTATTTTACAAATACAATTCTAAGGTTTTTATTTATGTATCAACTCCCTAAGGAGACCCCTGACCCCTCAAAAACGGCTTTGAATGGTTGTAAAAGGGACCTTTGAGTAGCTCTCCTGATGATACTTTTGAAAAAAGATCAATTTTATTTGAACAGTGTTCAGAAAAACGTTTCTTACAACTTTTAAAACAAAAAAAAGGTTGTTAAAAAAACACAGAGAAATTTGAATTATGTCGTTTTTCGCCAATTACGTCAAATTTCACTTGCAAATTACACAAAATGAAGTTTTATGACATCTCAAGAAATTTTTATTTGGTTGATATTATGTACTTTTAAGCCACCTATCATTCCCATAAGGACAAATGGGCATGTTAAAGTTTTTGGGATTTTGCTCAAAATAATGATTTTTTTGAAAAAAATTCAAAGACCATTTATCTGTGATGATGAGAATTCGCATGAACTACACTCATACTTTAAACATGGGTATATATCTGTCATATTTTTCACTTTAGGGCGGCAATAATTTTTCACACTAAAAAACTATTCTGCTTGAGCGTGATATATAGTACCTCAACTCTTGAGTACTAAAGACCCCTATTTTATTACCTCATCTCAATTGTATTTTACTTAGAGTTCAAAATGTATATTTGTATCTGGTATGTATTTTTTCAATAAATGGATAAATTGGCATTTTAATTTCAATGGCTATATCTGTATGTATATATGACGTATGACAGAGGAGCAAAAGCATGTCATACATTTTTTTTTGGGTCAATAATTCCCCAATAAAAAATACATCTCCATCCTGAATTGCAATTGATCAATCTAGTGTTTAAGCTGCTACATCCACATGACATGACTTTTTAGGGTATTATTAATGATACTGGCATTCATTTTTCTTTCTCCTGTTTATTTAAAGTTTGATCGCTCTAAAAATGAAGTTATTGAAGAGACATACCAGCATTTAACCCTTTGGCCTGTCTATGACCAATATTGGGTCACGCTATGGTATTATTCGGTTCTAGGCGTACTCAACGGGGCACGCCTGCATTTTCCGTATTTGCAGTTAGCGCCCCTGCATGAGCTCTTTTGCATCAGGTGTGTTCTTGTCTGCGGCGGTTTCGCCTGGGATTTTACCTAAGAAGGATTTTCTACACAAGGAGGTTAATTATCATTTACTTAATTTGTTTAATGAAACAGTTCGAGTCAGTTATATAAATCAAAAGGTTGAGGTGATGAATTATGTTTCGATAATTAAGAGTTTCAAAAACACTTATATTATGATTACTTTTGCTAATGTGAAGATAAAGTTTATATTGCTCCTTTTGATTGTGTATCTGAGCAATTTAATGATGCCAAGTAGGGTTTGGTAAGGAGAGAATAAATAAAACAAATGACATTTGACCTTTGAAATGAGAGATTGAAAAACAATTGATTAAAAAAAACAAAATAAGAATATTCTTCACACCAACATAGGAGGTCTACCTTTTTCAATATTTGATCACTTCAATTTACTAATTCATTCATATAGTGCAAAAAATCCCGACCCCTTCTCGATTAGTGACAGGATACCCACGGTCTTTGTGTTAGTCATAGTGATTATGGACTGTGATATCAATGGAACACTAGTCTGTTTGAGTAAAAATTTAAGAATTGAAGACTTACACTTGAGATGAAATACTTGTTATCGTATTGAATGAAATACTCTCTTACCAACAAAAGATGAGTAATATTTCATTTGACCTAATATTTTTAAAGAAAGTCAACAATCGTTAAGTAACGGATATAAATACTATGAAATGAGGCAATTTTAAGAAAAACATATCGTAAAGTCCGTGTAACCCGACTCAAACTTTATGGCTAAGATAGAATAAATAAAAATTAACCTTCCATGGTAGAACAATCTTCCTAAGTACAATACCAGGCGAAAATGCCGCCCTACAAGAATACCCTCATGCAAAAGAGTTAATGCAGGAACGCTAGTGCAAATGCGGAAAAGGCAAAGGCGTGCCCGTCGAGTACGCCTGACACGGGTATTATTCATACGTATGACCCCACAATGGGTCACGCGACTTATATTTTTAAAGTTTTTTTAAAGTCATAAAAGGCATAAATTGACTTTAAACACCTCAAAGCGATATAATATAGTCAATTTTAGCTAATTTTACAAGTTCCCGAATTTTTTCCGAATTTTTAAAATAAAAAAATTAACATTTAATATTTATTTTATCGATTTCTGAATAAGGTACATACAGAATTTTACATCAAAATATTATATTTCTACAAATAAAAAAAACACATTAAAAATAATTTTAAACATGAGAATGATTATAACAAGGCAAACATAGTGCTTTATTGCACAATTAATTCAGTTAAGACTTTTCTAGCCTTTTTCCTAGCTTCTTCAGTTCCTTCTTCTTGGACAATTTTTTTATAGCATGATACACATCTTTTCTTGAGCTTCTTCATAATATTGATTGGTGTCAGCTGATGGGCATTTGCTAACGATGTTGGCGATGTTTTGCCTTCACAAATTAAGGATTCTGCTAATTTTTTGTAAATTCTTTTAGTTGAATTTTGTTACTAGACGTTTTCTTGTAAATAATCCAACTATTCAATATACTAATACTTATAAGTTGAAAAATAATTTTTTTGTACCACTTGATACTCTTTCGAGCGGGGCTATAGTATTCGACCATTTGGTCGCTAAAATCGACACCTCCTTTAACCCTTGTTGTAGTCCAAAATAATCCTTGGTTTTTTGATAATCCCTCCTTCCTATTCTTTTTTCAGTACTAACAACGTCGTCATTATGAAATGTTGAAATCATTAGAATAGGCCTCTTGTCTTGGTATTTAAAAATAGAAACACCATTCGTGCTATAAACTCCTCGGATTTCCCCAATTCCGATTTTAGGTTCTTCAGAGTGCTGGGATATTCCTCCTATTATTTCCGAAGAGTTCCACAGTAATCCGTGTTTCTGTTTTTAGATAATTTGCGAGCTCAATGCTTGAATACCATTATCAGCTACAATTAGCCTCCCACAATCCAAGAGTTTTTCGCTTAAGTTGACAACAACTGATCCGCTGTAACCAATTCGGACCTTGTTGGATGGCTTGTGCGGGCACCGGTGTAAACAGAGGCATTCCAAACGTAGCGGTCACATCGCATAGTTGATACAACTTTATTCATATCTGTGCGTTGTTCCAGGATTTATATTGGCGAAAAAGGAAAAATATGTCGGGCGCGAGTAGGAGTACATTAAATAAGTATATCGTCATCTACTTTTGAATCGCCGCAAATTAAATACATATTTGCCTTGTGAGCTATCATAGTTTCGTCGACGAAGATATTTTTCCAGGTATATAATTTTCTGACAATTAGAAAAAAAGGCTGACATAAAGTCTGAAATTTTATGAAGCCTATCGCCAGACTTTGCCTTTTCATTGTCACTGAAATGCCAATTTTTTAATATCATTGAAAAACGATTATAAAACATTTGAATGTGATGAAAAAGTGGATGAAAGAAAATTTCGTCCTTTTTCCAATAATCCTCAATACTGGGATACTGGATGAGGCCTGTTATTATTATTATGCCTAAGAATTTCTTCATTTCTTCTAAGCTGACTTCCTTCCATTGATGCATCCGTGAATGTCTCGAAAGATTGTTATTTTTTAAAAATGATTGGCGTATCTATTTGTTTCATTTACCATGATTGTCAATAAATTTTCATCCAAAAAGAGATCAAATACTTGAATAGGACTAATGTCGACTGGTAAAGGCAATTGCAGTCCACATTGTCCATGGAATTGATACCTTCTTCTGGAGTTTGATTTCGAAGTCCAATTAGACCTGATGACTGGGAATCTATTGATGGAGAAGCCTGGAGAGAGTCATTTTCTGATTCCTCAGAGGAGTCCTCTTCTTCTAAAATAAATTCCTCGTCTGAACTTTCACCATCATCAGATAAATCTGATAGGTCTTCGTCTTCACTAAGATTATAATCCTTTAGATGTGCAGTTAGCTCTTCGATAGTATATCTTTCTTGGACATGGTTATTGATTAACTGAATCTTTTAGATGCAAATGAACAAAGGATGCGTTAACAAAATAATGCGTTTTTAAAAAATAATGCGTATCCAGACAAAGATTTTTTTAATATTTCAACGGAAAATACATAGTTCTTTGTCTTCTACTATACATTTTTTGTGACGGTTATTTTGGTCATTTTTGGTACATTACAATCCAAACATAAACATTTTCTGTTTGAAATTAATTTTTAGAACAATATTAATAATCTAACTTATATAAAAGTGTTATTTTTAAACTATATGAGATATTTATTACTCATACGTCTGTGACCCATATATGGTCACGGCTTAAAAAAGTCCTAATCAGCTGATTTTATTATAAAAAATAAATGAAATTATGAAAAAGTAGTTTAAAAACGATTAAGCTAAAAAAATTGGGGTAGACGTATGAAGCATGTCTTCTAAAAATACTCAGACAGGCAAAGGGTTAAATATCAAAATTCTTAGAAATAGTAGTTCTTTGAAATATTTGTAATGAACAAAAATACATTTTCTATCCCAAAACCGGAAATCCAACTTTCAATTGTCCTTTTCTTGCCATGTGGCCATAAAGACAATTATTTTTGACCAATATAATCTCAGATAGAAACACATCTTTGTGCCAAATTTCAACTCGATCCATCTTGTGGTTTGGCTGAACATACAAAATTGTCGCGTTTTTTGGTTCGTTCAAGGGTATTATATATAGATAGGTCGGTGATATAACTACAATTTAGTAAAACATTGGGTCGCATTTGCTTCTTTGAACAAAAAAACTGAAATCACTTTCACCCAGATGTAGAAAAAAATATCACAAAAAAAAAATAGTTTGTTCAACATCGCAAAATATTATCACATTTCGAAGTTGTTATCTCTCCTAGAAGAGATATGGAACGTAATCTCTACCAAGAGAGTCAACGATTGTACTGGATCTCCATATCGCTGCGAAATATATTATATATATATACATATATTTATATGTATATGAGGAAGTGATGGATGTCCAGAGAATTGTTGGACAATCTCAACACGAATGAAGATATCTTCATCCTTAACAAGTTCCAGGAACTTCAAGAGAATATGATTGCATGATGTGATCGGGGTAAAAAACCTCCTATGCCATCCTCCTTGATATTGTCAGTCCATGTTAATGAGTGTTTCTTCGAAATAGTCGAGTATTACATCAAATTAATGAGGAAAGCGTTCTTTTTACATTTATTTAAATCTCCAAAAATAAAACAAATATGTTAATCAGTTAATCACAATAAAATACCGGATTTACATATCATACAATGGTGGGCATAAATAGGTTTTGCGACCTTGTAATAGCATCCGAAAAGTCCGGAAATTAGTGAAAGCTAAAGTTTCCTTCTGAAATTGCAGGACTGCGGAGCATTCTTCTTTGAATTGAGTTCTTGGTCTTCCAAAAATAGCAACCCAAGTTCTTTGATTTTCATCCAACTCTAATGAAGAATGATGAAACATTTCTTGATTGGAATATGTGGTTGGATATGTATGATAGCATTCGTTGCAGCTTTATCTAGTCCGTTTGAAAATATACAAGATTATGAAGGAAGGTAATTGAAGGTTTTTAGGGGTAGTTTTATTCGAAAGTAATCAATTCTTGGGAAGATTTCAATACCGTTTCACTGGATATGTTTGTACACTAGTATATACCATTCACAATCAGTGGAAAGAGCTGGGAATTGAGGCGTCTGCAAAGTGTGGGGGGACCATAGAATCAACATCATGGATATGCAATTTCAACAAGAAAGCCAAGAAAATACTTCATTTAAAACAAAGAAAGAAATATTTTTTGATTAATCATATAAGTGCCATATCCTTCGAAAACAGAAAAAGAAAAACCATCAAACTTTTTTAAATAACAACTTAAAAATAGCAACATGAGTACTCTATAATTCTTTTTCTTTTTAACTATTAGAGCAATTTTCTACCTCCACACACTATTCGTGTAGCAATGAGATTCCTGTGCTTCGGAGACCCAATGGACTTACACCGGCGAATTAATAAAGTTCTACCCTGATGGCGCGCAATGGACCTAACATTTCTTCGACGACTATCCACCAAATAACAGCTACCAAGATTTTCAAATGTATGAGCCAATCTTATTTCTATATTTTCTTTTTTTAAATTTCTTTTGTAACTGTGTTTCTTTTAATTAGTTCTAATGTAAAGGGTTTTTATTTTTCTAATGATTGTTTATTTAACTGTTGTTGGACTTATGTTTAGAGTTTTATTTTAAACTATATGTTTATTATGTATTTATATGTATGACTACTCTAAACAAATAAAGTCTTAAAAAAATAATTTTCCGGGTCATATACAATTAGTAAATACAACTTTTTAAATATGAGCGCTAATAAATGATTTTCTTCATAATTGAAAAAGTTTGTATCGTTTTTTTTGGCTCCCACAATACCCTCTTTTAGGTGTAATAATTAATAAACCTCACCTCGGTTACACTTTGAAAGTACCATAGGTGTACCAATTTTGAACTTTCCAACAATTATAATCTTATATCAGAGGCAAATCAATGGCAACTACCATCACCATGACCATTATATATATCATAAAGAGAAATCTTTCGATGGTAATGTGTCCCTTGATATTGCTAAGGAAGATCTCCAATTTCTTCTCTACTTAACCCTCCTGCTGCTTTTACTTCACTACAAGACTGTGTTCTTCTGATGAGTTGACCCATCTTCACTCTACCATAATAGAAAGGTAGATTTATTATATTTATATAATTCTTTATCCTGCATGAAGAACTATCTTCTAATTAACCCCAAAGTATAATTGACTCTCTGGCAAATTAATATTTTAGCTATAAAAAGGTAAATTGGAAAGTACGTTTATCTTTATTTTTTAAGCTATTTTCCAATAAATAATTCAAAACACCCATAAAAATGGAAAAATATAGAATTATTTCCTTCAGATATATAATTAGCACACATGAACAATTCGAAAGAACATAGTCTTTCAAATATGTTTGTTGCATCTATACTATTTAATATACTAGTCTTATAGCCTTCTTTCGAGGGCAGCACTGATAACGTTGTCTCTTTCTCGACATAGACGTAGATGAAAGCTGAGAGAGTGCTAGGAGAGGGGAGTAATATGGTGAGATGACCTTTTCCAGGAAGTAAGCCAATGACCGACTCAGCACATGTTGAGTTGCAGTAAGCGCGATGAAGAGTCAAAAGGTCAAAAATTTTCTAATTTTTGGAATCCCTCAGAAAGAAGGTGTCGGAAAAAGAAAATTCGTCTAAAATATTTTTTATTGCGTAAAGTAATATTGAATTTATTTATGTATTATAATATTAAATTGTGAAACAAAATTTATTTGCCATCTAAGATAAATTAATACTTTCATGAAATTAAATTGTAGGAAACAGTAAATTCGTTTAAATTTTTTTTTCTCATCTATAAGTAATATTTAATTTCATGTCAGTATTATAATACATAAATTGAAACGATATATCTATTATGAGGGAGACCTAAAAGCTATTCTCATATCAGCAGCAGCTCGTTACATGGCGCCCTACAAAAAAGATTCCGTAGGTTACTAGCTGGCGATTTGCGGTGACATCGTCGGTACTTCCCTCCTGCTCCGAGCGGACCTCTCCCTATCTGAAGTGATTACTACGGTTCTACAAAAATTTAATCTTAAATTGAATGACAACTATTATTTCCTAAATATTTTAATGATATTGTTATAGCAGGTGATTTTGATTATATTTGTACTTGATTGTTAATGCTATAATTTTATTTTTTATTGACATTATTTATGGTATAAATTTTAAACTATACTTTTCTTTATATATTTATAACATGCATTCACGTTAAATTCAATAAAGTCTAAAGAGATGTTTTATGTTTGACGGTGTCAGACTTTCGTCATTGCTCTGTGTTAAATGGTTTATATATTATTAATACAGGGAGTGTGGCTGCGGTTTTTCGTTCTCGGTGTGAGGAGGTGTTTTGTGTTCTCTTTTATTTAGTGAATTTGCCCATATAGTGTGTTATACGGACAAGAATTCGCAAATCTTCCGG
>CP045898.1:9080842-9159209 GCA_013387185.1 Caligus rogercresseyi | reverse complement strand
ATACCATCTTTTCCCCATTTTCTAACATTTTTGAAAAAGATCCAGGGAGCCACAAGCTAGCTCTAAAGAGCCGCATGAGGTTATAGAGCCGCAGGTTGCCGACTCCTGGCCTAGGAGACGGAAGAAGGGTTGTAAGGGATTTCAGACTTGTGTGGAGTCTAGGTCATGGTATGGAATGTTTTCATGGTATCGAAAAATAGGGCACTCATTCCAATCGGCAAAAATTGAATAAATGGATTCTCGACTATGATCATTAGAGGATCTCTTATTTTATGATTGTTGGTTGTGACGTCAATCTCATATATCTCTTTCGATGGAAATGTGAATAGATTGCATGATTTATACGACATGTCTTGCTAAAATAGCTCTATAATTGTATATCAGTGAAGATGGTAATTGAGTCCGGTCCAGCTTACTTGTAGAAACGAGTGCTCGTAAAGTGAATGTGCTAAATAATAATTATAATTACTCCCACTTATTGGTATTCCTTCATCGAACCTACACGTTGCGAGTCATCTGCGTGTGATGACCAACTACTTCACTTGATCTCTAAGTGATATTCCCTGATCTCACTTGGTACGTCCATTTTAAATCATGGTAAGCGTTAACCAAAGTAATTTTAATTTGGGATCAGACAAATTTAAAAAAAAACTAATATATAGAGTAACCTTATTTCTTGGTTTAGGTTTAGCAAATGACAACCCGAAAAAATACAGAAGAAAAGGTATCTCCCCAAATCAAAGATCCTCCCTTCGAAACTGAAGACTGGCAAATCAGCAAGAAAACCATAATTTCCAGGACCAGCCATCTATATTTAAGTCACATTATGTTTGATGTTACATTCCATGTGGGGTCTGAAGGCAAGTATTAAGTCCCAAAAAAATATGAATAGCTTATGTTGTGCAGGGATTACCAAGGTGTTAAATAGAATGCCCGGTATATTTATTTCCTGTTTTCATTATAGTGAAACATTTTTTATATTTTTTACTTCATCTATAAGTCTTGCATCATAGATTGGAAGTTAGCAAACTGGAAGAATAAAATTACTAAATATTCTTAGAGAAACATTTATTCATGGACATTTCGGTAATCTTTAAAAACAGCAGGCTAAAATATGGTTTTGGGATTATAAATGCAACAAATAGGTTGTTTCTCGTATACACCAACAAACATGATATATTCATGTTCAATATTGGTTTTTTAGTGATGATCCATTTATCGCCAGATATGATCAAACCAAGGTGTACTAATAACGAAGAAGTAAATAAGGAGAAAATACTGAATATAAAATATGGTGATGTAACGTACAGGGCGCAATCAGAGTTGCCAATTCCGCTTATTATAAGCGACTTTGGGCTTGTTTTTTTGGGAAGTCGCTTGAAAACATGGGAAGTCGCGGGTCGCGGTTTTTTGGGCTTCTCCTCCCAGACCTGTGGCTTGTTTTGGGCTTACTGGCAGTGCTGCTCGGCTACGCACACACACTCTATTTCAGGAGCCTGGGGAAATGTAAACAAATCACTGCAGCGCAAACACAGCTACGTAATGAATCATCTACTGATGATAGGCTACTGTACATACTGTACTACACACACCCCCTTAGACACACCCCCGGGGAATTTGAACAAATCACAGCAGCTGAACTCGGCTACGTAATGATGTACTGTAGAGTGTAATCTGATACTGCAGCCTACTGTAAAGAGTAATCTGATACTGTACGCACACATGCCCGGGAAATTTTAACGAATCACATCTGCGCAAAACTGAAACACAACTACGTAATGATCATACACTGTACCTACATACTGTAAGCACCACACCCTCTTTCAATAAACAGGAAGAGGAAAATCGATTAGCTTTGAATGAAAGAACGTGGATTGAATGATTAGCCAATATGTCATTGTCAAAGTGGGCCAAATACAGGAAAAAGTACAACAAGGATTAGGAGAAGGAGCGTGGCATAAAGGAGTGGATCAAAGCGCACCCGGTTGATGACTCAAAGGCTCTGTGCCGTTTTGTAAGTCCGAAATTCGCGCACACCATGCTGACCTTCTCCAGCATGCAGCAACAAATAAGCATCAGAAAAATGCTAAGCCCTTATCATCCATGAGGCTCACCAACTTTGGGTGACCGTGGAGAAAAAGAACGAGTCTCAGCAAATCAAAGAACTTAAACTAGCCAGTTACATCGCCTGCCATACAGCCATTACAAACGTGGATCACCTGGGAGAGTTGATTCAAGCCACATTCGAGCCAAGCATAAAATTACATGGTACAAAATGCACGGCCATAATTAATCATGTGATCGCTCCCTGTATGTTCCGCGAATTCCTGGCCGACATAGGAGAAAAGCAGTACTCTTTGGTTATTGACGAGAGCACTGATGTCGCGGCCACGAAGCAGTTGTGCGTCGTGGTCCACTATTTCAGTACCAAACTCACAAAGATCGTGTCCTCCTTCCTGGAGCAGGCTTTCCGAGACCTTGCTCAGTTTGCGTTGTCTCTGCTCGCGATGCCACTGAGCAACGCAGATGTGGAGCGGGTGTTTTCTCAGATGGCCTTGGTAAAGAGTAAACTCCGCAAAAGAATGGGGCAGGAAACGCTCAGCAACATCCTGCATGTGAGGTATGGCCTGCGCTGGCAGGGAAAATGCTGCAGAGACTTTGACCCAACAGCAGACATGATGTTGCGGTTCAATAGCCGTATGTGCGGGGAAGAAGAAACGCAGACCGCTGCCGAAGGTTTTGGCGATGCCGATGGGTGCTTCTGAATGGCATCTCTCTCTCTGATGATGATACTGCGTTCCCTCGCCAAAGAATACACGTGCCCCCCCCCCCCTACACATGAAGTTAATTTAAAGGACACCGTTCACATTACATTTTGTGTATGTTTATTCTTTAATTGCCTGTTCATCAGGGGTTAGCCTGGTAATGTTTTAATTGATTTGCATGTTAATTTTTATTGTGCAAAATAATAATAAATGTGTGACCACAGAGCCTATGCTTATTAGCCTACACATATCAGCATGGGTATCCTCATCAAAACCTTCATTAACAATATAGCATAGGCCTAGGCTATATATATATACATATATATATATATAGTATATATATATATACCTATATATATTAGGGTTGTTCTTATTTTAAAAATGTTTGAAATGTTAGCAACTTTGAGCATTTTCTGTTTCTTGGTGATAAAAGAAGACGACATACAAAGTTTGAACAAAATCGGTCAACATTACGAGGTCGCGCAACGAGGTCAAAGTTTTAAAAATTTAGTAAAAATATAGTTTTCCGCAAATTTCTTCAAAATGGTGGACGTTACAGACTTCAATAATAATTATTAATTTAAAGGAAATCTAATTTACTACCAGACGTATGTTTGATGTTTTTTAATAAAACAAAGTTTTCAGTAAAAACAAAGCAAGAAAGGGAGTGAGTATTGTTAGCTTATTTCATAGCTTTTTTGTATCAATTAACTTCACTCGCCTGTAGAAGATGACTTGTTCGCTTCAGAGTAAAATAGTACTTTTAAGTTTAGTAAAACTTTAGATGATAAATCCAAAAATGACCTTGGTTGCATTCTATCAATTCAGAATTCAGTACAATCTGAGTTTACATCATATGATTCAGAGCCTGTATTGACCTATAAGAAATCGATTATGAAAAAAATAAATCATAATGTGTTTCTTAGATGTGCGTCAAGGTATCCTCTCAAAATTTTACTTTGTCTCTGACGCATTATAATCCATTATATGCGTCATTTTGTACGCGAGATAGGCTTTTTTAATGTGCATATAACTCTCTACTTATTAAATTGACATGATTTAGTATACCAAAATATTAAAGCTGGTTAACCAAGCTTTCATTTGATATATTTTGTGTTCTAAAAATCGCTATACTTTAAGAGATATAAGCAAATACGTACTCTCCCCCAAAAATTGATCTTTTGATATGAGAATATACGATTACCATCTGGTAACTCTGTTAGTGTTACCTGGATAGAAAGAGAAAGAGAAGGGAGGGAGTATTTTGTCCTCACTTCTCTCCCTTCTTTTTTTCTTCTATCCAGGTCAAGATACATAGAGATAAGGTATATCAGACAGAAGGAGTTCAGCCTGCTAGGACAGAATGGTGATTTTGACGTCACAGATATTCTCTTATGTTATAAATTTTGATTAGAATGACTAAATAAACTCATATTTTTACTTAGTATTAATTTTGAAAAACACTAATATAAAACATAGATCGTAGAAAATTAATAGGATCTTATTTTAATGCAAACATATTTTATCTTTAGAATTACTTAATTACAGGCAGGAATTGACATAAATTCAACGCAACCTCGTTAAATCATACAAATCATGAAGAATATTTATTGACTTTTCTTGTAATATTTGGATCCCTTTCTAAAGATATTTTTCTTTGAAATTTTAAAGTAAAATATTCAATTTTATATTATTTGGACAAATTCTTCAAAGTATGGTCTCAAGACTTTTTTGGAGACTCATTCAAGCCAGGGAGATAAATAATTCAAATTGATGAATGAACACATGAATTATAAATGGAATAAGTTTAATATATTCTAGACATTATATTTATATAAAAATAATATATATCAATCAATGCTTAAATGAATTGAATATTTTTCTTTAAATTACGTGAGGAGGGCATATTTTATTTTCGAAATCGAAATTTGGTTCTTCAGTTCCTTTATTATAATGAATGTCCTTAATCTGACAAACTTCACTATAATATCCGAAGGGAGCTTCATATAAACGTCTTCGTAATTACATTTTTGAAGGACATCAATGAGCTTTTTTATCACATTTGCGTCACTTCTAATGCCATATTCTCCGTGAAATTGATTGAAGAGGGTATCCAGTTTCTTGATAGCATGGACAAATTCTTCTTAGGGTTGTCTTAAGCCACATTCATGAATGTAGAATAAATATTGATTGCAATTTGAATTAATTATGAATTTCACGCCATATAGGACATTATATTTAATTTTTGAAATGGCCATGTGCGTTGGTCACCTCCTTTGATAATAAACAACACATTAAAAAGAAGAAAAATAAATATTTCATTCTACAGTGGCTATTATGTGTGATTGTTTGATGAAGGACTGAATGAATATAAGTTTATCCTATCCCGAAATGTTCTCCATGATTTATATGATTTAACGAGGTTGCGTTGAATTTTTGTCGATTCCTGCCTCTAATTAAGTAATTCTAAAGATAAAATATGTTTTCATTAAAATAAGGTCCTATTAATTTTCTACGATCTATGTTTTATATTAGTGTTTTTCAAAATAAATACAATGTAAAAATATGAGTTTATTTAGTAATTCTTATCAAAATTTATAACATAAGAGTATATCTGTGACGTCAAAATCACCATTCCGTCCTAGCAGGCTGAACTCCTTCTGTTTGATATACCTTATCTCTATGTATCTTGATCCAGGTTACACTAACTGCCGTTACCAAATGGTAATCGTATATTCTCATATCAAAAGATCAATTTTTGGGGGAGAGTACGTATTTGCTTATATCTCTTAAAGTATAGCAATTTTTAGAACACAAAATATATCAAATGAAAGCTTGGTTAACCAGCTTTAATATTTTGGTATACTAAATCATGTCAATTTAATAAGTAGAGAGTTATATGTACATTAAAAAAAACCTATCTCGCGTACAAAATGACGCAT
The DNA here is from genome assembly GCA_013387185.1 of Caligus rogercresseyi. NCBI lineage: Eukaryota > Metazoa > Arthropoda > Copepoda > Siphonostomatoida > Caligidae > Caligus > Caligus rogercresseyi. The sequence goes on along the minus strand of CP045898.1, from coordinate 9,153,502 downwards.
ATAATGGATTATGTATGCGTCAGAGACAAAGTAAAATTTTGAGAGGATACCTTGACGCAAATCTAAGAAACAAATTATTATTTATTTTTTTCATAATCGATTTCTTATAGGTCAATACAGGCTCTGAATCATATGATGTAAACTCAGATTGTACTGAATTCTGAATTGATAGAATGCAACCAAGGTCATTTTTGGATTTATCATCTAAAGTTTTACTAAACTTAAAAGTACTATTTTACTCTGAAGCGAACAAGTCATCTTCTACAGGCGAGTGAAGTTAATTGATACAAAAAAGCTATGAAATAAGCTAACAATACTCACTCCCTTTCTTGCTTTGTTTTTACTGAAAACTTTGTTTTATTAAAAAACATCAAACATACGTCTGGTAGTAAATTAGATTTCCTTTAAATTAATAATTATTATTGAAGTCTGTAACGTCCACCATTTTGAAGAAATTTGCGGAAAACTATATTTTTACTAAATTTTTAAAACTTTGACCTCATTGCGCGACCTCGTAATGTTGACCGATTTTGTTCAAACTTTGTATGTCGTCTTCTTTTATCACCAAGAAACAGAAAATGCTCAAAGTCGCTAACATTTCAAACATTTGAAAAATAAGAACAACCCTAATATATATATATATATAAATATATATATTTAGTTTGGAGGTCAGAACGATAATGATCGAAAGGCATAACGAACGGAATAAATAAAGTTCTGTTAGTTATATCTCATCGCGCTCGTTCAATGGAGCTCTAGTCTTTAAAAAATTAATTTTATGTGAAACATGAGCGGTTAAATTTATGCTTTTCTAAAAGTATGCAGACAAGCGCCAAAAAGACTTTTGGAGTCTGGTGTTACGGGAAAGATTAGTTTTGTCTCAAGCTACATCGATAGGCACCAATGAAAAAGAAGCCAGTTTTGAAACTCATAGTTTAAAATTATGATATGATCAAAGAATGAACTTTTTATACAAAGCATCATAAAACATTTATTAATGACAATGAATGAATATAAGAGCAAGCGTGCGAATCCTTTTTTCATAACAGTATAGTACTATGATCCTTTTGATCCAAGAAAAGTTAAATGACATATTGTTTATTTACTCAACATGTTTGAACAAAAAATGGAATATTTGAACATTGAAATATAGCATACACTTACAAATTATACTCGCACAATTTTAAGATGTTGTTTTTGACCAAAAAATCCATGAGTCCCACATAAAATTTGTAAAGTTATACTTTTTGTTCTAAAAGAGGGTAATACAAGAATGAATGTTTCCCAAAGGCAATAGAAGCAGCTCTGCACTCTGCTTCTCGATTGGCGTCTGTCTGATGATTATTTTTTTCCCTGTAAGTCGTTGGAATGGATCCAGGAATTTTGTTAGAAAGCCATTTCTTAGACGGACACTTCTTAGACGGACATTTCTTAGACACGGACACTTCTTAGACAGCCATTACTTAGACGGACACTTCTTAGACACGGACACTTCTTAGACAGGGACATTTCTTAGACACCCATTAAAAATGTACTCACAATTTAAATAGGCCCTCGGGTTCCACCGAACACGATCGGGGTGTTTTGGGGTCAAAAATCTCCCGCCAATGGGATCTCGGGTTCCGCCGAACACAATCGGGGTGTTTTGGGGTTACAAATCCCCCGCCAATGGGACCTCGTGTTCCTCCAAACCCAATCGGGGTGTTTTGGGGTTACATATCCCCCGCCAATGCCAATGGGCCCTTGGGTTCCACCAAACCTAATCGGGGTGTTTTGGGGTTACAAATCCCCCGCCAATGGCCCTCGGGTTCCGCCGAATACACTCGGGGTGTTTTAGGGTTACAAATCCCCCGCCAATGGGACCTCGGGTTCCACCAAACCTAATCGGGGTGTTTTGGGGTTACATATCCCCCGCCAATGGGCCCTTGGGTTCCACCAAACCTAATCGGGGTGTTTTGGGGTTACAAACCCACCGCCAATGGGCCTTCGGGTTCTGCCGAACACACTCGGGGTGTTTTGGGGTTACAAACCCACCGCCAATGGCCCTCGGGTTCCGCCGAACACACGCGGGGTGCTTTGGGGTTACAAATTCCCCGCCAATGGGCCCTCAGGTTCCGCCGAAAACAATATGGGTGTTTTGGGGTTACAAATCCCCCGCCAATGGGCCTCGGGTTCTGCCAAAAACAATCATAGTGTTTCGGGGTTACAAATCCTCCGCCAATGGGCCCTCAGGTTCCGCCAAACACAATTGGGCTGTTTTCGAGTTACAAATCCCATAAGAAATGTCTCATAACATACCGCCAATGAACCCTTAGATTTTTATCTTGCGACTATGAGTGTTTTAAACAAGCTCCAAACAAAATATCGGGACATGCCAAGGGTATATACAACATATTGAGTTTTAAAACCTAATCCCACGTCAATTTCCCTAATTATACCTAATTCAAACCCACCGCTTAAAGAATCTGGGGTCTTATCTGTGTTATACATTATTTGGGTCTTTTTAAGTATGGATGAATGATCAGTTGGATTTTATTTCCATGGGGTAATTAATTTTTAGCCGTTAATTATTAATAATTGTGACTGAGGAATCGAAAATTCTAATTGTGCAATTGATGCTGCTGGCATTCATTTATGTTGAACATTTTTGCGAATATGTTTTTTACTGCACTACCACATACAAGAGTATAATTGCATAGCATAGCCTAAAAATATAGTTTTCGTTTTCTTGTTTCTTTAAAATGGCTTTACGCTTGCCTTTTCATGAGGAATAAATGAATATATTTTTGTTTGTCACACATAACTTTATTTTATACATTTATACATTGTAAGTAATACGTTCAAGGCGTCCATTGGCGGAGGATTTGTAACCCAAAAACAGCTCGATTGTGTTTGGCGGAATCCGAGCGCCCATTGGCAGGGAACTTGTAACCCGAAAATATAATAATTGTGTTCGGCGGAACGCGACGGCCCATTGGCGGGGGGTTTGTAACCCCAAACACCCCGATTGGGCTTGGCGGAATCCAAGGAACCATTGGCGGGGGATTTGTAACCCCAAAACACCCTGATTGTGTTCGGCGGAACCTGAGGGCCCATTGGCGGTGGATAAATAACCCCAAAACACCCCGATTAGGTTTGGCGGAACCCAAGGGCCCATTGGCGGAGGATTTGTAACCCCAAAACACCCTGATTGTGTTCGGCGGAAACTGAGGGGCCATTGGCGGTGGATTTGTAACCCCAAAACACCCCGATTAGGTTTTGCAGAACCCAAGGGCCCATTGGCGGAGGATTTGTAACCCCAAAACATTCTGATTGTGTTCGGCGGAACCTGAGGGCCCATTGGCGGTGGATTTGTAACCCCAAAACACCCTGATTGGGTTTGGTGGAACCCAAGGGCCCATTGGCGGGGGATTTGTAACCCCAAAACACCCCGATTGTGTTTGGCGGAACCCGAGGGCCCATTGGTGGAGGATTTGTAATTCCGAAACACCATGATTGTTTTCGGCAGAACCCGAGGGCCTATTTTAATTGTGAGTACATTTTCAATGGGTGTCTAAGAAATGTCCCTATCTAAGAAGTGTCCGTGTCTAAGAAGTGTCCGTCTAAGAAATGGCTGTCTAAGAAGTGTCCGTGTCTAAGAAATGTCCGTCGAAGAAGTGTCCGTCTAAGAAATGGATGTCTAACAAAAGTCCGGTTCCCCGTTGGAATCAACTTTGTTTTAATATGTACAAGTCAACCCCCATGAGAATGCTGGATTTCTTAGTCTCTTGTATATACTTTCTATATACGTATATTATAAAACAACTGAAAGTCCGTTTCAAAACATGGACCATTACAATAACTAAATAATTAAATTTATTAACTGTAGCAACATGTGGACTGTTTAAACTCAATTAGATCCCCAGAAAACCAATGTGATGACCAAAGTAATATAATCTATGAAATACTAAAAATAAAACGAAATACAACTGAAGTAGGGTCAGGTGTTCTCTTTATTGAAGATCGATGATAACCGATCATGAAATGATAAAAAAAGAATAACCACCCACTCCTTCCCGCGTAAAATGCTCATATCAGAGAGCAGCCTCCTGTCTTCCCTCCTGGCGCCATTAAGCAAGTTGCTAGGATGAAAAGCAAGGTCCCAAAGGATTATGACCACAAAGCTTTGTGACTACAGCTTTGTGACTACAGGTTTGTGACTATACAGGTTTGTGACTACACAGGTTTGTGACTATACAGGTTTGTGACTGTACAGGTTTATGACCATACAGGTTTGTGACTAAACAGATTTGTGACTACACAGACTTGGGACCAAGTGTTAGGGGTAGTACACAAATCACACAATGCTATATTGTGTGATTTGGGTTGACGAGATGAATTATTCATTGTGAGTTGGTATTCCTGTTCCGCCATAGCCACTGGGAGGGGCAAATAAGACGGCCAAGAATTAAGAGTAGGTAAAAACTTGCTTTTGGGGCTATATTGGGGTTGGCGAGATGAATTATTCATTGTGAGTTGGTATTCCAGTTCCGCCATAGCCCTGGTAGTGGCAAATAAGACGGCCAAGAATTAAGAGTAGGTAAAACTTGCTTTTGGGGCTATATTGGGGTTGGAATTTGGAACTCCGAGGGGGTTGGAATTAAAATATATTATTTTGATGCGTACAATATAGCATTGTGTGATTTGTGTACGACCCTAACACTTGGTCACAAGTCTGTGTAGTCACAAACTGTTAACCTTCCGAGGGGCTATGGCGGAACTGGAATACCAACTCACATTGAATAATTCATCTCGCCAACCCAAATCCAACCCCAATAAAACCCCAAAAGCAAGTTTTATCCACTCTTAATTCATGGCCGTCACATTTGCCCCTCGAGGGGTTATAGCGAAACCGGAATACCAACTCAAAAACGAATAATTCTCTCGCCAACCCATATCCAAAACTCGACATAGCCCCAAAAGCAAGTTTATCCATTCTTAATTCATGGCCGTCATATTTGCCCCTCCGAGGGGCTATGGCGGAACTGGAATACCAACTCACATTGAATAATTCATCTCGCCAACCCAAATCCAATGCCAAAAAACTCATTGAGACATATTAACTCATATAGCATTGTGTGATTTGTGTACGGCCCCTAACACTTGGTCCCAAGTCTGTGTAGTCACAAACCTGTTTAGTCACAAACCTGTATGGTCATAAACCTGTACAGTCACAACCCTGTATAGTCACAAACCTGTGTAGTCACAAACCTGTAGTCACGAAGCTGTAGTCACAATGCTTTGTGGTCATAATCCTTGGGAACCGAAATGCAAACAAATATAAGCTTGTAATGATGCTAACATTAATGATATTATATTATACTAAAATGATAGGATTGACACGACAGTGTAATCTGTTATATTTCAGCACAAAGTAGCTGGTCTAAAATAATAAAAAATATAAATAAAATAAAACAAAACAATAATAAAAACACAAACTAATTAATAAGCGTATATATATACATGAATATATAAAATATAAATTAAAAGCCCCATCGATTTTTTGGGGAAATCATGCCTTGAGATAATCTATAGCGCCACTCCCTCGGCGAGAGCTATTGCTGCATCCCTGGCAGCTCTCCACGTCCTGGCCTGTCGCAAATGTGGACTTTTATTCCAGGCAGTTCTTGCTGTACAAACCAGGGTATCTGCCTGCCAGAGGAGGGGGTTAAGGACGATTCCGGCTGCGTCGGATCTGGTCTCCTTTCCATTTTTTGTCTCGAAGAGCATGAGGCCAAGTGGGTTTTCCCGGGAGATGTGCATACCAAAGAACAGACACGCTAACTCCTGGCGCCATAAAGCAAGTTGCTAGGATGAAATGCAACAATATAAGCTTGTAATGATGCTAACATTAATGATATTATATTATACTAAAATGAAAGGATTGACGCGACAGTAACTAACAAACTGATAAAAATGTATAATACATACTAAAATCGAGGTTGGGAGATTTCCTCTTGAATATTATTTGAACGGAACGCAAAAAGACAATTTTTAGCGTTCCGTTCATCGTTCCGTTCAATTTCTTCCGTTACGCGGAACGCCGTTCAATTTTACGTTCCGTCACAAACCTGTATATATATATATATATATATATATATATATATATATATGATCGATCGTCCTCCAGTGACGCCATTGAGTAGTCACACTGCTACATGTTTGTTTTATATTGCCCCAACCTTGCAACTGTCGCAACAAGTATTATGTATTGATGGGTGTCCAGTAATTCATCGCGAGGAAATTTGTCACCGAGCTTTTTATAGCCGCTATTTTGTCGCGGGTAAATACATCGCTTGCTCTTTTATAGTCAGTCAATTTTGTAGTTCGTCTTTTTGTCGCAGGTAAATTTGTCGCCAAGCTTTTTGTAGTGAAGTATTTTTGTCGTTCTTCTTTTTTTCGTAGGTAATTTTGTCACCAAGCTTTTTGTAGTGAAGCATTTTCCGCGCTGTTTATTTTTTACTTTGTGGACCTATTCATGGGGACTCTGTCTGGGGTCCCATGGGGTTTGAATCTACCGCTGACATTTTTAGGGAGAAAAGACACGCGGCTTAAGGGTTGTGCACACCTTAGCCTCGGTAAAGCTTAGTAAATTGCGTAGCTCATATTCATGGACAATGAGTGAGAAAAATGACAACAACCACAAAAAGGAGGAGGTACATGTTATTTCATCAGAAGCTTCGGAAAAAATCTCCTCGAGGAATTTCTTAAAGGTCTCAATGGGTTTCTTGCCACCGAAGAATATGATTTTTCATATCTAAATAACTGCATTAGTCCCTATTTTACAATTATCCAGTGACGTCACCATACTCCCTTTTCCAATGGCCATGATGTCATTTCACTCCTTTTGTTATATTTAAAAAATATGATATCTCACTCTATCTTTGTCCTTCAGTTCCAATGTAAGAGTTGGGAGTAGAAAAAAGAAAATTCTGCAATAAAATTTCCAGTTATATCATCCTTTGTTATTAAAAAAAAATTAGTTTCTTAAAATGACATCATTGGATCTTTATAGTCCTTTCCTCCTTTTCTCTATTCCTTAAGACTGGAATGTGGAATATGATTGCTCAATGAATGAAATAATTCCCTCATTCACATAGTCATTCTCGGGAAAAAAGAATGTATATTCTGTCATTAAATCTATATAAGAGAATGGGGTATTTTTCTTGACTTCTTATATCCATGTTATTTTTGGATTTATCAGGCTTGTGAACGGAACGCTGAACGGAACGCAACTTTTTTTGAACGCTGAACGTTGAACGCAAAAAAAGAGTTTAAAAAAAATTATTTTCTAAAAAAAAACGTCATCACTTTTTCTGGAGATTCTTTTCTAAAAAAAAACTCATCACTTTTTCTGGAGATTCTTTTCTTTAAAAAAAAAGTCGTCACTTTTTTCAATATTTGAACGCTGAACGCTAACGGAACGCTGAACGCAAAACATTGAACGGAACGCTAATTTATTTGAAAGCTGAACGGAACGCTGAACGCAAAAAAAGCTGAACGCTCACAAGCCTGGATTTATGTATATGATACCCTTTCCACCAAAATATAGGATAAAATTAGGAAATGATAATAATAGTTTGTACAACATCGTAATATAATATCACGATTAAGATCAATCCTAGGAGAGTCTACAATTGTGATCTCTACTAGGAGAGTCAACAACTCTACTGGATTTCCATCTCTACTGCGACATATATATATATTTATATATATCATGACAACTAGAGGCATGAATGCAAAGGAGCGAATGATCTTTGTTTTGTTCCTTTTAATTTATCTTTGTTTTCAAACATGGCGTCTTTCTGTCATGAGTACTTTGTACTTCAATGTTATGTCATTGTTTCTTCATTCTTAGTTCTTTGTTTATGTCCATGACCAACTATAGGTGATCGCGCGAATGATATTCCTTTTAATTATACATATATCTCTCACACCTACATATTGGTATAATAACTCTCAACTACGGATATTAATTTAAAAAAAATCAAACTCATGCATAACATTTATTTTTATTATTATTATATCAATAAAAAAACAATGGTACTTTTTTACTCAAGTCATTTGTTATGTTTATAGTTTGTATTGTGTTCCAACATAAAAAAAACATAATGTTAAATAAATACTTGATAACTTTGTACTTTAATGTTATATAATGTATATTTCATTTAATGTAGCATGTTGCTAAGTATCTGTGACCACTTTTTTTGAAAGGGACGATAAAATTATAGTAAGAAAAGGGAAAAAAAGAAAAATATATACATATTATTTGTAGTAATAAGGAGAGGAACTTTATCAGGATTTACTGGATAATAATAATAAAGGAATAATTAGAGATGGAAAGTCGAGGGATTTTGGGCGTGTGAAAGGGAGAATGTCTGAAGGGTGCAATTGAGTTCAAGCTTCTTATTATCACTATTCTCTTTCCTCCGAACGGAAGCAAAAACAGAGATTCAAATATAAAATAAATACCTTCTTATTCCGAATAATTTTATGTTATGCATGCTCTACTTTACTTTAACGCTTTAGTAGAAACGAGCGCTCGTAAAGGGGATGTTCTAAATATAATAAAATAATAATATCCCCACTTATGGTGTTCCTTCATCGAACCAAGACGTTGCGAATCATCTGCGTGTGATTGACGAATTACTTAACCTTGATCTCACTTGGTACATCCGTTTAAAATCATGGTAAGAGTTAAACCAAAGTAATTTTTAATTTGGGATCAGACAAATTTGAAAAAACCCTTTTATATAGAGTAACCTTATTTCTTGGTTTAGGTCAAAGAAAATGGCAACCCGAAAAATTCAGAAGAAAAAGAATCTCCCTTCGAAACTGAAGACTGGCAAATCAGCAAGAAAACCATAATTTCCAGGACCAGCCATCTATATTTAAGTGACATTATGTCTGATGTTACATTCCATGTGGGGTCTGAAGGCAAGTATTTAAGTCCAAAAAAAATATTATATGAATAGCTTATGTTGTGTAGGGATGTAATGTATTAATATTTTTTATATAACTCGTAGAAGATGAAATAATGGGTATGAATCAGGGTTGTTGGGGGTAGTTCTTCGGATACTCACTCAGCCACCCACCCAGGCTGTTTTTTTAATTTAATTAAAAACTGGGTATTGGATTTTTTAGAGTGTTTAATTCAAATGCTTTTTCATTTTTCCCCTCCGAAGATCATAGTAGGTACTGAGTATTTCACTGGAGCCAAAAAATTACTGCGTCGTTTTTTGTCTGCCTCTGTAAAAGCTACGCTTATGAAAAAAACGTATGGGAAAGAAGAGAATTTATAATTCTCATAAGCCAACGCGCCACGTTTTTAAACTGAGTGCTTTTCTTCTGTATATTTATGCAAACAATTTATTTCATACACTAAGAGCGAATTATTGTTTTGGCGTCAGTCATCATTTAACATTTATACGTCCATTGAATTATATAGAGACGACAATTCGTAGATATGTATCCAATTCTTCGAATTCTAATAGTGGACTTACAATATGCACAGTTTTTCTGAAATCGTAAAATCGTTTTTTTAAATTCCTGTGCAATTTCAGTGCATAATGATCTAAACATATCCTATTCCCAAACTTTTACCCCCTCACTATCGACAAACAATTCTCTTATTTGGTTAAAAAAAAGAGAATATTTAGATACTAGTTTTAGCTTATGATGTATTCTATTTTACCTGTTTATTTATTTATTTTTAAACCCTGGGTTGTATGTAATAATAAAACTACCCTGGTCGATTTTTACAGCCTTGTTATGAACACTCTAAGATACATATCCGTTCTTTTGTACTTTTGAATGACTTCCACTTTTTGGATTAAGAAGTTGTCTATCTTAATTACTAAAACCAATTTTTTGGTTTAAAATTAAATAGATGAGGCCTAATTGAGTCATAATTTAGAATATCATGTATTGTATGTTTAAAAAAATCAGATCATTCCGGACTGATGATACAAGTGTGCCCCTAGGACAGCGATAGAGCTTTTTTCACAGGAACACATTTTACACGGCTTAAAACACATGCATATATACGCCTTATATACACATGCATAAACATATGGGGGGGGGGAGAGAGTCAAGAGTGACGTCACCATCAACAATCGTCAAATAATAGAGCCTCACTGATCATAGTTGGGAATCAATTTTTTTGGGTGTTATGAAAGACTTCAAACTTGTTGGAGATCCCTCGATCCCTCCTTCTATCTTCCCGGACTCCAGGATAAATGCCTTGGACACCAAGAAACGAGTCTCCTCCCTCCCTCCTAGTAAGAGACACATTCCCCTCACCTCGACTTCGTCAGTCAAAGGAATTCCTTCCCTCATCTTCGTTAGAGAGCTCCCGTCTCTTGTCTTCGTGAATGGAGCCTACTCCTCGTCGGACTTCGTTAGAGAGCTCCCATCCTTCATCTTCGTGTTAAGGCTCCCCATCCCTCGTCCTCGTGTTAGGGCTCCCTTCGTTCTAGGAGTTCCTTCCTTCGTCTTCGGCATAGGGCTCCCCGTCCCTCCTCTTCGTGAATGGAGTCCTGCCTCTCGTATTCATGAATGGAGCCCTACCCCTCATCTTCGTGATTGGAGTTTCGTCTTCCATAACCTCCTCCATATTGAAGACTTTTGCACTTTTTGGAATTTTCTATTGGACGCCTCAGTCCTGTATTTCTATGAAATAAGTCTCATGATGTAGTGATGAATCTAACTACATTTTCCAGAGTGCCATTGAGCTGATTGCTCAACAGTATTCTATATATGTTTAATTTTAATGAAATATTAAGATATTATTCTTTACCAAAATTATTTGTCAATATTTGTCCAGGACAGAGTTTGAGGGAGGGTGTATTCTAGAAAATACAAAATATGAATTTTAGATTTAGATTATTTATGTCATGAAAGCAACTGCCTTTTTTCATCTATATTTTTAACAATGATTGTAATTTATTTACTAAAAAATATAGGCAAGCACATACAACTAGATGATAAGATAAGGATTAAGATCTACTGCCTTTTCATTTCATCCTTGGTTTTCTTTCCATTCAGCATGTACAAGAAAAATGTCCCCGTTTGTTATTCTTTAAAAAAAGCCTGTTGGAAAAAGCAGTTGGGAACCACGGATCTATATGCCTGCTTTTGATATAAAATTATGATTCTATGGTATTATTTCTTATTTTTCGTACAACGTAAAACACCATTTATTTCAAGATTCCTATATAACACCTACATTTAAATCACATATGATCTTTAAAAAAAGACTCCTCTAAAAAATTGTCATCGAATAAAATCATAGGGAAGTCCTACTTTATTGATCCCAATTTATAAAAGTGAATAGAATATTTTTTATTACGATAAAAAAGTTTATTTAGATAACCACAAATGTTAACCATTTGGAAGCATTTTCTTTATCTATACTTATAAAAAAATATTCCGTTCGTTCGTTTCCCTGTACCTCCCGAACGGGTCATTAGATCTTGACATTTTCAGTGAATAGTTTTGAGAGCTCAGGGAGCGTTTTAGTGGGGTTGTCAACTACAGGAAAATTCATCATCGACATGCTTATTTATTCGCCAAAACGTTTTTTGCCGATTTTTAAAAATCTACAAGTTAGATTTTGCCCAAATTTTCTGTGGATAAGACGGAGGTACTAAGACGTGTTTTTGTTTTATGAGTGTTTCCTGGAAAATTCGTTTTCTACATGATTACTTCAAAAGATTTTTCTTTCTGTCCCTTTAAGTTTTGTGGAAAATAACAACACTTTTGTATATTGCAACATCGTGCTAATAAATTTCAATAATGACTAGAGATGGAGAGGGATGTCAATACCCAGCCTTAAAGAATACATAACGGAAAAAAATGGCAATGACGATGCAATGGCGACTTTTTAAGTAACTACTCATAAGAAAATAACATAGGCACTCTATTTAACGACTTAAAAATAACTTCTTTTTACGATGTTTAAATTCCCAGCCTTAAGGAACAAAAAAACGGGAAAAAATGGCAATCAAGACCCAAGGACAACTCTTTAAGGAACTGATTTATTGTGAAAAGTCAGATGTGACAACATTACTGAAATTATTCGTGTGATTTCTTCTTTTTACGATGTTTATAAGAAAACTATTTCATGGTTTTGGAGATTATTAAAACCACAAGCTTAATATCTTGTACCCAGTTTTAAGGAATACAAACTGAAAAAATGGCAATAAATACCCAATGACAACTTTTTAAAGAACTGAGTAGTCACATGCGATGACATCACTGAAATTATTCGTGTTATTTTTTCATTTTTACAATAATTAAATACTCAGCCGTAAGGTATAAAAAACGGAAAAAAATGGCAATGAATACCCAATGTCAACTTTTAAGGAACTGATTTTAATTTGAAAGTCACATGCGATGACATCACTAAAATTATTCGTGTCATTTCTTCTTTGTGCGCTGTTTAAATACCCAGCCGTATGGAATACAAAACGGAAAAAATGGTAATGAAGACCCAATGACAACTGTTGAAGGAACTGATTTTAATATGAAATGTCACATGCGATGACATCACTGAAATTATTCGTGTGATCTCTTCTTTTTTTAATGTTTAAATACCCAGCCTTTAGGAATACAAAAAGGAAAAAATGGCAATTAAGACGACTTTTTAAAGAATATATTTTAATATAAAAAATCACTTTCGATGACATCACTAAAATTATTGGTGTGATTTTTTTCCATCCAGACTATTGTCAAGTTGGAAAATCCCGGCCAGCTCCGAGTAATATTCGTTAGTATAAAAATATAAACTAAAATTGCTAAAAAAAATATATCAGATAACTGAGAATGTTTACCGGTTGGAAGTGTTTTAGTATTTCTTTTGCTCGTCCGCAAAAGAAACAATTTCGTTCCCCTGCATTTTTGCCTTGAAGCAGGCATCTAAAGGAAGGGTATTCTATACTTTAACTAGGAGAGGAGATGAATGGTCAAGTTATTTTGAATATAATTCTCTGATGATTTGTTTGAGAGTCATATCTAATTTATATATATCCATCTCTTTTTAATTTAGTACAGAAGGGAAAAAACCATGGAGATATAAATATATAGAGAGCTTATTCCTCCAATAGCAGAGAAACATCGTGGTTCAGCTGTATTTTGGACACAATGACGTATTTCTCTGAAGAATCCATAGAAATATAAAGAGCTTATTCCCTTCATAGAGATATTTAAATTTAAAATAATATTTTATTTTATATTTAAAAGAACACAAAGCCTAATAAAATATTATTGTGAGGGGATTAATCGTTTCTTGATCCATTCGTTGCAGAGGTTACATTGGATTGGTCGCTGAGGAATCGGAGACTTCAAAACAATCCAGGAAGAAAATAAACGAAGGGTATCTCTTTGCCTCATATTAGAAAAACTATTGTAACCTTTGTTCTTTTATGTTCCACATCGTTTGGTTTTTTTATTCATCTACAATTTTCAGGCTTTTAATCAACCTATGAATGAAATGTATTGCTCACCACTTTTCTTATTTTATCTATTTTAGTACTTTGTATGAGTCCCTTGCCTTTGCGGATATATAAGCCGAAAGCAAGGGGAGTTTGTAGTATGCAGAAAATACATGGTGCTCCATCTCACAACTCCTTGTCTCCTATTTTCTTCATCCAGGGCTCCGATCCATCACCGAACCTCTATGTCTATGAACACGACAATTATGAATAAAATCCTCAGTTTAAAATACAGTTCCATTGACGTGGAAATATTGAGCTCAATTTTGGAAATTTATGAGGATAACAGGAGGACAGATCAGTTCCAAATATTGTCAGAAACTATTTAAAAAATGAATCCATTTAAAGACTATGGAATGCTCTACAACAAAATATATCATGCTTTTGCAAATTATCCGGCCCTTGATATCTTGAAAATGTTAATGTCAGGAGGATTTGCCAAAAAAATATACCTTCTACTAGTGCATAAAAATCCTCCAAAATTGTTATATTTTGCAAAGGTGAAAATATGGATTTCATATGCAATTATTATATCAAAAACCATTTGGATTTTTACCGCAGCTATGAACTCAGCTATATATATTAAGATCCATGATGAAAATTTTTCACCTGAAAATTAAAAAAAATGTGCGATAGCCGTGCGTGTTAAGGCGTGTTCAACTCTCAATGTTTGGGGTGCAGTTTCGAATACTCCCGAGAGGGGATGGTCATTTTTGGTACACCTCATTGAAAAGATCCTAGGTTCCATAGACTAATTTTAATGCTATAATGCTTATTTATATCCTGTCGGATACTGCAATTCTATCGAACCATATAGGCAAAAAAAAAGTATAAATAAAATTATAATTAACCCCTTCTTCCAAAGCGATTTATCTTTTTTATGATGCAAATAGGATTTTATTTCGGACCCATAGGCACTGTTGCTTTGATATTTGCTAATAAAATGACACAATATGTTGTACTTTCATAATGCTTTACTCTGATACCAAATAACAAAGCTATGGGACTTGATCGGTTTTCTTAACACTAAGATGTACATTACACCAAGTTTAAATACAGCATGGCATAGAGAAGCTTACCGCTCAAGGCAATTTTTAGGAGGTTGTATATCTTAAAAATGAGAGCCTAACAACATCATACTCTTGTTCAGTGGTCTTGATTTTTTTAAAATCAACTCAATTTGGCCCGGAACATTTTGACTGTTGTCCAGTGTAATTTAGGGTATTGAAGAAGGCCATCGTCACCAAACTATGCTCAAGATTCTGAACCAAATTTAAGGCAGTCATTGCTGTTAACGGCAATTTGTTGAATAAAAATTATATATAATAATCCAAATATTTTGCAACAGTAAAGAATATGCCATTAAATCGTCATTAAAAAAATATTTACACATTAGATTTAAAATACCTATTGTACACTACAATATTTCTTAGGGTTCATTTCATGCTTAGTTTAATATCATTTACTTAATATATTTTACTTCCTTTACAGATGGCCTGGACATATATGGACATAAGCTAATTCTGAGCATGGGAAGCCCTGTGTTTCAAACGATGTTTTATGGAGACTTTAAGGAATCCCGAGAGTCCATCAAAATTGACGTTCCAGATATTGAACCAACCGACTTCAAAGAACTTCTCCGCTACCTTTACGTCGGCAAATCAAATTTTTCTAAGACAAATGTGACCTCTGTTTTATATTGTTCCCGAAAGTATATGATGCCTTTTCTTGCCCAGGAATGCGAAGTATATTTGAATAGTATTCTTGTCCCTGAATTGGCATTTTATATTATGTCCAAGACGCGAATCTTTGATTTACCAAACTTTCTCGACAACTGTTGGAAAACAATATGCGAATCTCCTGAACAAGCTTACACGTCCCCTTCCTTTGTAGATATAGATAAAAACTACTCTGATTGAAGCTATGGCGAAGAAGCCTACGACTCTAAAAGAAGCGTTTGCATTTAATGCTGCCTATAACTGGGCCCAGACTGCAGTCATTCGATACAAAGGAGAGGAGTCCCAAATAAAGAAGGAATGATAAGGAGCTACATCGAGCCAGCTATCAAATTCATCCATTTCACAAAAATGTCTCATAAAGAATATCTAGATTGTGTGGCCTCCAAAAATATCTTAAGTTCTTCAGAGATCATTCAATCGATATCTGAAATAACATTTGCTCAACCAAAAATGGTGACTCCTGTATATTGTAGCAAGCGTTGCACCTCATGCCAACAACCTTGTACGTTATGCGGCCCGAAATGTAGCAATTGCGGTGTACTTCGTTACAAAGACTGTTCAAAATAGAATGCTTTGTGATGAATATTTTAACAGCTTGTCATCATTATAATCTACTTATATATATATATATATATTTTGTACCATTTACTTTCCCTGCTGGGTTCGATATATATTATTAAAGATTGGAAAAATATATTAAAATAAAACAGTACGATTGATACAAAGACTCATGTGTTGTTATTCATAAAAAGACTGAAATCATAAAAAATAATTGGTAACTATCAAGTTATGAGTATTAAAAATCATAATACGATATGATTCCCTAAGTTGGATACGAAAAGAAATAGCACGTACGAAGCGGCCAATGGTATGTGGAGATACCAAGTGTTTATGTATTTACTATCTGTTAATTTTATTACTGCATGTTATTTATCAAGATTAAAAAATATTAGGATTCTTCTAATTAGATTATTTGAATTGACGAGTTAAATCAAGCGCAAAAATACAATATTATATTTGCACTTATATCTTTCTTTAATGCGAATACTTTAATTTTTAAATTGTATAATAATATATTTCAAATCTTCACTTAAACTGCAATATAAAAGACTGAGGAAGCACTTAACATTGTAAATTGATGTAATTTGCTTCGTAAGTAGAAAACGGTGCTTCAGATAGCGTAATTTGTTGTCAAATTTTAGTAATAAATAAATACTTAAAAGCTCTTTATATAGACTTTGTAATGATGCATCAAACATGAGGCCTATCGACTTATTGATGGGCTTATACTTTATTTTTAAAAAAACCCATAGCCATCAGACAGAATAACAAATAGATAGTAACTCACAAAAACACAATTTGTGTTTTTACAGTTAATATTCTGAGTGAGAATTCATCGATGGACAGAAATGATGCAACAAAATATACAATTATTCTTTACATGAGATTGAGCAGATGCTTTATTTAATTAATATTAATAATTTACCGCCGATTCGATTTTCGGTAGATTTTATTATATATCTACCGAATATCGAAAGGCGCGGTATTTATGTATCTGCTCTCTGACTTCTTCATATGCATTTAGTATCGGAAAATTTATAACCAAAGACAATTAAAAACTTGTTAGAGTTTTTTCAGAGATTATTTGAAATTTAATACATGTTATTTTATATATATCATAATTGCACTCAGATTTTGAGAGAAATGGAAGGCAATAGATAACAAATATTTTCTTAACTGTATTTTGTTATAGGTTGTTCGATATTAAATGCCCTTGCAGCTCTGGAGTTGTTTATTTATTTTGCAAAGTTCAACTTCTTCACACCACAGGTAACAACGCTTCCAGTTCGAAATACCGATTTACATTCGGTAGTCGCAGCTCTGGTGATATTGTATGAGTCCATTCAAAGGATCAAAATGACAGGGATCAAAGCCCAGTAGAAAATACTTTTTTTTTACTCTTGAGAATGATATTTTTATCCAGGGAATACCATAACCGGTAGAAAAGACTATTTTTAAAGATTATATTATTATATCTAAATTGATGTTTGTTCATGAGTGAGTATAATTATTCTTTATTGCATAATACCAACTGCTTTTTAATATTGTCTCTTGTTCTATCAAACAACCTTGTCTCAAATATTCTCTTTTTGTTATCTATTGTCATCAGTCGTTTTTTTTTCTTTGTTGCCTTCAACTTTAGTTCAAACCAGCAAATTATTGTAATTTCTCTCTCTCTCTCTCTCTCTATATATATATATATATATATATATATAGGGACGAAGTTGTACAGGGTAATTCACTAGAATTGAGACTCTCACTTTGGTAACTCCTATGTTTCCCCAAATTTAATATTCCCTCCATTTTTTATTTTGTTGTTGTTGATAGACATATCAGCTACAACTTTCATAAAAATAAGTTGTGTGAGATAGCCCTGCTTCCAATAGAAAATTGCTTCTGAACAGGATAAACGTGACATGATTTTGGCCTCATTTCGTAATGGAAAATCTACGGTTGAAATTATGAAGATTTTAAAGGCCACAGTGAGCTGAGCAAAGGTCTACAGGACCATACAAGCCTTTAAGGAGTCAGGCAAGGTTTCAAGGAAGGTTCAAGTCCTTAAAAAATTTGTGAGGACACTGGCTGGGAAGAAGAGGATCAGGGAGAAACTCAGGACAAATCCAACTTGATCCATGAGACAGATGCCTAAAGAAGAGTGCATAAGCACCACTAGCATGTGGAGATTGATCAGGAAAGACCTGAGGATGCTCGCTTATAAGAAGAAGCCACCTCAGATTCTGTCCCAGGCTATAATGAACAAGCCTTTTATCCGTGGGAGGAAATTTATTCAACAACTCTCCAAAGACAGGTCGCCATCAGTTCTCTGGACAGATGAGAAAATTTTCACGGTCCAGGCCACCCACAACAGTCAAAATGACCAGATTTTGACCTGGAAGAAGGAGGACATCCCCGTGGAGCTGAGGACATCCTTCAGAAGGCGAAAACCACCCTCCGACATGGTCTTGGAGGGCGTGACGTCGGATGGGAAGAGGGCCCCTTTGATATTCATCGAGGAGGGGGTGAAGGTCGACCAAGCGGTTTATTTTTACCTTCTTTCCGAGGAAGTAGTCCCATGGGTACAAAGAGAGTATCCAACGACACCTTTAGTGTTCCAGCAAGGCGGGGATCCATCCCACACTAGCAAATTGGTTCAAAGCTTCTGTAATGATATGTTTGCAGACTTTCGGCCAAGTAATTGTGGCCACCATCCTCCCCAGATCTGAACCCCATGCACTATGGAATATAGTCCTTTCTGGAGAGAAGGGTGTTAAGCAAGTCCTGACCATCAGTGGAGATTCTAAAAAGAAAACTGCTTCAGCCATGGGCCTCCTTATCTGAGGAAGTAATATCTGCCTTTGTTGCCTCCACCGTTAGGAGTTTCAAAGCTGTACTGAAGGCCAAAGGAGGATACGAGGAAAATTCATAAAATATATATTGTTTATTACCAGGCTTGTGAGCGATCAGGAAAAAAATAGCGATCCGATCAAAAATAGCGATCCGAAATCTTTGCGATATAGCGATATAACGATCAGGGATTTTCCGATCAGCGATCTGATCAATTTATTGCGATCAACAAAAAAAATACCTATGTAATACTAATTCGAAGTAAAAATGTATATACAGTCAAACCTTTATAAGTATTCATCTTTATATGGCAGTCCAAAGCACCCACCAAAATAAATTAATTAAATAATAAAATTAAATAAATTAAGTATTATACCGATTTAAACATACCTTTTAAATAAGCAATTGACACACCTTGTTTAACAATTTTCTTTATTACAATATCCGACTATGTATATCAAAAATTAAGTACATATAGAAAAAAATATAAAGTTTGCACAGATCATTTTCATTTGCCTCTTTATTAGACATAAGTAGAAGTTGCTTCTCAAAATTTTCGTCCCTCAGTCTCTGCCTAGTCCTCCTCAGAATCCGCTTGGCCTGTCTGTATATTTTAGGACAAAAATATCGAAATGGTTGTTTCTCATAGCTTATGAGCTCCAACACTCTGGCTCCACAATTGACATATGTCTGCATATTTTAAGACAGGAGATGCCAGAATAAATGTTTCTCATAGCCTATGAGCTCCAAAACAATGAATTCTCCATAGACGCCTGTCTGTATATTTTAGGACAAAAATATATCAGGATAGCACACACTGGCTTTTTCCATTAGTGGCTGTCTGTATTTTGTGTTTTCTAAAAAATATTAGTCGTCAGAATGGATTTTGGTCAATGTGACAGCTAGTTAAGTTTTAAGAAATGTAGGGTTTGTCTCAAAAAGCCTTATTACAAAACATTTTTCTTTTTAAGTTATTTTATACAAATTGATCGGATCGCTATTTTTTAGTAATTTTCTTACGATCAAAAGATATTAAGATCAGGACCTTTTGCGATACTGCGATCAGCGATCAAATATCGCTATTGATCGCCGATCAGAAAAAACTCCGATCAACAAGCCTGTTTATTACATATTATACTATTATTTTTGCTTAAGCAATATTTATGAGAAATCAATACAAAGATTATACATCGTAATACGTGTGTCTCAATTGTAGTGAATCAGGGTCAGTTTGCTGACATCCCTGATGGATCTACTGGGGTCGTGCTCAAAGATATCTGACACCCTCCAAATTAAGTCGAAGGTCCTGGCCTTGCTGGCGCTGCTGGAGGGCCTGTCGACGACAGCACGAGGGTTTCAGATATCTTTGAGCACGACCCAGCAGATCCATCAGGGATGTCGCCAAGGAGCTGGATGTTTCTCACGTAACTTTGTTGGCCTGTGTGAATGAGGATTTGCGTTGTCACACATTCATTTAACTGAAATGAATATCTCTAAAACAACTTTGTTGTTTGGTACTTCAGCTCTCCACAATTTTGTGGAGAAATTTGTGGCACAAAAATATAGGCAAATCCCTATGACTCTAGCAATGGAATCCCCCAAACCTATTGATGATCCCTTACGAATTCTTATAATCTTTTCCTCAATTTGAGACTTATTAAAATAACTATATACCATTCCATAAAACGCATATAATCATCGTAATAAATAATGAAAATACCTTTAATGCACAAATATTTGGAAATATATGGCCACAGGCGCTTATTAAAAAGAGGATAAATTTTGATAATTTTGAATGGTCAATAGAATATTGACCAATAATTGACTTTTAAAAAAATACAGGAAAAGAGCAACACAGAACAACTAACTGAAATATTCAATCCCTGTTATATCCCGTGTTAAATTTAAAGCAACCACCACTAAGACGTATATGTGACATTAGGAAGAAATGGTGGAGGAAAAACGGCTTAGGAAGCAATGGAAGAAAATGGCCCAACTACGAAGGTAGGCAAATATTTGAGTGGAATTCACCTAAGTATTCTTTAAATACCATTTGTCATATAAATTGATTAAATACTGTTAAAATAATTATTGTTTTATAGCAATTATAGATAAATACATTCTTTTTTTGTTGTTAACTGTAGTTCAAAATCACCCAAATTATTGTAGATAATACGTATTATCTTAAATAAGGAACATACCGATTTGAAAAGCACTCTAGTAGAAAATATAAAATGAATAATAAATATTTGACACGATTGTTATATATAGAATATTTGTATTTAGATTAAATCTCAACTGCAATTTTATTTCTATTTTGTCCATTGATATTTTCAACTTATATTTCAATTTCTAATAAAATAGTATATATTTTTAATAGTAAATACACGATACAGTGAGAATAGGTGCAAACCGATGTTACAATTATTTTAATAGTAAACAAAAAATGAATGCCTAATTTTGTTCGCGTTTGGTGTTTTGGAATAAATTGAATAATACTGCATGAACAATTCTAGAGTTCCATTGGCATTTGTTATTAATGGGGTATCATTGATTAAAGGTTTCATCCCTTTTTTACATTATTAAAAAATATTATAAATGCAAATAATTGTATTTTAACATCATGACAATCGCGTCCGAAAATAGACATAGATTTCTTCTTCATTATAAATTTACTAATAGAGTGCTTCGACATGCACCCGAAACTTGACCTGAATTTTCCCTCAAGGGCTTCCAACATCGATAAAATAAATATTTATATGGTTTTTGGCCTATTAAGTAGGCCTCTTTTGGCCCAAAAATTGCATTTTTTGTTATTTGCTAATATTTGCCCTAAAAATTATTTTAGCAATTTTGTTATTTATGACAAAACAATTGTCTTATTATGATGCACGTTTTGTGCAACTTTCATAATGATCACAATGATAATGACGTTTTATGGAAAATATTGTGTTTATTCTTATGAAATATTGTACATTTGCCGAAAGAAAATCGCTATTTATACTTTACAATAATATTTATATCCTCATGGTATAAGTTTTTTAATTAAATTTTTCTAACCTTTATAATCATATTTGTTTTTAAGATGAGTAACGTAAAATATTCTTACTTATTTTTATTTACTACAAAAATAACAAAAACCTGGTTATCCAACTAATAGACAAGATCATAATAGATATGATGTGAATAATTTAATCCAATCTCACAAAAAATTAAAATATCGAAACATAGAATGCAAAAACATCAATCGAGAAAAGTTTCCAGAAGATACACGTGCAAAAGTTTTATAAGTAGTATAACAAAATACAGAGATTTATATTGCACAAGGATGAAAAAGAACATACAGAAACAAGAGGGCGATATTTTATTTCTTGCCGATCAAAAAGGCCCTAGCCTCTTTATCATAGTATAAATGGATAAGTTATACATGAATTCAGTGAATAGATCATAACAAAAATATCAACGTTTTAATAAGAACACGCCTACAAAATTTTCATCGTCGATTGATTTAAGCTCTTCAAGTTATACTGAAGATTATACGTCTGATTCGTCAGATATATCTAAAACAGAAGAGCAATTGCTTTTAAACCAACAATGTAAATTGAGAGCTCAAATAGTGAACGACACAGTTCAAATATGTCAATGTTCGAACACAGTCACAAATTTAAAATAACTGGAGACATACATCTTTTAGGAATTCCCTCATATAAAAATTCAACTGTAGAATCCAAAGCCAAGAAAATCAGTAGTTGAATAATTTGATAATATATAAAAAAAGCTGGACTTGTATTTAACACGACAACCGTAAATACTGGGAGTGAAAGCGTAGTAAATGGTGGACTAAACATATTCATAGAGCGACCCTTGCTACTTCTTGCTTGTAGATATCATGTAAATGAGTGTTATATCGAAAATCGTCAAAGTTATACTGGATCATGACTGGCTCCGAAAAAAACCTTTTTAAAAGAAATATTCAGAATTTCATAATATTAACATAAGCCCCATTTAAACCTTTTTAAATAATGATTAAATCTTCATTAGGATCAAGAAGCAGATAAAATATTTGAATCTTTGGAAAAAATACTGACTGAAAATAAACTGCATAGAATTGGCAAACTATGAACATATTATATGAATCCAAATTTAAAACAACTTTACTTACAATTCCCTGCACCAATACACCATGCTCAGTTTATGTCGAAGGCCGTTCATTACAATAAGTTGGAGATTCTTGACCTTACAGAAGTAAGTAAAGAGTTTCCAAAATATTTTTTATGCAATTCCAGATGTTTTTTGACAGCACACCAAAATAAGTTTTTACCAAAAAGAGATATAGAAGATGTTTCAAAAACTAAGCTTTATTAACACAGCAATTCATCTCTTTCCTAAAAATGTTTGAAGAGTATGTTTAACCAAACATGGTATTTAAATGGATGTATGATTCCTTTAAGTCATGCAGCGAAAGCTTATGGATCATCTCAATCTCTTTTTTTCATCTCTACGCGGTGTCTAAAAATCATTGGGCCGGGACTTAATATTTTTGTTCGATCTTTATTCTGAAAGTGTTGATGTTTTTTATTTGAAACGAATTTTTAAAATAAAAAAAATTGGAAATTATTTTCTAAAAAAAACATCGTCACTTTTTTTAGGAAATTATTTTAAAAAACGTCGTCATTTTTTTTTGGAAAGTCTTCTAAAAAACGTCGTCACTTTTTTTTGAAAATTCTCTAAAAAAACGTCGTCACTTTGATAATGATGAAGGAACGAAAATATATTAAAGTCCCGACCCAGCTTGAAAAACTCAAGTCCCGGCCCGGTCCTAGGGTGCCAGGTCTTGGGAGGAGGGCGGCCACATTTGACATGGCCAAAAATATATCATCTTGCCCTTACACCACTCCTGAGATTTCTTGGCTTTATAGGCAGGTGCGAAGTCCTGTTGCCATACATAATTACCATCAGGGTAAGTAGAGTCCAACCAGGGCTTGACAACATCCTTCTTGACCTCCAGATACTGCTCTGTGCCAATTTTGAGGCCATTGGGGAACCAGTGCAGGGGTATGGACTTTCTGTCGCTGGCCACGACGCCCAGGGTCATGGCACCAGCTGGATGATTGGTATGAAGGTGGGGAAGATTGTACTGGGTGAACTGGCAACATATCGGTCATTTCGCATGATCCTGGATGGATCCACAACAAACAATTTTTCATCGCTGAAAACGCGCACAACATGTAGATTTTTCTTCATTCATGACAATATTTTCTTACCTGTCATGACCCTGGAGTCCTTGGAGGCCGCCGAAAGTAGCTAACGGCGTCGAGGAACATGAAACTTTAGATTAGCATCCTCACAGCCCGCCAGACTGTCGTTTTTGACGTCCCCAAAGCCTTGGCCATCATTGAGCAGGATGCAGTGGGTGTCTCCTAACTGTGGCCACAATCGCTGCCTTTTGCTCCACATTGGCAGGTCGTCCAGACCCAGACTTGCAGTTGAGGTCTCTTCCGTTCTTTACTAGGGTATTTACATTGTACACAAGGGTTTTGCCCACATTCTCAGCCTTACAGATGTCCTGGACTTTGTGTCCAGCGGCCAGAAGAGCTGCCACACGCTCTCGTTTAATTTCCATTTTGCTCAATATCTCAGCTCAAAATACTCTTATTTTGACTCAAAAAGCTTGTTTGATAGCTTTGTTTTGATTGGTTACTGTGATCACGGAATAATTTTATTTTTTCTCAATTCAACCTATGAAAAAACTTGTTTTAGAAAACATGAGAAAAAGGATATTTTTGGCCTTAATGTCCTTCATGTCCATACTCATGGGACAAAAGTGGTGCGATCAGTACTACCAATAGCTATCCATAAGTGGCCAAACTTTCACTTTGATTGGTTAAAGTGTCCAATTTAATTTAGAAATTGTTAATAATCCAATATGAACTTCATCCTGACCTTCAAGGTCAACCTGAAGTCTCACATGAACCTAATGGGTATCATCTGAAAGCTCTTTTAAAGTTCTTTTTAATGAAGTTTAAATAAAGCCTTGAAACGTAAGAGAAACGCAAGAAATAAGCCATTTTCACGAGCAAGAAAAATTTGCTCGTTTTTTTGAAACGCACTGTAGTTGGAATTTTTCCAATTCTATAAGTGTAACCCTTAAATAATAACAATAATAAAGTGGTAGCACTCCTTCTTAAGTAGAGCAATAAAAATATTTAGTAATTTATTGTTTAGCTTTTAATTAGTTTAAAAGCCTGCTAAAAAAAATATTGTTATTATTTATATCCATCTGCTACCTTTGTTTAAAAAAATATTATAAATGTATAAGGGAATGTGCCGCCCTAACAGGTATTTAGAATGAATATAAACCTCAAAGTAATAACAAAAGTAATAATATGTAGGCTTTACCTACCTATGTTTTAGGATTTGTGGTTGAATTCATGTAATAAGTTATTCATACATTCATATCTCATCTACATACCATCAATTAGCTGCTTCTTTTATTGTTTTGGTCATGACCAATACGCCACAGAGATAATATAAAGTCTTATTTAGAAGGAGTTCATATTTGAGGCTCTGAGTTTTTAATTTTTATGGCACATTTTTTCAAACACATTTTTTGTGGATTAATATTCATGGAAGTCCAGTAATAGCCTTTTGTTCTACTAAATATAATTATAAATAAAGATATAATTATTATCTCAAAGTAGGGAGCCAAAAAATTAATCGACTAAGAATTAACGATCGATAAGATTTTAAACGCTAAAGTTTGTTACTTGCAATTAATCGACAGGTATGTTAATGAAACTTCAATATCTTGAAATCTGTTCTTGTATTCAATCTTCTTTGCAGCTCACGTTTGGATCAAAGAGACATAAAGATAAATAGAGCTTATTCCCTTCAATTAGCAGAGAAACATTTTTCAGCTGTATTCTGGACCCACTAACGTATTTTTCTGAAAAATCCATAGAGATATAAAGATATATGTAGAGAGCTTATTCCCTCCAATGGCAGAGAAACATCGTTCAGCTGTAGTCTGGACACAATGACGTATTTCTGTGAAGAATCCAATAAGCTCTCTATGTCTTTATATCTCCATGGTTTGGATGTGAAAAATAGTCAGTGACGTCATTGGAATAACATTTAGTATTGAAAGTAAACAAATTAGAAAAAACTTCTTTAGAGAATTATAATCCCAATGACGTTATTTTTTCATAAAATCTTTGATTTTCAATAAAAATAAAGAGGCACTTACCCAGAGCTTTAAAAGTAGAGTTACGCCGTAATAACTGTCTGTGTAGCAGCTGACTCTCAAGTCAGGCTCAAAACTTTAATAATTTATCGAGGGAGTTGTAAATGAGCAGTCTTCTGGGATATATTTTTTTTCGAAGTATAAAAACAATATAAACTCTAAAGATCTATTAAAACACACAATTGTTTTGAGCCCAAATGCTCTTTCACAGGTGGCGCTCCAATCTATTGATGTAACTCTTCTTATAGGGCTCTGCACTTACCCATATTGACTTACCTATCCCAAATCCACAAGATAAACCAGTCCCTTAATATTGGTGCATTTATCGATTAAAAGTCGACTAAATGAAACAACGAACAATTAATCGATAACCTGCATCCATATCTCAAAGACTATACAGTATTTCAAAAAATCATATTACCTACTCTGTTTACCACCAAAGCCTCTCATGGGATCGAAATTTTGAAAGAATGACTCCATCATATATTTTCTAGTATAAACATGTTTTTTTTAAAGTAATATTTTGTCAATTCAATAAAATTACTGATTATGTAAGCATTCTTATGTATGAAATTTTTTGTTAAAAAGTTCACCGATCCCATTGAACTGTGACATTTATCGTAATTGAGCCAAAATAGCTATTCTACTCGCTTTGATTTATAAATATAATGCAAATATGGAGAGAAAAAACGACTGATGACAACCGATAACAAAAAGAGAATATTTTTGAGACAAGGTTGTTTGATAGAACAAGAGAGACAATATTAACTAGAGGCATATAAACACTCAGAGAGTGCAAACCTCCGCCGTCACGGGGTCCTTATGAGCCTTCCGAGGCGGATCTTTCACGACTGGGGCGGCGTAGAGGGACGGGGGAGGGTTCCCCTCGACGGAAATTTCGAGAGGAAGACGCTCCCGGCACCCAATTTCACAGCACAGCGACATCTATTGGCAGAGTAGGCTAACTTGAAATATTTATTAGTATTTAGCTTATTTTGCATCTTAATTCTGCACTCAGAGATGCCAAAATTTAATCACTTGTTCCTTTTGGCATTTACAACAACTCCACAAAGTTTCATCCGAATCCGTTTCGTACTTTTTGAGTTATCCTGCTGACAAACAAACCAACCAACCAACAAACAACAAACTAACATACCAACAAACCAACGCCAGTGAAAACAATACCTCCTTCGGCGGAGGTAAAAAGCAGCTGGTATTATGCAATATAGAATAATTATACTCACTCATGAACAAACATCAATTTAGATATAATAATATAATCTTTAAAAACAGTATTTTCTACCGGTTATAGTATTCCCTGGACAAAAATATCATTCTCAAGAGTTTAAAAAAAGTATTTTCTACTGGCCTTTGATCCTTTGAATGGACTCATACAATATCACCAGAGCTGCGACTACCGAATGTAAATCGGTATTTCGAACTGGAAGCGTTGTTACCTGGTGGTGTGAAGAAGTTGAACTTTGCAAAATAAATAAACAACTCCAGAGCTGCAAGGGCATTTAATATCGAACAACCTATAACAACCTATTGCCTTCCATTTCCCTCAAAATCTGAGTGCAATTATGATATATATAAAAATAACATGTATTAAATTTCAAATAATCTCTGAAAAAACTCTAACAAGTTTTTAATTGTCTTTGGTTATAAATTGTCTTATACTAAATGCATATGAAGAAGTCAGAGAGCAGATACATAAATACCGCGCCTTTCGATATTCGGTAGATATATAATAAAATCTACCGAAAATCGAATCGGCGGTAGATTATTAATATTAATTAAATAAAGCGACTGCTCAATCTCATGTAAAGAATAAATGTATATTTTGTTGCATCATTTCTGTCCATCGATGAATTCTCACTCAGAATATTAACTGTAAAAAACACAAATTGTGTTTTTGTGAGTTACTATCTATTTGTTATTCTGTCGGATGGCTATGGTTTTTTAAAATAAAGTATAAGCCCATCAATAAGTCGATAGGCCTCATGTTTGATGCATCATTACAAAGTCTATATAAAGAGCTTTTAAGTATATATTTATTACTAAAATTTGACAACAAATTACGCTATCTGAAGGACGTTTTCTACTTACGAAGCAAATACATCAATTAACAATGTTAAGTGCTTCCTCAGTCTTTTATATGAAGTTTAAGTGAAGATTTGAAATATATTATTATACAATTTAAAAATTAAAGTATTCGCATTGAAGAAAGATATAAGTGCAAATATAATATTGTATTTTTGCGCTTGATTTAACTCGTCAATTCAAATAATATAATTAGAAAATCCTAATATTTTTAATCTTGATAAATAACATGCAGTAATAAAATTAGCATATAGTAAATACATAAAACACTTGAGACAGTAAGGATGCCACTAAATTTGATTAAGGATTGATTTAAAATTTTAAAAATCAGCCCTTTATAAGGATTGTTGAAGAATTTATTATATAAAAAGATCTTAAAAATGTACTGTCCTTAAACTTACGAAAATTAAGATCATAGTTATCGCCAATATGACAAATAGAAACTCTTCTCCCATAGTGGCTTGAAGTTAAAAATGCATTATCATATATATATACGGACTAACTATCTAATAAACCCCACCTTAGACTAAACTCAATGCAATGCATACATATGTACTCCCAAAGATCAGCAAAGTTGAATTTACTGTAATAAGGAAATGGAATCAACAGTTTCAAGAAGTTATGAAGCAAGTTATACAAATTTAGGTGAAAAACAAAATCGATCCTGCGGTATAAACAACTAGCCTTTTTCACGCCTTTTATTTTAAAACTATCATGCAATTATTATTTACATCCAATAAAGGGCATTTTTGCTGACTTTACAATTTTTTGGGTTTTTAAAGTTTCGTTGATACATTGGGCCACTGTTTTTTGATTGACTTCATTTCAACGAGGCTTATGATTAAATTGGCCAAAGAACAAGTGATGCTTGACACAATTGTTATTATCTTTAAATTCACTTGCTATTCCAGAATGATGATCCACCGAACTATAAAGAAATTGGAGATCTGAGAAATGGCTTCTTAGTATCTTAGTATCGTAAATATGAAATTGAAATTTTATGAATAAAACTATAAAGTCAAATGCACATAACAGTATGGTGAGGCTGTAACAGGTAGGAAGGTCTGAGGAGCTCGGGCATCCAATTGAGTGCCAACTCTTTCTCTTCATAGACCTTTTCTGTGCTCTACCTAAAGTATTAGCACTTATTAAATATGGTAGCCATTGGAGGTTGCGTTGTCATTTAGTAATGAAGGACCACATACTCCGTTAAAGAGACAGATAGAGAGAGAGAGACGCATTACCGAAGAAGACTCGTGCGTATAATTTACTTCTTAAAAATCCAAAAATTAGTTGACGAGAATACTGTAGCAGATATAACAAAATTGAGAATTGCCAAAGATTGTTTGATCACTAAAACAAGCTACAACTCTGTCAATTGGCCTTCTCTACGATGCTAACGAAAAAGCAGCTGAAATCCCTGAAGCTCCTATAGAAACCTTCCGGCATATCACATTTACTGAGAAGAACTGGACCCCAGAACTGATCTCTGTCGTTCCTCTTGATAAGGAGGACGATTTGGGAGGAATAATAACTATTTTCTTCACAGACTCAAGGCTGCAGGACAAGATTATATTTCGCCATGTGTTTTGAAGTTTTTGCCAATAAAAAATGGATTATCAACAAATTCTTTTGTTCGTTCTTTGCGCATAAATAAAATCCCTCTTAAATTGCGAAAAATGGAAGTGATTTTTGTTCTTAAGCCAGGGAAGGAGTCAAATGAAGGTCTGAAATATGTTCGTCTAATTACACTATCAAGTTTCGTGCTTTAAGAAATTCAATTTATTATGAAAAACATATATTCTACTTCAATCAAAATATCACAGTAACTTGGGATGGCATAGTACAATTTTGACACATCGACAGTTGAACGGTAGTGATGAAAAAAATTGAGCCCACATACATCCTGTGCCAGAGATACAAAGCGTAAAAAACATTGCTACCGTAAACGTATCATTTCAAGATTACTAAAATATGTTTTTTAGCCCATAAAGGATGAAAGTTAACCACAGAATGTATTTGGCTGAAAAATTAGCATATAATTTTATATTGTATCAAATACAACTATTTGGAATAAATCAACGATTTCGGTGCAGAGATCTCCGATGTGTATTGAAATACCCTTCGTCCAAGTACACATTTTAAAGCATATATGTATATGCTTATCTTTTAGATATTTACATATATATCAATATTGATCGATAATACATTTATTGAATACCCTATTATATTCCTTAAAAACTAAGGACAAATGATAAATTATATTTTTCACACATAAATTTACTGTTTATAATGCAAACTTTACATTTGAAACCAGTAAAAAAATAATATTAAAAAAAAAATCCGGCGTATACTTGTTATATATTTTTAATCAATCAGGTTTATTTTAAGTAAGATTCAACCAATCTTATATATCTTAATCGATGATATTTTATGCTATTATCAAAAGATTAAAGCCAAAATGACATAATTGTTGTTTTATCACCTCTTGTGGAGGCGCAATCCACTTTTCCTACTTCTAAAATTGACATACGCTTCTTCCTCAGCAAAGGTCATCTATTTAATCTGTTAGTCTCAAGCAATACTATAATCATATAAATAACATTGAAATAACGGAAACATGTTGCTCCGAACTTCCAAAAACAGATTCATAAGGAATCACTCTCATGTCGACATCTGACAGCCTTTAAGTCATGTCAGAGCTTAATCTGTAGCTGTGAACACACACGTGAGCACAATAGCCGTGAACAAAGTACAAAATAAGATATACCTAGTTATAAAAAGGAAATTTAAAAATATGATACAGCTTGGACGAAGAGGTATATAAATACCCATCGTAATTATTTGTCGCATAGAATCTCCAAAATATATTTATTTTAATGGATTTAACATTACGGGATTTTATACTTAATTATAAATTATAATGATCATTTAAATCTGCGTCCTTAATGGGTTAAACATCGTTATCAATCCTTGCAAATACTTGACATTGTTGAGGCAATTTAGCTAAAAGATATTGCCTGAACCGTAATAGATCAAGTTGGCACAAGAACTAAAACCACTTGACCATATCAAACTTCGGGAATTCGTAACATGAGCTTTAGAAAATCCGAAATGATACTGATTTTCGCCGTAAAATCATCTTCAGCGTTGATGCATTTTTTTGGCTAAACGGTTTTGGTTGAATAGCAAAATATGCGCTATTTGGCCGGCAAACCCCTATATAGGTGCCATGACATCCCAAAATATATTTGGTGTGGATTGCATGTAGGTGATATCATAGGGACGTGCTTTAAAGTCGACGATGACATTCGTCACATTACTGTGAATGCCCATGATAATAATCTATTTTGACTGAATTGGACGATAGGGTCTTGGACGACATGTGGTTTCAACAAAACGGGTCCCTTTACACCCAGCAAATCGATTTATTTAATAGTCAGTTTGGCGAGAGTGTTATATCCAGATATCCTTTAATTGGCCGCTTCGTACGTGCAATTTATCATTCGAAGACATATTAATTGAAAGGGCTTTATTATTAAAGTAATATTATTTTCGTATCCAACTTAGGGAATAATTTCATATTATGAATTTTAAATACTCAGACCTGATAATTAATTACCAATTATTTTTATGATTTCCGTCTTTTTATGAATAACAACACATGAGTCTTTGTATCAATCGTATTGTTTTATTTTAATATATTTTTCCGATCTTTTAGTAATATATATCGAACCCGTCAGGGACAGTTAATGGTACAAAATTATATATTTACATAAGTAGATTATAATGATGACAAGCTGTTAAAATATTCAGCACAAAGCATTCTATTTTGAACAGTCTTTGTAACGAAGTACACCGCAATAGCTACATTTCGGGCCGCATAACGTACAAGGTTGTTGGCATGAGGTGCAACGCTTGCTACAATATACAGGAGTCACCATTTTTGGTTGAGCAAATGTTATTTCAGATATCGATTGAATGATCTCTGAAGAACTAAAGATATTTTTGCAGGCCACACAATCTAGATATTCTTTATGAGACATTTTTGTGAAATGGATGAATTTGATAGCTGGCTCGATGTAGCTCATTTTTTATTATTTGTGAACTCCTCTCCTTTGTATCGAATGACTGCAGTATGGTCCCAGTTATAGGCAGCATTAAATGCAAACGCTTCTTTTAGAGTCGTAGGCTTCTTCGCCATAGCCTCAATCAGAGTAGTTTTATCTATATCTACAAAGGAAGGGGACGTGTAAGCTTGTTCAGGAGATTGATATATTTTTTTCCAACAGTTGTCAAGAAAGTTTGGTAAATCAAAGATTTGCGTCTTGGACATAATATAAAATGCCAATTCCGGGACAAGAATACTATTCAAATATACTTCGCATTCCTGGGCATGAAAATGCATCATATACTTTCGGGAGCAATATAAACAGAGGTCACATTTGTCTTGGAAAAAAATGATTTGCCGATGTAAAGGGAGCGAAGAAATTCTTTGAAGTCGGTTGGTTCAATATCTGGAACGTCAATTTTGATGGACTCTCAGGATTCCTTAAAGTCTCCATAAAACATCCTTTGAACACAGGGCTTCCCATACTCAGAATTAGCTTATGTCCATATATGTCCTGGCCATCTGTAAAGGAAGTAAATATATTAAGTAATGATATTAAAATAAGCATGAAATGAGCCCTAAGAAATATTGTAGGTATTTTAAATTTAATGTGTAAATATTTTTTAATGACGATTTAATGGCATATTCTTTACTGTTGCAAATATTTTTTATGAAATGGTCAACGTAATTAAATATAATATTTATAACACAAAAGTAGACATGAGTGATACAGTGCATGCGATCCTTGACAACAAAATTCAGTTATTTTCAAAAAATCTCGAAAAAATGAATCGATTGAAACAAAATTGTTACTATTTGAAAATATTGGATTATTATATATAATTTTTTTATTCAACAATTTCTGTTAACAGCAGTAACTGCTTTAATTTGGTTCAGAATCTTGAGCATAGTTTGGTGACGATGGCCTTCTTCAATACCCTACATTACACTGGACAACAGTCAAAATGTTCCGGGCCAAATTGAGTTGATTTAAAAAAAAAATCAAGACCACTGAGTATGATGCTGTTAGGCTCTCATTTTAAAGATATACAACCTCCTAAAAATTGCCTTGAGCGGTAAGCTTCTCTATGCCATGCTGTATTTAAACTTGGTGTAATGTAGATCTTAGTGTTATGAAAACTGCTTTGTTATTTGGTATCAGAGTAAAGCATTATGAAAGTACAACATATTGTGTCATTTTATTAGCAAATATCAAAGCAACAGTGCTAATGGTCCGAAATAAAATCCTATTTGCATCATAAAAAAGATAAATCGTTTTGGAAGAAGGGGTTAATTATAATTTTATTTAACTTTTTTTGCCTATATGGTTCGATAGAATTGTAGTATCCGACAGGATAAATAAGCATTACAGCATTAAACTTAGTCTATGGAACCTAGGATCTTATCAATGAGGTGGACCAAAAATGACCATCCCCTCTCGGGAGTATTCGAACTTACACCCCTAACATTGAGAGTTGAACACGCCTTAACACGCACGGCTATCGCACATTTTTTTTTTAACTTCAGGTAAAAAAAATTACATCATAGATCTTAATATATAGGGCTGAGTTCATAGCTGCAGTAGAAATCCAAATAGTTTTTGATATCATAATTGGATATGAAATCCATATTTTCGCTTTTGCAAAATATAACGATTTTGGAGGATTTTTATGCAATAATAGAAGGTAATTTTTTTTGGCAAATCCCCCTGACATTAACATTTTCAAAATGTCAAGAGCCGGGTAATTTGCAAAAGTATTATATATTTGTTGTAGAGCATTCCATAGTCTTTAAATGGATTCTTTTTTAATAATGTGTGACAATATTTGGAACTGATCTCCCTCCTGTTATCCTCATAAATTTCCAAAATTGAGCTCAATATTCGAGATTTCCACGTCAATGGAAGGTCCAATTATTGATATTTGCTCGCGCATTTGGTCAGTTTTCTCTAAAGAATTTGACGTAAATGACAACTTAAAATGACAAAGGTCACTTAAGTGATAAGGTTACCAGACATAAATACTGGCTCTCGATGAAAATCAATGATTTTTGAAATAGAGCAGTACCTTCCAGTTCATTTGGTGCAAGAAGGTTTTGTGAAGAAAAAAAGATTCTTATAGTTTTGCCGAACAATATCAATGGTGGAATCATAATTAAAATGAGAGAATTTTCTAGCTTAATCGGTTTTAACATAGGTATAAAAACAGGACTTTAGATAAAAACTCAACATAATGCATCGTGCGGATGCGACAATGTGTATGTTAAATATTTAGAAAAATATTGGATTAATTTTTTGACAATAATATAAGACCTTCTCCGAGGTAGGATCTTGGTCTTTAGAGGGCCTTCAGGTAGCTCAGAGGAAGTACTTATTCAGCCATATTTCTTCTTCTACTGTGACTATTTCCCCTAACCAAGGTAGATAAGTTGCTTTAAAAATAATGACGGGGACAATGATGTTGATCAATCCTACCTAGGACATAATCATTTCTTCAGAGTGGAATCGAGCGACGGATGTGATTTTTCACCTTTCAACCAATTTGATTCCGAGGCACCCATTCCTTCCCAAATATTTCCTAAGATTTTCACACTTTGTTTATCTTGAGCCCAGACCGCTTTTGAAGAAAAAAAAATGAAGTGACCCAAAATTGCTTCATTCTCCTGACTAATTGTTTTCAGAATTTGCTTCAAACATTGATTGACATTGCCCGTAAACAAATCAATTGTGTGCATTGAAGCCTACACCAAAGTTTCCGTATTTTTTTACGATTAATCCGCAAAATTCAGCAAAACGCCCGGTAAAAAGTACAAGTGGGGTTAAGAGCAGTGAATAACATGCATACAGTGTGCATATAGATATTTCCCTATATTTTATCTACATGGAGAATAATTAAAGGATATAATCTGTGTGATAATTGATGCTTTATTTGTATTATACGATCATTAGGAAGGAACGTACACAACACTTAACCAATTTCCACAATAATACTTAATGCATGATAATAATACTTCCATCGTAATAAATTTCAAAGGTCTTTTGAGAAGTTTGTTTAGATTTATTAATTGGTTTGAGAAATGAACAGTGGTTGATGAGACCGAAGGATTGAGAAGAGTTATATCTGACTCATTCAGCCCACAAAGAAATGACCAAAGCTGAAATGTTTTATAATATATATGTTAATAATATAAAGATATATACAAATATGCCATCATACTTGGTCCTTAAAATTTGCTATGCGCGGTATTACAAATTATTGTTGAAACAAAAAAAATATTTATTTTATATTAAATTCACTTCCTGAATGAAGCTATTCTTCATACCTATATTTATGGATCTTATTCACAAAATAGAATACCTCATAAGCTAAAACTAATATCAAAATATTCTCATTTTTTTACCAAATAAGAATTTGTGTGTCGTATCTGTCGATAGTAAGGGGGTAAAAGTTGGGGATAGAATATGTTTAGATAATTATGCACTGAAATTGCACAGGAATTTAAAAAAACGATTTTACGATTTCAGAAAAACTGTGCATATGTAAGTCCACTATTAGAATTTGAAGAATTGGATACATATCTACGAAATGTCGTCTCTATAGAATCCAATGGACGTATAAATGTTACATGATGACCGACGCCAGAAACAAATACTTCGCTCCTAGTATATGAAATAAATTCTTTGTGTGCATAAATATACCGAAAAAAAGCTCTCAGTTTAAAAACCGTGGTGCGTTGGCTTATGATATTATAAAATTCTCTTCTTTCCCATACGTTTTTTTTTTCATAAGCGTAGCTTATACAAAGGCAGACAAAATACGACGCAGTAATGTTTTGGTTCCAGGGTGATTCCACGTCAAGTGTACACTAGGGTAATAACTTTTTGACTTTTTCACAAAAATGATTACCTGTAGCACGAATGAATGAACTTTTGCTTATAATAGCCTAAAATGACCTTTATTTCATTGAACTAACATAAAAGGTCATGCACAAAGCACTTTGAAAAATTCACCCTTAACGTAAATAAGGGCTAAATTCGATAACGATAAGGAAACATTTACAAAATGTCTGTAATGAATTAACCGGATTGAATAATCCGAAACCATCTGAACACGATGTGCTGGCTGGTGGAAGCTTAAAAGGGACAAACCTCACGTGAGATTTTATAATATTCTACCACTTTGTTTGACCTTCTACAGTGTTCTGAATTCTTCTATTACCTCCTAGGCAGTGGACACTGGACACGCTCTACTATCTTATACATTCTGTTTCTAGGAGTATAGCTGAGTAAAGAACAGCATGTAGTTTAAGAAAATTTCCTCTACCACAGAGAAGAAAAAGGAAACCTGGAGAAAGAACTTGGTCCAGTTCTAAGCACCATCAAGAAGAGGCAATGTGGCAATCCACGAAGAACCCCTGAGTGACCAGAGCCGCATGCCCCTGAAAAGCCACGTGATGGGACGTTTCAAATCCCTTGAATCCATCGCCAAAGAACGGAAAGAGAGGGTTGGTCTGATTGCTGTGGAGCTGAAAGTTTATGGAGGACGACATTGATTTTCCCGCCTGTATCTGATCAAGCCATCCGTACAAAACTAGAAAAGCTCCTGCAAGAGTATGACCATTGCAGGAAAAAGCAAAACTTTGATTCATTGAATGAACTGTTCGATGTGACCAACGTGAAAGGCCAATGGCTTTGCAAAGAGGATAAGAACCTCTACGAACTGCAAATGCAGAGCAAAGGCCAGGTTGGTTATTCTACTGGCAAACGTGCCAGTTCCCAGACCATCCATCCATCAAGCGAAGGAATACATTGGAAGTGGATGTGTCCCATTCAGCAACTGAGTCCAGCTCAGTAGCATTAGATTCTTCTGAAATAGGTACGGACTCATGTGACACTAGTGAAGACAGTTCTATGGAAGATGAGGCTGCACCATCAACAAGCACAAGGAAGTATAACCCCACTGGTGTTGCAAGGCGACTTGTTACAAGCTCAAAGCTATCGACCCACAAAGCAGCAAAGATATGCCGTCAGCTTTCAGGTGAGGGCATCGAGATCCGGACCCCAAGTCAGCCAGGAATCCACAAAGCTCTCTACAGGATAGCTGCTGAAGTGAAGCAGCACATGATTAGCACACTTCATCAGGAGAAGTGGAGCTTGCACTTTGATGGTAAAAAAATCAATGACATTGAACACCAAGCAGTGGTCCTAAAAAATGAAGCAAAGAAATCAAATTGATTGTATTTCAATTGAAGGACGGTACAGCTGCAACCATTGCAAAAGGGCTCCAGGATGTCTTGCAGGAGTTCAACTTGTGGGGATCAATTCTGATGATAATTGCCGACACGACAAGCGTCAACACCGGGAAGAAGTCTGGTGTTGTCATTCGGCTGCAGCAGATGTTTGAAAAGAATGGGAGCCCCAGACCCAAGTTTATCAGTTGTCAGCACCATGTGCTCGATCGCATCCTCCGTATTGTCATGGACGATAGGCTCCATGACTCAACCAAATCCCCAGATATTGAGTACTTCTTTGTGAAGGACTTGGTGCGCAAGTATGACCAATTGAAGGCAGCATTCAGCAATGGAAAAGCTGAGATCAAGGAAACAGGCGGTTGGAGAGACGACATGAAATTTCTGTATCACCTTACTCGTGTTTTCCGACACTTCACTGAGAAAGATGACTTTTGTTAACTTTCAGCAGATTCCTAACATCAGCAATGCACGCTGGAACTCTCGTGTCATTCTAGCCCTCCTTGCATTCATTTTGATGCCTGAAAGTCGAACCGGCTGCGTAAAATCTGTTCATTTATTTCTTACCCATGGGCCGGCCATTGGTTTAGCAACCAATTGTTCCGCGATGAGGATTTCGAAGAACTATCACCTGCTCTGGATGGATACCAAAAGGTCTCAAATGCTTTGAAACCCACTGGAAAAGAGATGAATCGCCCATCAATATTGCCCGAAGCAACCTATGCTGCGAGCGTGCGATCAAAGTTACGCAGGACTTAGACGAGTCCTACCGCAACAAGCACAACTTCTCCCTGAGATTCGTCCTTTCCAATGACATTAATGTGACCAATTGACATTGACCAATTGTTTTCTGTCCCTTTATACTGCTATACAATAGTATACATATCATTCTTTAAAG
Source organism: Caligus rogercresseyi (assembly GCA_013387185.1). Classification (NCBI taxonomy): domain Eukaryota; kingdom Metazoa; phylum Arthropoda; class Copepoda; order Siphonostomatoida; family Caligidae; genus Caligus; species Caligus rogercresseyi. The sequence continues at coordinate 9,115,224 of CP045898.1, read as the reverse complement.
TTTTTGTTTAAACTGGAATATGTTTCATTTGATTTCAAGAACTGGTCAAAAAGCTCTTAATTAAATTATTTAAAATAATTTTGTGCGTGAGGTTTTTTTATCAAATAAACTTGAAAATAGATTTTATTTAATCTTTCATAAAAGTTCATCAGATGATGACACAGAATATGAGGTTGTAAAAAAGTTATCACCCTAATGGGCAGCCAACAAATGCATGGATTGTAGTGTGTGTTGGCCACAGACAACGGCTACATTGAAAAGATAGATTGATAATAAATATATGTATAAGCTTCTATGTAATTTTTTTTGTATTTTTAACGGGAAATATAATCCTTCACCCTGTATATATGATGGCTGAAATTATTTGTTATATTATAATAATAATAATATAAACGATACAAAACTCTGACCAACAATAATATGATCTGTATTTGAAAAGTCTAAATGTCCATTATAAAAAGTAGAGATGCAATAACATATGCTAAAGTCAAATATAATAAACATTTTTTACGGAATGGAGTATCAAAATAGCAGTTTGTTATATTAAAAAAGTCGTTTCATTATATGTAGGCTTTATCTTAACAAATCATTCCCATTCAGTTTTTTATGTAGGGAGGCGTACAAGGTTTCTTACTACATAAGTTAAATGACAAACAAACAGTTATATATATATATATGTCATTTATTTGCCCCAACTTCTCACTGTCTGTTTCTTGTCAAATGCCTGAGAAATGGTTTTTGTCGATCTACGGGGCATCTCTGGTACCCGTAGTACAGGCTTTCTTGGAGCGAGACTTTTGTCCTAAGAAAGCGCTAAGTCAAATCTGTCTCTTGGAGATGCAGGATCCAGTGGCTCGTCACCGAAGAGAGAAGCGATCATGACCTCCTCATGGGACCGCCGGGCTGGCTTCAGTGTCTCAATTTCACAGACGTATTTCTTTTCCCAGGTCGTCTGCGTCCTGTCTGGCAAACGCCCTGAAAGTAAGCGTCCAGGCTGTCAGGCGAGTAACGTGCTCCTCAACACTTCGCCGTCCTCTTCGGTGCCCTCTTCGACGGCTGAGAAGGGCCCCTGATGAGGACGCCCTTGACGGCGGCTAGCCAAGGAGGCCCACTGCGCCGATTGCAACACCGCAGGACCGATGGTAGTGGCAGCTACTGCTGCGCAGTCGTATGGCTATAGGGTTGAAAAATAAGCCAAATACTGGGCAACCATGCAAGAAGCAAAAACTAAGGCGATCCTTCATGTTCATCTTTGGCTAAAATGAGGATGTTTTTAGAAGGATCTATACAAAAAGGTTTCGTGTGTGTTTTGATGTACTTACCTATGAGATTAAGTGACAACTTGGGTTTCCTAATACCAACCAACTCCAAAGACTGCTACATTTAAACACACTTAAGGAGGTATTTATACTTATTTAGTCGTTTGACGACTCCATACAAGGAAAACAAGACTAAACTTACGACATGTCTTGTATCTATAAGCTTTCAATTTTTGTTTATAGCCCGTATATAGTGCTCAGATATAAATTGATAATTAACTGTACTATTTTTTTATTATTAATCATACTCGTATATTTTAATCGACACAATTTATTTATACTGAACCTATAAATAAATGAGTCTCCTCTTTTTATTCAAAATGTAACCACATTGTAATATCTATTAAATAACTATCTCCTTTATAAAATCTTGTTCGAATTTTCTCCTAAATACCGTGAGAATATTTCTTATTTTCATAACAATATCACGTATGTAACACATATGTCCCAAAATTATGACAGTCACAAACAATATGCCGTAGTTGTTATCAACAAAAGCTAGGAAATGCGGTGGTTTTTGATATCCCACTATGCCATATTTTTAATCTGCTGACCCACGGGGCCTTTGGAAATCAAATCTCATAAGCCATAGTGTGAATCAGTGAAACCCACCTGCTGATTTGATAACCCATATGCTGTTATTATACCAAATGATATCTCTTCCCTGTTATTTTTTTTCAATTCATCTTTAGAGTATTGCCGAGATATGATCCGTATGTTCGCCGAGCCAACGAGGCTTTATCAGCTAAGAATTTATATATTAATTGTGGCATTTTACTGCAGGCATTTTTCTAGTACCATTCATAATATGTACACGATTCTATGATTTTTAAATTTATTCTTGTATTAAAGCGTCCTAGGCTTTACATGGATACATTGAAGGAAAAAATGCTAAGATTTGTCAGGCCACAAAAGACTTTTCTTTGATACTCTATGATTGAAGAATTAACACGAACTTTTCTCGGCAAATGCATGTAAAATGATTTTTTCCGTCCACGAGCATCTCTGATATCATAAAGCATTTTTATTATCTAGTCCTACGGGGAGGACATGACCAACAACAAATGATCAAGGAGAAATTAAGTGAGATAGAATCAGCTCAGATATAAAAAATTATACCTCGAATTTATGTATCAGCTGCGTGCAGTCATCTACTCTACGCTCTGTGTGAAATAAATTTATTAAAGTGGAATTAAGTGATTCTTACCCATATTGTTCGGTGTTTGTGAGTGCATAGAGGACTTCTCTCTTCGTTGGTTTGCCAATTGGCCCTTGTAGTGCATTATAAGAGCAGTAATTGGCTAATTTGTCGTTGGAGGGGACCGTTTACGTCACCTCTTTGGAGGGTGACGTCTTTTCTCTGCAGGAGGTAGAGTCGTGGCTTCTTCTTCTTCCTTGTGAAAGAAGATGTATAGTCAGGATCCCCCTCCGGAGAGACCACCGGATCAACATGATAAAGAGCCATCGCCATCGGGCGTGAAAGGAGATGGTGATGCAGAAGAAAAGAGGGAGCGAGCCGCCTGGCCTGCGGAGAAAGACGGGCTGCAGGCAGGACGTAGTGAGGAGAACGGTGGAGATAAGAAGGAAGAAAAAAAGACGGAGTCCTACTCAACAAAAGTGGGAGCAACACGTTTTAAGAGAGAAATTAATAAACCGCAACCTGTTTGGGACAAGGTGTTTATTGACTGGAAGGATGGAAATAATAAAAGCATCAAGGGATTCTTTCCTACGATGATGAATTACAAAAATATCTTTGAAATACTGTCGTTTAAGGAAGAAGAAATTAAATCAATCAATGAAAACAAAAGTGGAGCGGGATATGTCATTTTGAACCTCAAAAAGCCGACAAATATATTAATAAAATTTTCAAGTTTGACGGGAAATTTTGAAGTGGAAGATGGAGTTTTTGGTTCAATACGAGGACTCGGAAACTTAAGAAAATTACAGAAACCGATGGAATTAAAAGTAAAAAATGGAGAGGAGGTGGACTTGGCTTCTCTAAAGAGAATTATCTCTTTATTTGGAAAGTTAGAGGGAAACTTCGAAGGTGTGCCTCATTCCAAGGAACCAAAGAATGTGCGTGAAGAAGAATACGCAAAAGTTTTTAACAAAATAATGTCTGGTGACTTGAAAATAAAAATAAGACCAAACAAAAGACTCCCACTGGTTATTCCCATCGGGGGGAAGAAAGTGGAAATAATATGCGATTTTAAACTGCTACAGTGTTTTAAATGTTTGAGGTTCGGACATACCAAAGCAAAGTGTACTTCCCCCAAAAAAGTGTCCTATGCGGAGTATGATAAATTTTTCCGAACGGAATTTGAAATCCCTGTACGAATCGAAAGCGCAGGAGAAAGAAACCTAACAGAGGAAACTGCTCGGCGGGAGGAGGAGGAAGAAGAAGGACTCGGGGAGTTGGAAAACGGAAATGAAGGGGGGACGGACAACTCGGGGGAAGAGGAAAAGGAAGAGCCACCCAAACAACAAGACCCATCAACTATAACGGTCTCAAAATCCAAAGGAACTCTCCTAAGAAGCGACTGGCAAACTGTTTTGAGGAAACGCCCTGACGCTACAAAAGAAGACAAAACCCAAACTAAGAAAAAAATAAAGAGAGGCTTGGAGAGCCCTGAGCTGAAAAAACAAAAAAAGCCAAAGGAAATGACCGTGTTGGATGAAGAAGATGATACCCTCTCCAAAGAAAACGACAACACTGAAGTTTTGCTCCCTCCCGAAGACGGGTGAGAATGTATGTTCTTTGGTTAGCGAATTATTTATTTATTTTAACTTTTATATCATGTTTCCTTTACATTTTACGTTCAACTCTGTACCCCCCCAGCTTTATATGAAAAAACAATTCAATGGCTACTCTTAACTTAAACACGAATTCCCTTTTTAATGAATACAGGGGTGTACCCCAATTGAAAATTATAACAGCAAATGTCAACTCCATTGTAAATAAGGAAAAAAGGAAAACTGTTATTTTTAATTTATTATCCCAAAAGCCTGACATCATATCTATTTGTGATACGCGCCTGACAAACATCGGCTCAGGAAACCTATTTCCTACAGAATATATTATTTTTTTAGTTCCTGCGAGGAAAAAAAAAGCAAATCACCCCTCAAGGGGTATACTTTTAGCTATAAAAAAGCATTTCAACCCAAAAATTTGGCACTTGACGAAAAAGGAAATTATGCAGTAGTTGATTTAAAAGGAAGTGGTTTCAATATCAGGTTGATATCTGTTTATGGGCCTAATCATGATGATCCTAATTTTTTTGAGACTATTGACTCTTTGTTTCTTGTGGGTGAAGAAGAAGAGGATAAGGAATTAATTTTACTTGGGGACATGAACTTAGTTTTAGAACAAAACAGAGACACGCAAAGTTATCGAAAAGAAAACAATAAAAAAGCAAGCACGATACTTAGAGACATTTTAGAAAAAAGACGCCTCTCCGACCTAGCAATAAGATTTAAAGAGACCCCTGACCATACGTTTTTTGTTAAACAAGACAATAGCACAATTAAAAGCTCAAGACTCGACTACATATTTGCAACATCAGGACTTATTGCTAACACAACGGAATACAGAACACTAACAAATGTACTATCTGACCACCTGCCCATCTCAGCAACTTTTAAAGCGACGGTGAAATCGGATAAGAAAAGATGGAAACTTAATGTGAGTTTGCTGGATGATGATGCGACGTATTTTAAGATATCAGACATCATAACGGATGTCAATTTAAAACTGGCATCACACCAAATTAAAACTGCATCACATGCCCTCAAACTGGTTTTGGATCGCTCTCGGGGCGAATATATAAAACTTGGAATAAGGAAGAGTAACGAGAGAAAAATGATGAATCCCACATCAGAGAATGTGACCATTAGTAAAACGGAGCATTGTTCTACTCTTGATAAAAACACACAAGCTAATAAGGTTAGAGGATGCATGATCAGAGCAGGCCTCACTAAACTTGGTAAAGATCAGGTGATTTTGGGAAGGATAAGGAGCTTCGAGAGGAGCAAGGAGAAGAAGAAGGCCATCAACGTATTGCTTGGAAGAAATGGAGAGGAAATAACAACCAAAAATGAAATTCAACAAAAAATACGGACTTCTACCAAGAGTTATACACATGTAGGGAATGTAGAATAAAAAAGAACCAAGTTTGTGTTGCGTGTCCCATCCATAAACATGACTTTGCCCCCAATGTAGATTACCAAGCGACTCAGTACAAAAACGCCCAACTTCCTCAACTTCCTGATACCCTAAGATCTTACCTAGACAGAGACATCACTTCAAGCGAAATCCAGGCCTACATAACAGCCTACAAAAAAATAATAAATCTCCCGGCCCGGACGGATATCCAATGGAGTTTTATAAAAAATATATTGACTTACTGTCCCCTCTTTTGGAAAAAGTTTTTAAAGAAGCAGTTCTTCAGAGGCGCTTCGATAAACATATAAGCCTAGGAAGCCTAACACTTATTCCCAAAAACGGCAAGGATCCCCGGCATATCGGAAATCTCAGACCCCTCACCATGCTAAATTCCTCTTACAAAATTTATAGTGGAATCCTATCTCAACGGATGCGAGAAGCTTTGCCTCTTATAGTGCACACACCTCAGAGAGGTTTCATCAAAGGAAGATATATGGAGGATATCATTAGGAGAATCCTGGACTCTTTATCGGATGCGGAAGTGAAAGGGGAGAATGTTGCGCTGATGGCCATCGACTTTCGTAAAGCCTTTGACAGCATTTCCCACAATTTTATTATTGTGTGCTTGAAAGCATATGGCTTTGGATTAAACTTTATAAATATGGTTGCTGCTTGTCTTAGGGAAGCCCATACTGAGTACACCCGGGGGTTCAAGCACATCGAAATAGGCAGGGGATGTCGTCAAGGAGACCCTTTGGCTCCAAGTATTTTTGCCATAGCAGTTGACCAACTCATCAGAAGGATAGACTCATCCCCATGTATAAAAGGCTTTACAAATGGTCATAAGATAGAAGCCTTTGCCGACGACATGACCACTCTTTATTCTGGATCAAGGATGGAAATAAAACGGTCCGTGGATGAGACCATCAAAATAATGGAAGAATTCAGACTGACATCAGGATTGGAAATCAATCTTGAAAAAACGGTCATACTTTCAAATATACCGGATGATTTTGATGAGCAAGGGATAAAATGTGCTCAGGAGTTGACTTTACTAGGTGCCAAGATATCCATGGGTCGATCCTATATTGATAGTAACACCAAAGAGGTTGAGCAACGGATTAGGAGGGCATCATCAAGATACTCGAATCTCATTTCGAGCAATGTACCTGGGAGAATTCACGTATGGAACTCCCTAATCCTCCCGAAAGTGACTCATCTCCTACGTATAATCCCTTTTAGCGATAAATTAGCAACTAAAATTGACCAGTTGTGCCATGATTTTATCTGCAAAAATGAAAGAAGTGGAAGAATCACCTGGAAACGAATATCGTGTCCTAAAATATATGGAGGGCTTGGTCTACTACCCATTCAGGGATTTTGGAAGGCTTTACATTTCTCCTGGTTTAAACGGATTCTAAGTTCAGACTTCTCTTACCTTAATATTGAGTCCAATATGGAAACTAACCAACCAGGGGAGGAGGCCCCACTAAAGTATTCCAAACCCTAGAATCCACCAATTGTTTCTGGAACAGTATTGCAAAAACCAGCAGAGACATTTCTACAAAAGTTCTTCCCCTAATGGCTTGGCAAGAACCCACCAAACTTAACTACAGACTTGACTTCCTTGACAAAACATCGATCAAAAGGAAACTAGATTTTATAGGTGAAATCTTTAATGAAAATCAAAATCTATCATTTAATGAAATTTTAGAAAAAAAGGCAATCCAAAAGAACGTTAAATTTAAAAAAAGAGAAATAGGCCCTAGGGATAGTTTTTTTAATTTTATTAATTTTTTTAAAAACAAACAGATACGACTCTTACAGGTGGAGGATGAATTAAAAACAAAGTACATAGTCCAGCTTGAAAGAAGGATGAATAATCATGATGTAAAGGCACCAACAAGCAGCATTTTAAAAAGTTTATCCAACATAAAGTTCGATTTCACCTTGTATTGGTTCAAATATAAATTTTAACTGGTACACTAACAACAGGAAGTATTTACGGCAAAACATACGACGAAAGAATGTGCTTCTTCTGCAAAACGTACAGAGAAACAACGAGCCACTTATTGTCAGGATGTGATGTCACAAAGGAGATACGAAATAGGATTTCACTACACGTATACCAGAAATTCAAAATAGTTTTAATACCTAATCACTTTAACTTTATTTATACCGGCCCTCATCAAGATGACATCAATTTTTTAATAACAAAAGCTCATAGCATTTTATATAAATTCAGATCAACAAGAACCCCCCTCCCCGATAATTTTATCAAACTTATTGAAAACTTATTGTCAATGTGTATATAATCACAATCCGTTGTAATCTAGATATCATTTCTATTTTAATAATACGTCAGATTTTAAGATCATACGTTTTTACAATAATCCACTTACAACACTGCCCGTGCTCCTTTTGTTACTATTGTTGGAGCTAATTCATATGATTAATATTGTGTGATATAATGAATGAAATAAACACCTTTTGCATGTCACGCAAAAAAAAAAAAAAAAAAATAGGATATGCGGTGGTTTGATATCCCACTATGCCATATTTTTAATCTGCTGAACCCACGGGCCTTTTGGAAATCAAATCTCAATAAGCCATAGTTGTGATCAGTGAAACCCACCTGCTGATTTGATAACCCAATATGCTGTTATTATACCAAAGATATCTATGCCCTGTTATTTTTTTTCAATTCATCATTTATGGAGTATTGCCGATATATGATCCGTATGTTCGCCGAGCCACGAGGCTTTATCAAGCTAAGATTTTATATATTAAATTGTGGGCATTTTTACTGCAGGCAGTTTTTCTAGTACCATTCATAAATATGTACACGATTCTATGATTTTTAAATTTATCTTGTATTAAAGCGTCCTAGGCTTTACATGGATACATTGAAGGAAAAATGCTAAGATTTGTCAGGCACACAAAACTTTTCTTGATACTCTATGATTGAAGAATTAAACACGAACTTTTTCTCGGCAAAATGCATGATAAATGATTTTTCCGTCCACGGAGCATCTCTGATATCATAAAGCATTTTTATTATCTAGTCCTACGGGAGGACATGACCAACACAATGATCAAGGAGAAATTAAGTGAGATAGAAGCACTCAGATATAAAAAAATCCTCTTCTCAATTTCGTAACCGCATTGAGCGAGTTTTGGACACAGATAACGGCTACATTGGATAGATAGATTAATAAAAATAAATGTATAAGCTTCTAGGTGTTTTTTTTTTTTGAATTTTTAAACGGGATATATTTCCATTCCCCCTGTATATATGATGGCTGAAATTATTTGTAATATATATGTATATATATATATATATATATCAGGAAACGAGCGGGTACCCGTCTGTTTTTTACACGTTCCGGCCCGCCCGGTGTCCCGGTTTTTTTATACACCGGGCCAGGACATCAATTTTTGTCAATATTTCGTTTGTCATTAAAATCATCACTCACAAAACTTTTGGAAATTTCTTGAAAAAAAAAAAAACGTCACCACTATTTTTTTGGAAATTATTTTCTAAAAAACCCGATGTCACTTTTTTGGAATATCGTTTATAATAAAAGTGTCATCACTTTTTTTTTGGAAATTCTTCACTTCAGAATGTCGAAGGAACGAACATATATATTATGTACCGGCCTGGCCCGGTCCCGGCGAAAATAGGTGTCCCGGTCGTTTCCTGAATATATACATATATATATATATATATACATATTATTACATAATACATGTTATATATAATAATAAAAACGATACAGAACTCTGATAACAATAATATGATCTGCATTTGAAAAGTCTAAAATATATCCATTAAACAAGTAGAGATGCAATAACATATGCTAAGAGTCAAATAATAATAACATTTTTTTACGGAATGGAGTATTCAAAATAACAGTTGTTATATTAAAAAAGTCGTTTCATTATATGTAGGTCTTTATCTTAACAAATCATTCAAGGTTTTTTTATGGTTGGGAGGCATACAAGGTATCTTACTACATAAGTATAATGCATAATTCCACTACCTACTATCCTTTAAAACATACATTTAAACCTCAACTGGAATCTACAAAGACTTTTTATCCCTTGTGCCTTTTGTTTTTCCTAAAAACAAATGCATGACAGAAATGAAAACAGTCAATTCCTCGAACTTTTGATGCAATATACCTGCAACAATCTCTTATAACGAGATAGAGTCATGATTAAGAAAACTTTTTTATGGTCAATATCAATTATTATATTCAATTTTTGTCAAACTTAAATCCAGGATAAAATAAAAGTATTAATCTTTGAAATATTTATGGTTTCATTTAGTCATTTTTAACTCTATATAATACCACCCAGACAATATTTGATTTGTACTTTCTCAAGATACATAGCCCTCATCACCTCATGCAATGTCAAGAAAGTTTGGGAATATATTCTATGGTATATTGACTAATTATTAAGGATCCGAGTTAACTCCTCTCAAGTGATTCGCCTTTATAAACGATGATAATAGGCGAATGATTGGTGGTTATACAATGAATGTTGACATTACTTCTTATATATTGAATTAATGATGGAACTTTTTTAGACTGCTCTGAATATATCAAGGATTTTTATATATATTTACTAATATCTTGGTTAATTACATATATAAGCTAAATTTTATTAAACATTTAGTTATAAACTATATACAAAAAATCATATCGCCTTAGGTTCAAAAATAAAATAACAAATGCCAAAAGATCAAATCGATAAAAAAAATAATGTTTGGAAAAACCTAAAAGTATTTTCAGGTTATTCTTCCATTATTTGAGCAGGATGGGTAAAACTTCAATAGCTCAACAGCAAACCTCTACTCCGCATCCAAACTCCCTGGAATCTTGATGCTGAGGACAGAATGTCGAACTTCCCCAGATATCAAGATCATCCTTAGATGATGGTCTTTCATGACGAGATCCCCTGTGGCTATGCGCCCCGTCAATAGGCATTTACTGCCTGAGAGAGGAATCATTCCTTGGCTCTCGTCTTTTTTCTTCTTTGTATAAACATAAATTGAAAGAGTACTTCCATGGAACTTGTCATATAATTTTAAGTCGAGAAAAAGTTTTTTTTTTTTTGCCTATATGGTTCGATAGAAATTGCATCCGATTGGATATAAATAAGCATTATAGCGATAAAATTAGTCTATCGAACCTAGGAACTTTATCAATGAGGTAGACCAAAAATGACCATCCCCTCAAAGAGTTATTGTCTACTATACGATAAGAATCTTTATAATTCTAGATCCTTCAATTTCTAAAGGGATACTTTTAAAATGCACAAGGAGCTTATTATTAGCTATATATGAAACTAAATATTATTTGATCGCGTTAAAGTATGACACAAACGGTTATTATAACTCATGAATGTATATGAACTATCATTGAAAAATAGAATCTTATTTTAGTTTTGTTAATTCAATTCTTCAAGACTTAATCATATATAATGGGTTTGAGGACTTTATTTGCTTAGAGTTGTTATATATAAAATAAATTCATGATTTAACATTTTAGTTTGAAATTAGAATTATGAGAAAGTATCAATCAACAGGCACAACAAAAATAATCACAAGATTTGTTTTTTAGAATAAAGTTGACAAAATAAAATATTGTTAAAAATGGCATATATTTTTGATGATCTTTGATGTTGGCGGATCTTTTTACGAAGAAATTTAAAGCTCCAGGCACCATCAAGGTAAGACCTCATGATAGTAATTTATTTTTCAAAGAATTGCCCTTGTCATTTCCCTCCTTTTTCGGACAATGATGGTGCCGCAACAAAACAAAATGCTTGATCTTTGCTGTAGGGAACCATCCATCCAATTTATGGCTCCTATATGAACAACGATGCGTATGCCAAGAAGTGCAGGTCATCGATGTAATCAAATGCTAGCTTATATAATCTTATCCAGTGAGAAAAACGTCTGAACAAAAGACAGCGTGATGGGTCATTGTGTTAAGATATGTTCAACTTTCAATGTTTGATGGCACAGGTTCGACTCTCAAGAGGTTCATTTTTGATCAACCTCATTGATAAGAGTATCGTAGGTTCGAATGACTACATACACGCTAGATTGCCCATCATTTTTAGTGTAATGTTTGTTGAAGCATTGCACCATTTTTGTGAAGATTGGAATGAAATATTTTTTTTGTATACATAAATCTATGAGATATTCGACGTGAATTTCAAGACTTGTTAGCCTCTTATCGATTCATACTATTAATGAACATCTAGCTCTAGTATTTTTAAATTTATTTTTTGTATAAAACATCCTAAACTTTTACAGGTGCATTATAAGAAATACATTAACTATGAAACGGTGATAGACAGGTACTTTTTATGGTAGAATGGTTAGTTTTTTTGAATTGGAGGATTGACCCCAGCTATTTTCACTGTCTGTTCTTGGCAAATGCTGAGAAATGGTTTTTCGATCCACGGGGCATCTCTGGTATCGTCGAGTACAGGCGTTCTTGGAGCGAGATGTTTGTCCAAGAGGGCAGCCAAGTCAAATTCTGCTCTGGGAGACACAGGATCCAGGGGCTCGTCACCGAAGAGAGAGGCGATCATGGCCTCCTCATGGGACCGCCGGGCTGGCTCCAGTGTCTCAATTTCACAGACGTATTTCTTTCCACAGTCGTCTGCGTCCATGTCTGCAACGGCCTGAAAGTAAGCGTCCAGGCTGTCAGGCGAGTAACGTGCTCCTCAACACTTCGCGTCCTCTTCGGTGCCCTCTTCGACGGCTGAGAAGGGCCCCGATGAGGACACCCTTGACGGCGGCTAGGCCAAGGAGGCCCACTGCGCCGAGTGCAACACCGGCAGGACCGATGGTAGTGGAGCTACTGCTGCGCCAGTCGTAATGGTTATAGGGTTGAAAAATAAGCCAAATGACTGGGCAACCATGCAAGAAGCAAAAACTAAGGCGATCTTCATGTTCATTTGGCTAAAATGAGGATGTTGTTAGAAGGATCTATAAAAAAAAGTTTTGTGTGTGTTTGATGTACTTACCTATGAGATTAAGTGACAACTTGGGTTTCCTAATACACAAACTCCAAAAGACTGATACATTTTGGGCCACTTAAGGAGGTATTTATACTTATTTATTCATTTTACGACTCCATACTCCATCAAGGAAAAAACAACAATAAAAACTTTTTAATATGAACTGCTTTGATTTATTGGACGTATACGTTTATGTAATAAACAGACCGTAAGTAAGAATACTCCATTCACTAAAAATATCTATTATATTTATCCTCCTAATAATGTTCTTGTATTGTACTTGTACACTAATATTTTGCATATTTTTTTATAAATAAAGATTAATTTCTTTACTGTATACAAATACATTAGCACCTTTATATATAGATATATATATATATATATGTTATATATCATATATATATATATATATATATTATATATATATATCAATTTTGATATTTCTTGCGACTAATTCATGGTTAAAAAGTAAGACCTTTTCCACGTTTGTTGATTTTGTATTTATGACAGGGTAACAAAATAACTCTGATTTATGTATTGTGCTAGTGCAGACGTGTGTCAAGTGGCTCCGCCGATTTAATCTTATTTCTCCGGGGAGTATACGCTTTTAGAGAGGGATTTGAGGATTAGCCTGCTCCTTGGACTCGTGGCTATCGGTGAGACATACATAAGTCCATTTTGGTCCATTTATCAATTGCTAAATTGACCATTTTGTGGTTGCTTTGAAGGGCTTGAGAGTTAAATATTTTTTCTCTCTCGCTTTGCTTATTGTTATTGCGTGAGCGTCGCTGGATCCCCCTTGAACCGTGGGGTGTTTTTCTTCTTCTCTTCCTTTTGTTTTTGACCCTTTAAAGTGGTGCAACATGTCGTTGCTCCCACTGATAGACCCCCTGATTGGAAGAGAAGAAATAATAAGAAAAGTGGCCATGAAGAAGACAGTGGCTTCGTTCTACTCTCTCGCGCGGTGAAGCAGGGACTGAAAATAATATTGATAAAGGGAAAATCCTTGATTGGGAGGAACGCTTCAAGTGGGAAGTTTTTGTCATCATGATTGAATGCAAGGAAGACAAGGCCTTTAGGGCTGAAAATGTAAGACATCTTGATGTCTATGATATGGCTCTCCTTTTTGGTTTCAAAGAGCACGAGCTTGCTGGAGCGAACCCTAGGTTCGGGCTAAATCAAGTCGGGTTTTACTCTAAATACCTGATTGATATTAGGGGGAGATTGGAGGACCTTAAGATGGTTCACCCTTCAGACTTAGGTCAGTCGGGGGAAATGCAGTCAATGTCAACATTCGTTTAAAAGGTGTTGAAAAGATTGAACTCAATCTGAAGAAAAAAATAACCATTACAATGGAAAATACTTTTAAACGTATTAATGAAGAAGGCGCTGTGGAATGGTTTAAAGCAGTATGGGGAAATTGTATCGCACTATCCCAAAAAAAATCCATCGAATTTGACTGCAGAGAAAAAATACAAGGAATATAAGGACATTTGGAGGGACTGTGATTATATTGTGGAGATGATCACTGATCCTACAACATTACCACAAGTTATACCCTATCAAGGGTTTCTTATAAAACTCAAATTCAAGGGAGCTAGACAGCAATGTCTAAATTGCTTTGGCCATGGTCATCTGAAGCATGGTTGCACTAACGCAAGATTGAAGTTACGAGACTATGTAAAACTATTAAAAGAGTCTCGGTGTTCTTTGAGCACTGACAGAGCTACTAGTCATCCGTCAACAAAGGAAGGAGTTATAGGAAGTAGAGACTCTTCAATCCCCCGTCCGAACTCAAACGCTACCCCAGTGTTCATTCAACCTGAGGTACCATCTGTTACTACAGAACCGAGTCAACCCTCGGTGGACAACCAGGAAGGGGTGGAAGAAGTTCCAATAAATAAAAATCAACTCGATGTGGAAGAAACGTGCAATGAAGAGGCTTCTAACCGAAGATCAAATCCTTCCCAAATTATCACAGAACCCTCAAATATTATCATCCTCCCTGAAGAGGCTAATGAAGAGGGAGAAGAAGAAATTAATGTCCTTCACATTCCATTGCAAGAAGCACCACTCAATTACAATACGTCGGAATCCTTATTGGCTCGGGAAAAATCGAGTATAGTGGAAGTAATTGAAAGCTCTGCTTCGGAAAGTGAAACTCTTCGGAATAAAGATGAAGAAAAAGTGCCCGAAAGAATAGCTACATCAACCATACCAAAAAACTCAAAGAAATCTATACATAACCCGGATCTTATTTTAACGTCTAGAACGAGGTCCGGTTCGGTATCAAAAAGATCATCTTCAAAATCCAGATCTTCTCCACAAAAAGGACAGACCCCTCATAAGGTGCAAAAGAATTGAGTAGGCTTCAATTAAAAAAACATGTCTTATAGAATACAATCTAAAGTTGACGATTTTTTCGATCCTATAATATCTCGGGATCAAAAAATGAACATGGGAATTAGGCGCATCATTTCCCTTAACACACGAGGAGGAAGGAACCGAACTAAACGTCACTCACTTATGAGAAGTCTCCTTTATGAAAAACCGGACATCATCTGCCTACAAGACATTAAATCCCCTTCTTCTGGGTCATGTACATTGGATTGTCATTTCTGTATCCCTAAAAACTATTTTCATTTTTTTACCGGTGATGGGACTCATCGTGGAGTTTTAACTTTAGTATCAAAGAATATAGACAAACCGGAATGTGTAAAGCAACTTTCAAATGGAGGAGATTGGCATAAACTCTTTTTTTCAACGACGAATGGTGGCTTCTACATTATCAATGCCTATGGACCCAACGTTAAAAACTTGGCTTTTTATCAGGCAATCATCAATGTCTCAAAAGACAATATCTACCCACTGCTGTTTATTGGTGATATGAATGTTGACTTATACAGGACAAAGTCTAAGCAACCAAATCATCAAATTATGTCTAGACTCATCATAGAACTAAATCTTTTTGATGCCGTTAAAATTTTTAATCCTCAAGATAATATAACCTGGCGATGTGGGAATAATTATTCACGAATAGACTTGGCTCTTGCTTCTTCCTCCATTTTATCGACAATAAAAAATGCAAAGTATCGCCCCCATCCAGGTTCGGATCATAAGATTATTGAAATCGATTTGCAACATCACTTTACAAAAACGGATTTTAGGATTCCGAATTGGGTTATCACCAACGAAGATTTTATCAACAAGCTCAAATTAGATTTTACTCGTCGTTTTCACCCCTCTTTTAACACTAAAAAGATAGTCAAGGTATTGACTAAAACAGTTTTAGATAAAACCTTATTTTTTATTCGTCTAAAGAGAAAGGAAAATGCCATACTCAAGAGGAACTTGAAGAAGTTTTAAATAATGGATCATTATTTTTACGTACTATAACCTCCGACGCTACTAATGTATTCCGCGCTGCAGAAATAGCAGAAGTTGATTTTAAAGAAAAAAATTCATGGGAAACCGATGGATCAAGAAGATTAAGGAACTTAATTAAAAAAGATGGAGGTGCCCCCCTTATTAAAAAGATCATAGAACATGGTCAAACTATAACGAATCCTCAAGAAATTTTAAAAGTATTTCATAAACGTTTTCAATGTCTTGTGGATGTGAAGAGGAGCAATTTTCCCCGTGCCAAGACTGGCAAAATATCATTTTTACTAAAGAAAAGATATATAACTATATCATGAAAAAATATAATGATAAAAAAGCTTCAGGTCCCGATGGAATTTGTGGAAAGATATACACACAATGTGCGGAAGAGATAGTCCCCTATTTGGTTGAATTGGGGAAATCAATGGAAGTTCATGGGAAGCTTCCTCAATCCTGCACCATAGGGCGTATAGTTCTTATACCAAAGAAAGGGCTGGCCACAGATCCGAACAACTGGAGGCCAATTACAGTTCTTAATGAACACTATCGAATTCTTTCTGGTGTACTTGCTTCAGAAATTGAGCCTATATTAAATATTAAACTTGGCCCAGAACAAAAAGGATTCCTGAAAGGAAGGAAAATTAGCGACATATCAAGAAATATAGAGACCGTCATTGAGAAGGTAACAAAAAGGAAAACTTATGGAGCTATCGTTGCAGTAGACTTTTGTAAGGCGTTTGATTCCTTACTTCACAACTTCATCATCAACTCCATTAAAAAATTACTCCCGAAGAAATTTTTCAATCCTATTAGAGCCCTACTCGTCAATGGCACGTCATTTATATCATTGGGAAACCATAGGAGTGATATAATCAACTTAAAGAGGAGTTGCCGGCAAGGCTGCCCAACAGCGCCCCTTTTATTTATTGCCGCTCTTAATAGTCTTAGAAATTCAATTTTAAAGAAATTCAAAGGCTTTGGAGTGATTTTAGAGGGGAAGAGACACATCATGGATATGTACGCTGACGATATTACCATAATGCTAGAAGCTAAGTCTGAGAGACAACTGATTAAGCGTATTGAAGTGGTTCTGGACTATTTCAAAAAATATGAGAAGAAGTCTGGATTAAAAATCAATAACAAAAAAACAGCTATTTTACCTTTCGGGGAATGGAGTCCTGGAAAACAATTAAAAATTGCTGGCTGCTCGATCATAGACTCTATCTCAGTTCTCGGGATTTCATGGGACAGACATGGATCATCTTCTTCTAATTGGACTTCACTTAAATACTATGTGGATTCTACAATCTCATCGTCAAGAGGGTTCAATCTCCAGAAGAGGATCGATATTTTTAACTACGTTATAACACCGAAAATTTATACAAAGCAACCGCGATTCCCTGGCTTGCAGAAAAAGTTTTAAATGAAGAAAAGTTCTGGCTCAACAAATTATTCACAAATTTTACATATCTTCAATAATAAGACCTAGATCTCTCTTAGGAGGAGGGCTATCTCTTCTCAAGATAATTTTACCCAAAATCTACCGCAAGGTTTTTATAGACATCTCTTGCCGTCCTGGAATTGAATGGAGGGCTACATTTTCTGTAGATCCCATTTACACGTGGCTTATGCTTGGCACAAATAGTATTAATTCCCATTTAGAAGAATTTTCCCCCTGGATAGCGTCAGCTCATAGAGTTTTATGGAGTGGAACTCCTTCATTTAAAGCCTCTTCGACCATTGACGTGATTCACCAAAATCGGAATAAGAAATTTTACTTTAAAAATCTTTTACATCCTAAAGAATTGGAACTTGTCGCTCTTAAAAACAAAATTTTATCATTACATGATTTGGAAGGCACCATTTTAATTGTGGGAAATTTTATTACCCTCTGAAAAAATCTGCTTTAGAACATCAAGTACCACAGCCTTGGCACTTGAAAATGTCATTTGAAGACAACTACAAAAGTGAGGCTGTGGAAATATGTAATAGATTTATTACAAAGCTAAACCTTCCATGCTCCTGGGAAA
Organism: Caligus rogercresseyi; assembly: GCA_013387185.1. Taxonomy (NCBI): domain Eukaryota; kingdom Metazoa; phylum Arthropoda; class Copepoda; order Siphonostomatoida; family Caligidae; genus Caligus; species Caligus rogercresseyi. Next base: position 9,097,288 of record CP045898.1, on the reverse strand, counting down.
AAAGATAATGTTCTCTATGACAAAAATTAAGGACCCCAAGAAATTCACAGCGCAATTACAAATTTTAAATGACTGTATTTACTTCAATGCTCCGTGCAAGGATTGCGGAAAATTATTTAACTCCGTTATTCACGCATTTGCTGAATGCCAGGGACTTCGCTTCCTAAGGAAAATAATTACCCTCAACATTGCCAACGTGCGTGAAAACTTCGTGACACCGTTGATTCTGTTTGGAGTTACTTCGAATTTTTTTGTTGAAATTGCCCTTCTAATGGCTATTTCCAAAGTAAAACATTAAAACAAAACCATCCATAGAAGAATTGTAGTCTAAATTATACTTCGGGGAGAACAACACCAATTTTAACAATGATTGAACATAATCAAATAATAAAAATAACTATAAAAATGCACAGAATATACTTTAAAACGATAATCAATTATTATAAAAACATCATTTTGAAGTTTTAAGAATACGACGTAAAATCTTTAAATGAGATAGTGAACTTGAGGGGAAAAACTTGATCTCCTCTGAAGCAATGCTCCACAAATCGTTGCGAACAGACGGAATTTTGAGAGAAAATGCAGCATATCTGGCTGCAGCTGATACCAAAATTGCTCTTAGGTCCGTTGGCTTCACGCACTCCCGTTTTGTTAAAGAAATGGCAATCCTGCTTTGGCGTTCAACAAGGCGTAATCTATAGCCTTGGAGTTATTGGAACGACGTCCTTTTCTTTTTTGAAGTCCAAAAAGCACAATTGCCTTTATGTATCCCTGCCCACAACTATCCATACCTCTGACGTTTAAAGAAACGAATTTCTTCAACATAGAGACAGCCTGGCAATCCACGAAGGCATGTAAGGTGTCACTGTATATCTACCGCAATCCTTGCAATGCTCCGAAAAGATAATGCAATTGGTAGAAATTTGAAGTTGGCTGGTGAATGTTCTCCCGTCATGGATTCCAACTAAGGACTGGTTTATTCTTTGCCTCCATGTTTCAGGAAGTTTTTTGAAAGCTCTTGAAAACGCGTTGCCCTTGAAATGGCTATTTCAAATTGTAAAAGCAGGATTGCAGGAAAAACTGGCCATCGGAATACCGGTCAGGTGGAAGAATTTCGGGCAATTCTAATATAAACTCTGCAAGATATTCGGCTTTTTAGTATCAAAATTCCGAACGTGGACGATTCATCGTGGGAATATGCGGGAAATATAATCAAGTATTATCCCTCCAAACAACTACAAGAAATTTTCAACGCTGGCTATTACGAATACACAAAAAGTTTATAAAGAAGTAAATACTTTTAATTAGTCTTTTTAATACAAAATGTTTTGTTGTTTTGAAATTTTAAAATAGTTTTTTTATTTATATAAAATTAGAAAGTATGTTTATGTGATTTTGTTGTTTGTTTAATGCATGTTTGTATATGTTTTTATATATAGTTGTGATACTTGTTAAGAATTTTGTTGGACTTTTGTTTAGAGTATTAATTTTAATCTATAATGTTTAATATTATATATATGGTTTTATATAAGTACTCTAAATAATTACGTCAAAAAATAAAAAATAACCGCACTGAAATTGAATATAATACATATTATGTAACAAATACCATCAAATGATATTGTATTTGTTATAAGAAATGTTGTAGACTCCACTAAGTAATTGGAATAGACCAGGTGAAATTTTAACCTAATAGGTACATCACATTAGTATTCTGGACAAAACGAAGACTAAAAAAATACATGCACCTAGTACATACTGAGAAAAACGACGTTTGAGCGAGTCCATCACATCAAGATCCATGCACTGTAGGGGGCAAGGTTGATTACAGTCAGGATGTTAAAAGTTCCGCAGTTATAAGTTTATTTATTTCTTTGTAGTGTGTGATTCATGTTTGTTATTATTAGTTCTTCCTCTGAAATACAGATGAATAAATCAAGGTCGGATTCCTTCTTATTCTAAAATCCAAATCTAGGGATCGTCTACGCAGGAATCCTACATTGGTGACCCCGACATACGCAGCCAATACCTCCACTACTCTCAATGGACTCAAAAGACATGAGCCATATGGCAGAGCTCGCGGCTCATACTACTGCAGCCATGCTCCAACAGTTGGGTCTCGCAGGTCAAGGAGGTCTCGCCACGGCCGTCGCAGAGCCTGCCACGGCAGCTATAAACGCCGTGAATAAAGTCTCCGTGCAGGTCCCACCGTTCTGGAGCAAGGACCCGGATCTTTGGTTCGCTAAAGTGGAGGCCCAGTTTGCTACGGCCAATGTGACTGCAAGTTCCACTAAATTCAATCACATCCTCAAGTCCCTCGACCAGGACACGGTCAGGGAGATCCGGGAAGTCGTCAGGAACCCGCGGAGGGGACACGAGTATGAGGATATTAAGGCCGAACTGTTAGAGATCTTCGGTCAGTCCCAAGCATCTAAGGATGCAGAGCTCTTCGGCCTCAGCGGCTTGGGTGACCGCAAACCCACCTCCGTCCTGCGCCACATCCGAGGCCTCGCCACGGACAAGGAAATGCTGATCAGAGCTTTCTTTCTGGTGCAACTACCAGCGGACATCCGAAAGATCCTAGCTGTCCAGGAATTCCATAGCGTTGAAGCCATGGCCAAGGCAGCCGACAATATCTACGAGAACCGCTCCTCCCAGCAAATCTCTGTTGTGTCCTACCAGCCCCAGGACAGCCCCTCAACAGAAGGTGACACAGAGCCAGTAATGGCGGTCGTCAAGTCCCGTCCTGCAGCCAGCAATTCAAGGATGACCAACCCAACAGTACGACACAACGTTAAGGACAAAAATAGAATCTGTGTCTTTCACAATAGGTACGGCTCGGAAGCGCGTTCCTGCAAAGGTGGCAGCTGCATCTTTGCCAGCCTCATCCCTTCCTCGTCCGCAGTCTCGGAGGCATCGGGAAACGGACAGGCCAGGAGGTAATGGGCGCAGCACCTGTCCTGGCCATCGGCAAACACGCGTTCACCCTCGGCGATCGGATCTCCGGCCGCTCTTTCCTCGTTGACACCGGAGCTGAAGTCTCTGTCCTCCCACCTGAACCTAATCAGCGACGGCAGCAACCTTTGTCCGCGCTACTAGCAGCCAACGGCACCCAGATCAAGTGCTGGGGCCAAAAGACTATCCAACTGGCATTCGGCCCTGTGGGAAATCAAAAACATTTTTCCTGGCGCTTCCACGTAGCCGACGTGTCGCGGCCTATCCTCGGTGCAGATTTCTTCGCTCATTTCGGTCTAATGATCGACCTGGCCCTCAGGCGCGTCCTCACAGAGGATGGTAAGATTTTACCCACCGCCCTCGACAGGCCAGCCCCCCGCGCCGTAGCAGGCATCCACCGTGACGACCACTACAGTACCCTCCTCTCCGAGTTCCATGATATCACCGTTCCGAATTTCCGAGCCCCCACGGTCAAGCACCAGGTGGAGCACCACGTCGAGACCACCGGCCCACCCGTTGCCTGCCGTGCCCGCCGCCTCGACCAACAGAAGTTGGCCGACGCTAAACGAGAGTTTAAAAAAATGATGGACATGGGTATCCTCCGCCCCTCAAAGTCTCCATACGCCTCCGCCTTGCACATGGTCAAGAAGAAGGATGGTTCTTGGCGTCCTTGCGGCGATTTCCGCCGTCTCAATACCCAGACCGTAGATGACAGGTATCCGCTGCCTCACATCCACGATCTCACATCCAGACTCGCCGGGGCAAAGATCTTCTCCAAGGTCGACCTGGTCCGAGGCTATCATCAGATCCCCATGGCAAAGTCCAGCATCCAAAAGACGGCCGTGATCACGCCCTTCGGGCTTTTTGAGTTTGTGAGGATGCCATTTGGCATGAAGAATGCGGCCCAGGTTTTCCAGAGGCTAATGGACCAAGTACTCGGTGGTCTTTCTTTCGCCTTCGTCTACCTTGATGATGTCCTCATCGCCAGCAGCAACTCACAGGAGCACGACACACACCTGCGCCAGGTGTTCACCCTTCTCAACAAACACGGGCTGGTCATCAACCGGGACAAGTGCGAATTCGGCAAGGCCTCGATCGACTTCCTCGGTTACACCATATCGGCCTCCGGTATCCGTCCTCCACAGGCATCCGTCGACGCCATCACGGAATATCCTGTCCCTTCAGACAGGCCGGCTCTACAGCGTTATCTCGGCATGTTAAATTATTTCCACCGGTTCATGCCCGGCATCGCCTCCATCCTCGCCCCATTGCATAATGCAAGCGCGGGCAAGGGCAGAGTCATCCACTGGACGTCAGAATGCGACACGGCTTTCCACGTTTCCAAGGCAGCTCTCAGCAGTGTGGTTATGCTGCACCACCAGGAACCCAGTGGCGATCTGGCCCTTACGGTCGACGCTTCCGACGTCGGCACCGGCGCAGCCCTGGAGCAGCTACAGCAGGGTATTTGGCGCCCTTTAGCTTTTACCTCAGTGAAGCTCAGCGCGGCCCAGCAGAAGTACAGTGCTTTCGACAGAGAACTCCTGGCTATTCACACGGCCATCGTAAAGTTCCGTCACGTCGTGGAAGGCAGGCCCTTTGTGGTTTTCACAGACCACAAACCACTAACCACTGCTCTCACCGTGGCAACCCCCAACAGGACGGCCAGGCAAGAGCGCCAACTCTCGTTCATTTCAGAGTTCACGACGGATATTCGGCATGTCGCCGGCAAGGCCAACACCACCGCGGATGCCCTGTCCCGTGCCCCAGTTGAACCTCCTGCTGTCTTCAGCCTCCAGCCGGGGGACACTAACCTGGTAGACATGGCCACCCTAGCCATAGCTCAGCGTGACAATCCTCAGGAGCTGGAGATCACTCAAAAAAATATAACTTCCCTAGACTGGCGCAAATGCACCATTGACGGGCACGACCTCCTGTGCGATGTCTCCACAGGAATGGCAAGACCTTTCGTCCCAGCTTCCGCCGTCCAACGCGTCTTTGAGGCCGCCCATGGCCTCGGCCATCTTGGTGCCCGGCCAACAACCCGACTCATAAGCCGCCACTTCGTCTGGCACGGCATGAAGTCAGACATCCGTGACCGTTGTCGCTCCTGCCACTCGTGCCAAGCCTCTAAAGTCGGCCGCCACACCAAACCTGTCACCCGATCCAAGCCAATGCCCGCTGGTCGTTTCCTCACCGTTCACGTGGACATCGTGGGACCATTACCCGAGTCCCAGGGCCACAAGTATCTCCTCACCGCGGTAGATAGATTCTCCCGCTGGCCGGAAGCGTTTCCCCTACGCGGCATCACAGCCCTCGAATGTGCCCAGGCCCTCATCCGAGGCTGGGCATCCCGGTACTCAGCCCCCATTGAGTTGGTCACGGACCGTGGGACACAATTTACTTCAAACCTCTGGAAGGAAGTGTCCAAAACACTCGGCTGTCGCCTCTTTCCCACTACGGCTTTCCATCCACAAGCCAACGGCCTCGTAGAGAGATTTCACCGCACCCTCAAAGCCTCCCTCAGAGCCAGGCTGGCAGGACCGAACTGGATGGATGAGCTACCATGGGTCATGTTGGCATTGCGGGCCACCCACAAGGACGACCTGGACGCGACCCCGGCCGAACTCCTCTATGGAGAGAACCTTCGTCTACCCGGTTTTCCCCCTTCCTCGGTCGACGCCGCACGCCTCGACAATGCAACGGTAGGTTTCGCCAGCCAACTTCGAGACCAGGTCGCCAAACTTCAGCCCAAACAACCAGCCACTCACGCGGGAGGCATCAAGGAAGCAAACTCCTACATCCCCACCGCCCTCAAGAACGCCACCCACGTTTACGTCCGCCTCGACCGCGTCCGCCGCCCCCTCGAGAGACCCTACGAGGGTCCTTTCCCAGTGGTCAAGCTCAGCCCTAGCACAGTCACTATCTCCAGGCGAGGCTGTCAGGACACAATTGCATTGGAACGGGTTAAACCAGCTTTCATGTCCACACCGACCACCGCACCAGTCATACTCCCCGCTGTCGCGCCGTCTGTGGTGACGCCGAGCAATACTACGACAACTACCACCCGAGCGGGTCGGGTCGTGCGTCTCCCTACTCGCTACGAGAGTTATGCACAAGCAGTCCATCAATCCTGACTGAAAATACCTCGCCGTCCACTCCATCGCGTATCATCAGGACTTCCGCCCTGCCTGCCACTGGGGGGGGGGTACTGTAGGGGGCAAGGTTGATTACAGTCAGGATGTTAAAAGTTCCGCAGTTATAAGTTTATTTATTTCTTTGTAGTGTGTGATTCATGTTTATTATTATTAGTTCTTCCTCTGAAATACAGATGAATAAATCAAGGTCGGATTCCTTCTTATTCTAAAATCCAAATCTAGGGATCGTCTACGCAGGAATCCTACACACTTTTGAAAAGCAGGGCAAATAACCACATGCATCTCGAGGAAGTTGAACGTGTCCAGAGCCATCATGTACGACTTCTGCGACAAGGAGATCGTCGAGACGGAGCCTGAGAGTGGATGGAAAGTGAAAGTTGATTAAGAGACCGTGGAGGAGGCCCCATTGAGGTCGGACGCAAAGAACCTGGGGATGGCGCGTACCACATTGACAAGGCAGTCGAAAATATGGGAAGTGAGGATTTGGTGAGGGCGATAACTCTTTTGACTAAGAGCACAAAAGAGATCCACCTTTGTAATCTTTCATGAACAACCTTGTGGCCTCCTAGAGCCCCTTGACTATTATTTTTGAATGCACGACGAGAACATAGCCTGCAGCATCCGCCAACCCCAACATTGGCACGCTGAAGTACTCTGTCATTCTCCGTGCATTTCCATTTAAATAAGTAACATATTTATTACTTTGGGAAGGGCTACAAAACCCTGATAATGGTTAGAATTTTATTTTTATGAGTAAAAATATGTTTGTTTTCTATATATTTTTTTGTAAATCGGATTTTTGTATTTTCCTCTTAATATTAATTACATAAATTAGATGCATATATTGATTATCAAATATGATATGTTTTATAAAAGCAAACCTGTCTTCCGCATTCTTAAGTGAACTATTATTAAAATAGATTAAAGAAGTAGAAATTTTATACTATCTGAGGTATTACTTATTATATATTATTAATTTTTTAATCTGCAACTTCTTTGGAAATATTTTGGACAGCGTCAAGACACCATTAATTTTATTACTACTATTTATAAATCACGTATGGAAAAATACCAATTCTCCATAATTTCTAGGATTGAAGACAATATGGTAAAAAAAGGTCTCTTTAAACAAATGAAAATTACACTTTAAATATTTTATTTAAAAGTATACGATTACCTCTTTTAATATTTGTCTTTTTAGTTGTTTTAACATTAGTTAATAAAGATACGTCGTTTTGGCGTAACAAAAATAAAAAAAGTTGAATAACAAAGTTGATACAAACCTTTAATATCAACATTAAAACTATAGAAATTAAAATAAACAAAATCTTTGTGTACAGATCCATATTCGCCAAAGAGGGTTTTTATCATTTGAAGTATTCAAATATAAGGTATACAGTAGTAATATATTTACTTTGATATGTATATATTTTTTGTTATTTTTCTTTAATTAATATTTTATTATTATTGTTGTATAATTTTTGTTTGTATATAAAGATACATGTTTTTTATATTAGTAGCCATGAAGGCTAGGGCTATAGTAGCTCTGTAATAAATCATACAACAACAACAGTCACTGATCATTGTTGTATCAGAAAATATTTCCAAATCCGGTTGCTGTAAAATATAAATACAATATCGTGCTGTTAATTATAAACGATATTTTGTGGGGTTTTATAGGGAAATTAAATCGTGAACATAAGGGTTAAGAATACATAAGCTGACATTGACATGTAATTTGAATTTTTTAATGTGATGTCTATCGAATGGTTCGATATATAGTTTATGTAAGCTACTGTTTTAACGAGAAATGGAAGAGCTAATGCAGTTGCTGACAGAATATTTTTTTAAATATATAAGTATATCATTATCAGGAGAGTGAAATATGTACATTAAAGAGGCTGTATAGTTTTTGTTTGTTAAAATATTTGCATGTCTTATGATGAATATATTTATATAACATCATATTTTATATTATAACTATAAAATGTATTTGTAGTCTGCCAAAAAGGTCATTGAATCTCAAACAAACTTATTATCTTCGAGATATCTTTAAAACAGCCAACACCAAGTTCAAATTTAAATCCTAATATTTCAAAATAGTGTGTGATGACGTCATATCTGATTTTTTTTCATATAACTGTTCTAAAAGCTAATTCACTATGAAAAACGGGTGCTAAAGAATTGAAATTAATTTCAAAGGTAGTAAAAAAACTAATTTTTTTGTTCAGGTATGAAATTTGAGTGAACATTTATAAACAACCGAGTAATAGCAAATAAATGTTTGATGACGTCATTTTTAATTTTTGCAAAATCTTTTTAAAAAGGCTAGTTAACTAAGAAAAACGGATACTAAAGAGTTGAAATTAATTGCAAAGGGTAGTAAAAAGATTAAATTTTTTGTTCAGGTATAAAAATTTGCGTAGACATTTAAAAAGAAGAGAATAATTTTAAACATGAATCGTCGAGAAATCTTCAACAGCCAACTGGAAGTTCATTTTTTTACTTTGGGAGAAAAATACCAGATGGCAGCACCTTCGTTTTAACATACCAACAATCGTAACAGGACACCCCCCCCCCCCCCCAGACAATCACCCCCCGGACTAGCACCCCCCGAAAATCATCCCTAGACTAGCACCCCCCATGCCAATCACCCCCCGGGTATTTACCCCCCGTTAGTAATATTTCTTATATCTTAAAGTCCACTTATGAAGTTATCTACGTTTTCCAGCTATTAACAAAGGTGACGTCACTGATAAATCACTTTCTTGATCTTCTTTTCCGCTGCTGCGAAGACACAGGTACAGGCATAAAAGGCCACAGGCATAGGCGTAGGAGACAGGGGGCAGGGGGGCAACTGCCCTCCCAAAATTCGGGTGAGTTCTCAAATTCGGGCAAATTGATTGAGGTATTCGGGCATTTCTGTTGAAGAAAAAAATTGAAATATGAAAGTAACCAAATTTTGAAGTGTAACAAAATTAATAGAATGTAATGAATAGTATGAAATTACTATAAAGAAAATATTAATCTTCATAGCTTTTTCTTCATTCGATTATCTTTTTATCGATTTAACAGTGCTTGTTTTAAAATTCGGGCAAATTAAATGCTGCCCCCCAAACCAAACATCGCCCCTACGCCTATGGCCACAGGAACGTTTTCGGGTGTGAAGAAATGAAAATAATAATTTGAGAATAAAATTTATATGTCAACTTATTGAGTTGATGAGTTTTTTATTTTTCAAATAGTCACTTTCTCCAATGATCATAATCTTGAATTTAGGACAAGTGGTTCCTTGATGAAATTTTAGAAAATGGATTAGGACCTCTATGAGATAAATAACTATATTTAAAATAAGATATCTTGAGTTGATAGGTTACAAACTGTATGATTGTCTAGTTGTACAAAGTAGCCTAAGGTCTAAGACACGAAATTTGCAAATTTATGCACGTTTAATTTATACATATTCCAATTCTAAAGAACTGTGATTGCGTGCTAACCAGTGACGTTACCTTTTATAATAGCTCGAAAACATAGTTAATTCATAAGTAGACTTTAACCCTTAGATGCATGAGTGAATGGACTCTACACTCTTCCATAATTGGGTCAAAACTGACCCATATTAAAAAACAATGTGTTATTATGCCATTTTTGTCATTTTGGTTAAGAATAATCAATTGTATAATATTTAGTATTATATTTAAGACCACACAAGAATGATTTCATTTTTGAAATATCTTTATTTTTAACTTTTCAACATTTTTGAAAAAGAACATTACCCAGAACAGAAATAGAAAAATGTGTCTTGTCTCACCACTGTATGCAGTTCAGACAAACTACCTGTAATACAAAAACTACAATTTCTTAAAATGTATAAAAGGTAAGTTAAAAATGTAAATGGCATTATATCAAAAACATGTTTTTTGAGGAATACCTGGAATATGAAATAATAACAACTTTTCATTACGAAGATATTTCAAGAAAACAAATTCACCGGGTCATTTTTGACCCACTTATGCATCTAAGGGTTAAAAGATAAGAAATATTACTAACGGGGGGGTGCTAGTCCGGGGGGTGATTACCCTAGAATCACCTACAGTATGCCACACATTCCCTCACCTCGACTTCGTGAATGGAGTCCTACCCCTCGTCTTCGTCAGTCAAAGGAGTTCCTTCCCTCATCTTCGTTAGAGAGCTCCCCGTCCCTCCTCTTCGTGAATGGAGCCCTACCCCTCGTCTTCGTCCAAAGGGTTCCTTCCTTCGTCTTCGTTATATGGCTCCCCGTCCCTCCTCTTCAAGAATGGAGCCCTACCATCATCTTCGTGACTGGGGTTCCGTCTTCCATAACCTCCTCCATATTGAAGACTTTTTCCTCTTTTTGGAATTTGCTATTGGACGCATCAGTCCTGTATTTCTATGAAATAAGTCTCATGATGTCCTGATGAGTCTAACTGTCCAAAGGACATGAAGATCATAAAATCTCGGTGAAGGAGCCTTGATCATCAACCCTTACAGGACTACCACCCCCCCCCTCCCCCCAGACTATTGCACCCCGGACTATCACCCCCTCCCCCGTGCCATTTACTCCCATTACCAATATTTTTTATTCCATGAAGTCCGTTTGTGAAGTTGACTATGTTTTTTTGTTGTGACAATTGACTTTAATTTATCATTATTTAATATATCTTAGTTTTCTCATTTCAAATCCTGCAATAATTGTAACTGGTCACCAAACTTATCAAAAATTAGTAATAAAAGTGCTAATTAATTTTTATTAATTTCTAAGATGTGTCGTTAAAATGATTCAGCTAATAAAATTTTACTTTAACATGATTTGAAAGAGTTTTTACTATGGATATATGGTCTCTTTTACAAAATTTCTTACAAATCCAAGAAGTTATAGGCGTCACTTTGAATAAATCATTACAACTACTTTTTCACCAGTTTTTTGTCACTATTTAGACTTTATTTTTTTTTTTTTCAATGGCAAAGGTCTTTATTGTATTCATATAATACAATAATATAAAATAAAAATAGATATAAAAAGGGGGGAGATTTGTGTTTGGTAAAAACATAAATAAACATTATAGTTTAAAATTAATATACCCCGTAAGACCTTAAAATTCTATTGACATTTAAATCTAAAAACGTAGTAAAAGAAAAACACAATAAATAATTTTCTAATAGTAAAAACTAAGATTCTTTTTTAAATTTCTTATATTTTTTATAATATTCTAATGGCTTTGGCGTAGTGCTGAGAAGTTGACGGGAAGTATTTGACGAGTACGGACGCGTTATCCCAAGATCCTCCACCGAGAGTCGGAATCTTTAGAGCAAAAGCTGTGTACCGAGCTGCCGCTGATATTAGGATTGCTCGGAGCTTGCTGCTTTCGATGATCTCTTCTCCAGTTAGCTTCAGGGATATATAAGCTTTGCAATTACTTATTGCAGCCCTGATTGCACTTTCTTCGTTGGTCAAGTTCGATCTCAACGGAAAACCGAATAAGACGTATGCTCCCAAAAATTCCACCTCGAAGTCCACAATGTTCGATGCATTTAAAAGTACGAATTCTTTTAGGATTTTCAAAGCAGGGCAGTCGTAAAACGCGTGCTTAATATCGTTGTATAGTCGTCCACAATCTTTGCAATGGTTTTTAAAACTGATTAAGTTTGCAGATATTTGCAGTTGAGAAGTAAACTTCTTGCCATCATTTATTCCTCTCAAGGAATGTAAGATCCTCTTCTCCCACACTTTAGGGAGATCAAAAATTTCATTGATTTTTGGGTGGCATTCAAAGCCTCGTTTGATACTTTGTCTTTTTGAGGAAATTTTACACACCAAGGAGCCAGGGGAATATGGTTTTTTGCTCCCCTCTGAAGTGGAAAATAAAATCTTCCGGATACAAAAACAGACTGCTTCGATATATCAGAATATATAAGCGAGCTTTCTTCGAAGGCAATCTCCTCTAACTTTTCAGGCTGATAAGGAAGGTTTTTGAAGAAATATTTTTTCTCCAAATTTTGGCGGATTATATCGATTGTTGAATTAGAATCAAAATGGGGTTGTTTTTCCATATTATCCTTTGGACAGCTGCCCAATCCATTGAATGCTTGGCAATATACTTGTTGGACAGTTCGCTACCAAACATTAGTCGAGTGAATATAATAGAATCTGTCACATAACCCCGCCATTCTTTTGGTGGCTTTGAATACGCATCTCTTAGAACTTTTGTATAAATCTTTGGTAATATGTTCCGAAGCAACACCAGTCCTCCTCCTAGCTCAGATCTTTTTCTTTGTAAAGTGGGCAAATATCTATGATCAAAAAGCAATTTTTGCCATTGGCTTTCTTCTTCCAGGAGGCGCTCACCAACAGTTGGCAGGGCACTTGCAACATATATCATTTGCGATATTAGTTTGCAATTATATAAATCCACTCGTTTTTGTAAGTTGAAGCCTCTCCATGCTTGAACCCACTTGACTGCTTGCGCATTGAGCCTCAGAAAATTGGATATAGAAGGCTGTCCACATTCCCATTCTATGCCCAAAATATTGACAGATTTCGAAACTTTGCAGCCTCCCACAAAAGGCAAAATGGGAGTCCATAAACCAATAGGGAGAATAGTTGTCTTTTCCAAATTGATTTCCAGCCCCGAAATTTTCTTAAATTTCTTAAAAAAAGACAAGACAACTTCAATCCTTTTTATAATTTGTTCCTCGGAGTTAGCTTCCACCATTAGCGTCACATCATCAGCGAAGAGATCTATAATATGTTTTTCCCTACCAAGCATAACACCGAATCCTCCATATTTGCGTTTCAAGACCATACTCAATTCCTCCATCGCTGCCACAAAAAGCAAAGGGGAAACCGGACATCCCTGTCTGCAGCTTCTGCCAAGGGAAATCGGACCGCTGCGTAATCCGTCGATAGTTATTGTTGATGTGCCATTAAATAAAAGAGCCCGAATCGGATTAAAAAAATTCCTGGGCAGAAACTTTCTTACCGCTTTAAGAATAAAACTATGAGAAATAAAATCGAAAGCTTTACTAAAATCTATGGCTACTATGGCACCATATTTTCCTCTAGTTTTAGTGGAGTCAATCACTGCAGAAATATTTCGTGATATATCGGCAATGTTACGCCCTCTTAGGAATCCTTTTTGCTCAGGACCTAATACTCCATTCAGTATTGGTTCTATTTGCTTAGCCAGCACTCCCGCTAAAATTCGATATGATTCATTAAGAATTGTCAATGGTCTCCAGTGGTTTATGGACGTTCCATCTCCCTTTTTAGGAATAAGGGAGATCCGCCCTTGAGTTAGAATGGGTGGAAGGGATCCTCTTTTTTCCATACATGAACCAAATTGAACTAAGTAAGGGATGATCTCCTCAGTACAAAGGGTAAATATTTTCCCTCTAATACCATCAGGCCCACTTGCCTTATCATCTCTGTAATTCTTTTTTATATACTCATGCACACTATCATAAGTAAAGATAGAAGGAGTAATATTTTTTCGAGGTCGAGGAAAATCCTTTCTGCAGCCTCCAAGGACTTTTTGATAAGTGCAATGGAAAAGTTGAAGAATAGTTTCCGGATCAGTTATGATCTCTCCATTTTGTTTAATCTTCGTCAGTTTTTTTCCATAAGAATATTTACATTGAGAAAGATTTCTAAGTCTTTGATGAGGGTTTCTTTCAACTCTAACCTTCCTTCTCATTTCCTCCTCGGCTATTTCAGCTATTCCTTGGACGTTGAGCGTTTCAGTTGTGATTTCTTGTGCAAACAACGAACCATTTCTCATAATTTCTTCCATATCCTCACGAAGGCGTTCCATCCTTTTCCACTTTCTACTCATACATGCCAATGAAGTGTCCCTTATTGCATTTTTGAATGTTCTCGAAAGCTTTTTACAAGAGAATGCAGAGTTAAAATTTGCTAATAGTTTCTGTTTTAATTTTTCTTTAAATTCTTCATCCCCAATGAGCCAGTTTGGGATCTTGAAAGGTTTATTAGAATGTGTCTTAAATTGTAAGTCCACCATTCTGTGGTCTGAAGACGGTTCAAAGACATATGCTGTTTTTCTTATTTTTGAATATATAGACAAGGACACCAAGGAATGATCGATCCTTGATGTTTTTTTTCCACTTTTCCACGAAGAAATACCATTGACTTCATTGAATATCTTCATAACGTCAAATAAATGAGTATTAATGATTAATTCCTGAAGAAAGACTCTGTTTGGGTGGTTCTGATTCTCGAGATCGGCATTTAGGTCTCCAATTAAGATTTTTGGAAGAGGGTCATTGGCAAAGTAATTACCAATCGATTCAAAGAAAAGGGAGGGATTTCTATTTGGGCCGTATGCGTTTATTATATTGAACACAAACTCGTTAGCAGTAACATGAACTCTAATATTGTGCCAATTACTTCCAGTCGAATATTCTCGAGTACATTCAGCTCTTGCGATTGTTTTACAAACCATAGTGATTATACCCCGATTTGTATTATTTCCCGTAAAGAACACAGAGTATTTTGTAGGAATGCAGGAAGGACAAGACTTCGAGCAAGATGATGAAACTAAAGATCTAATATCTTGGAAACATATTATGTCAGGGTTGAGATATAGTATTCTCTTCATCATTGCGTGTCTCGATCTTCTATCTTTACCACCGCGTGTGTTTAAAGAAACAATTCTTTTCAATCCAAAGACCTCATGGTTAAAATACATTTAAAGTGTTAGTAGTATACTAGGAGGCACTCTTCTTTTGCTTGAGGGGAGTATTGTCTTTTTCAGGTGAACTGTCATTATCGGGTTTATTTCTTTTTCCATTTGATTGTGACCTTGTTCTGTGCTGAATAATGTTCAATGTTTCTAGGTGGGGGTTTGAAGCCTTTTTTGTTTGTATTCTTTCAATCTCCGTCTGTTCTCCTTCCTGGTCTGAGGCTGCTTTGTCTTGAACAATCTCTATTGATTCACTATTGGTATCGCTCACTTCTTTCAACCCATTGCCTTCTTCATGGTCCGTTATATGGACTTCTTCGATTGCTATATCATCATTCGTTAGCTTTTCAGGTTCTTGTATAACCTCTTGATTGTCCTCATTATTATTAGAAGACCGAGATGGCTCTATTTCTACTTGTTCCACACTTGCTTTCTCATTGTTCTTTTTCAAATGAAAGTGCTTCTTTAAGTTTTTCCAAAAATCAATCCATTTTACATAGTGATTAGGACAATCCTTAGCAAAGTGACCCTTCTCATAGCATTTAGCGCAGGTAACTGTTTGGCCATAGTAGCTTACTCTTGTTTTGTAGCCTTTAAAACCGAGAAATCCCGGAATATCCTGAGTAGGTCTTAGACCTAGGATATAGTTTCCGTTGTTCAGACCTTTCAATTTTCCTTCCGTGAAAGCAACTTCTTTTGCGGGTTCAACTATACTTCCAAAGTGTCTAAAGATTTCTTCTATATCATTTGATGTTACATCCTCATGGGGAGAATGCACAGTTATCTTCTTTTCAAAAACGATTGGGTTTCCTTCCTCATCTTTACGTTGCGCTCTTAGGCCTCTCATGCATCCTTTTATTCCGTCCTCATAATTACTTGCTTTTCTGATTATAAAGCTCTCCTCTACATGAGAAAAAGCAGTGGATATATTCACTTCCTTCTTTAATATTAATACAATAATAGGCCGAGAGCCTGGACATGTATGAATACCTTGTAGAGAGGGAGGATTTAACTTTAGAGTTCCTATTACTAGGTTCTCAATTTCCTGAATACTGGGCCGTCTTGGCACCCGATTCCCGTTAATGACAGATAAATCAATTATTATTTTAGTCTTATTTGCCTTTGCTGCCAAATCCTTTTTCAAAGCCCTTAAGTAGGCATTCTGAGGAGGGTTGTCCTCTTTATCTTCTTTTGATGTTTCTTTTCTTGATATGTTTTCATTATGATGAGACACATCTATCAATTCTTCTTCCCCTCCTCGACCTCGCACAACGCGTTCTCCTTCTCTGCACTCCACACTTCTTGACATGCCCTTACCCTTAAGACCAGGCTTCGCAGCAGTAAAGCTTCCCTCCTTATTCTTGTCTTCCTCCCGGCCGGCCGGCTGTTCCCTCCTAGAACTTCTTGACCCTGTTGATCAGGAGGTCTCTCATGAGGGGGATCCTTACTTTGCATTTTCTCTTAATTAAAGAGAAGAAGAAGTAAGGAACACACACACAGAGAAAACAAGTCACTCCTATGATGCGTGACGTTGAAAGTCCTGCCTGCGGAAAATTTGAATTCTTGTCCGTATAAGAACAATTATGGGCAAATTCACTAAATAAAAGAGAGCAAAA